>JANIHZ010000002.1:2718308-2729912 GCA_027478365.1 Erythroxylum rufum
ATCATCCATAAACAAATTATAGTCCATGATTGATCATGAACATTAATAACAGAACATACACACATATACCCACTCATCATCAACTTACTACATTCACTACCTAAATCTTGTATATCATTTCAAATTCAATAATTCTCCTTTTTCTTTACTCATAACTAGTCACTAACAATTTCTCATTTAATAGTTCTAACTTCCAAGAAAAGTTCGGGCTTCAACATAATGAAGAGATAAAAGGTGTTTTAATCAAGTTGGACTTTGATTGTAAAGTTTAAGAAACTTTATGATTAAATATGAGATATCTAATAAATAAGAACCAATATGAGATAGTTGATCTTATTTAGTTCCAATTGATATTTAATTATAATTAATTATAACTCTGATTAAAGTTTAACTGAAATTAGAATTTTATTTCAATTAAATTACTAAAAGGCCTAAGTGATGTTATAAATAAGCTTAGGCTCCAAATGAGTTAGCGGGCTCCTTGCTTAGCTCTCTCTACAATAGTTATAGAATTCTCTCCACTCTTTATCTGGATATCATTAAAGAATGAAAACTTGTGCAAATATAGTAGTTGAGATGAGACAATTTTAGAAACAGTTAGAGAGAAACGAGAAGAAAATGATCAAACTTCACAAAAAGTACAAATTAAGATCCATACTTTATTACATTTTATGTATTAATCATGTTATAGATTTAAAGTGATTTTCACTTTTGAAAATTATACGAAATAATTTTATAATTATTCTATTAAAAATAGGATAGGATTTCACCCCAAATTTTGAATTATTTTGTATCTTAAAGCACGACTGTAATGTTAATCAAATTTCTGTCGATGGTCATGGTTACAACTTTTTTAACACCTCAGTTGTCCATAACCAATAACCAACTATTCCAAGATTGTGGCCATTCATTTGATTTCGTACATGGTTCAACTACATCACCACAGATGAACGAATGAACATGAACCAAAAATTTCATTGATGAACTACTTGAGGACCTATAGACTATAGTGGTGGCAAAAATTTTCTCGATGACTATGATACAGTAGCTATCATAGTCAAGAAATGTAAAACTTTTATCGGATCGACAATTATTTACGTACCTGTATCCATGATCTTGTGTTCGTTAGATGATGATTTCGTTTAAATGAATCTTTATTTCCCTCGTCTTTTTTCGTTAGAGAATTCCTCAATGGTTCAGAATCGTTTTTTTTTATCGCTATGATGCAATAAGTTGTTTCAACTTATATAGCATCTCCAATGGACATGTCCTTTGGTAAGCAGAAGAGAGAGGAAAAGGGTTCGTGACCCATTTGAGATCAATTCTATAATACCTAATAACCATTATCTTAGGTGTGTTTCATAGAACTCAAATCGATAAGTGACATGGGACATAAAATAGTCTAACATTCTCCCACTTGGCCCATGGTACGACTTGGTGATCCAACAACTTTAAGTGCACACAATATATGGAATCGATCAAGTCATCCTTAATTGAATTAAGCTGATGGGATCATGGCGGTCACAAGTTAGATAACCTGATTCCTTCCATGTATCACAGAATCATCTCAACTCAACAAACTTTATGTGGGTAATTCGGTAATTGTTATCTCACAAATAATAATTATTGTATACAACATAATGTGGATAACCAATAAGTGAGCAAAAACATATAACTGTAATTGAATTCACAAGTGTCATACCAATTCGAGCAATACAATGATATGTATATATACATATTAGACTTCTATGCTAACAAGGACTTATCCATAAGGCCCATCCGTTCAACATGACCAATAAATGTTTTGGGCGGTAAGCCTTTCGTTAACGGATCCGCTATCATGAGATCAGTACCAATATGCTCAATTGACACTTTATGTTTTTTCACTTCTTCTTTTACAGACAAATACTTCAAATCTAAGTGTTTCGCACCCTTTGAATATTTGTCATTCTTTGAGAAGAAAACAGCTGCGGAATTATCACAATAAATTCTTAGCGGTCAGGTAATACCGTCGATAAGACCAATACCTAAAATAAAGTTCCGCAACCACAATCCATGAACCGTGGCCTCAAAGCACGCCAAATTCAGCCTCCATAGTAAAAGTAGCAATGACGGACTGCTTTTCACTTTTCCACGAAACTGCTCCTCCAGCTAATAGGAACATATAACCGAATGTAGATTTCCGTGAGTCTACACAACCAACATAGTCTGAATCTGAGTAACCTATCACGTCAAGATAGGTTGATTTTCTATATGTGAGCATATAGTCCTTGGTGCCTTATAAGTATCTAAGGACTTTCTTTGCAGCTTTCCAGTGGTCCACTCCAGGATTACTTTGATATCGGCCTAGCATTCTAACAACAAAACTTATATCTGGCCGAGTGCATGTTTGAGCATACATTAAGCTCCTAACGACTAATCCATAAGGAATAGACTCTATTTCCTTACGTTCCAAATCGTTTCTTGGACATTGCATTAGACTATATTTGTCCCCTTTCTGAATTGGAACTATCCCGGCGGAGCATTTTTTCATTTGAAATCTTTCTAATACTTTCTCGATGTAACATTTCTAAGACAATCCTAACAATCCTTATGATCTATCCCAAAATATTTCTATTTCTATCTCATAGGATGCCTCACCCATATCTTTTATTTCGAAATTATTAGAAAGAAAATTCTTTACATCATATAACAAAACCATATTATTAGCAGCAAGAAAGATATCGTCAACATATAGGACTAATATAATGAACTTGCTCCCACTAACCTTCATATAGATACATTGATCAACGGTGTTTTCTATAAAACCATAAGACGTAATGATATCATTAAACTTAAGATACCATTGTCGAGAAGCTTATTTCAGTCCATATATTGACTTCTTTAATTTACACACTAACTTGTCCTTTCCTGTGGTTGTAAAACCTTCTGGTTGATCTATATATAATTCTTCTTCCAAGTCAGCATTTAGAAAGGCGGTCTTTACGTCTATTTGGTGAAGCTCTAAATCATAATGAGCTACCAGTGCCATAACAATTCTTAAAGAGTCCTTCTTTGAAACTAGAGAGAAGGTCTCTTTATGGTTAATACCATCCTTTTGAGTGTAACCTTTGGCAACAAGTCTGGCTTTATAACTTTCAATGTTGCCTTGTGAATCACGTTTGGTCTTAAAGATCCATTTACAACCCACTTGCTTTGCACCTTCCAGCAACCAAACTAATTCCTAGACTTTGTTGTCATCCATTGATTTCAACTCTTCTTTCCTAGCATTGAATCATTTTTCAAAATTGTTACATTCCATAGCTTATTTGAACAAGTCTGGATCATTATCAATGCTCAAGTCACATTCATCTTCAAGTGAGTAAACTTCATAGTCACTCGAAATAGCTGATCTTTTCTGCCTTACAGACCTTCGTAATGCTACTTCTTGTGGCATTACTTGATCATTTGTAACTTGAATATCATTAACTGGTTCATCATTAATATGTTCAACTTGTGGAATTGGAACATTAATTTGTTATTCCGGTATGTTGCATATCCGTGATGCAACAAGAGGAATAACAACCGATGGGATCACGTCTGATGTGGTAGTGTCTACTCGACTTGGAGTAGTTTCTACTCGATTATCGTGAATATCTACTTTTCGTGATTCTCCACTCCCACTGATTTGATCATTTTCAATGAACCGAGCGTTACCAGACTCAAATATTCTTGTACTATGGTTAGGATAATAAAATCTGTACCCCTTTGATTTTTCAGGATAGTCAATGAAAAACCACTAATAGTTCTTGCATCGAGCTTCTTTTCATGTGGATTATACAGCCTTACGTTTGCCGGACAACCCCAAATGTGAAGGTGTCGTAAACTAAGTTTCCTTCATGTCCATAGTTCATAAGGTGTCTTTGGAACTGCCTTACTAGAAATCCTATTAAGCAGATACGCAGCGGTCTTTAATGCATGCATCTTTAATGATAACGGTACAGAACTATAACTTAACATACTCCTAACCATATCTATAAGAGTACGATTCCATCTTTCAGCTACACCATTTTGTTGCGGTGTACTAGGTATTGTGTATTGTGCACATATACCTCGACTTGCAAGAAACTTTGCAAATGGACCTGGACATTGTCCACTTTCATCAAATTTTCCATAATATTCACCACCTCTATCAGACCTCACTATCTTTTCTTTTCTATCTAACTGTCTTTCTATCTCATTAATGAACACCTCTAGGATATCTACAGACTGAGACTTCTCATGCAACAGATAAATATAACCATATCGTGAGAAGCCATCAATAAAGGTAGTGAAATATTTTTCGCCGCCTCAAGAAGGAACATCGAAAGGACCACAGATGTCAGTGTGTATTAATTCTAGTAATGCGCTACTTCTTGTGGCTGGATACTTTGATATATGTTTAGTTTGCTTGTCTTTAATGCAATTTACACATATATCCTAGTCAACAAAATCTAATGGAGGTAAGATTTCATTTTTCACTAACCTCTATACCTTTTCTTTGAATATATGTGCACTACGTTTATTTCCTATAATATGGTCAACATGAAACAGAGATTCAGCAAAGCCAACATCAAGATTGAAATGATATAAACAATCAATTAATGTACCAGAACCATAATAGTACTTATGTTTATACAATTAAAAAACATCGTTTTCAATCTTAAATTGAAATCTTACATCATCCAATTTTGCAACAAAAACTAAATTTCTAGCACATTCAGGAACATAAATACACTTTTCTAGATCTAGGTAACACTCAGTGTCTAAGATCAATTTGTACGTCCTAATGCCCTCTATCCGTGCCTTCATTCTATTCCCCATATACAAGAACTTTTCAGTTCCATTTCTAGTCTGGATTGAAAGGAATCCCTGTTTAACATGTAACACGTGAGTAGTTGCACCAGAATCTAACTACCAGGTATTCTTAGGCACTTCAATAAGATTTGATTCAAAACATACTGAGACATAATATGTACCTTTCTTTTTGAACCAAGCCTTTCTTTTAGGACAATCTTTCTAAAAGTGACCAGGCTTCTTACAGAAGTGGCACCTTTTATCTTTCTTGATTCGACCCTCATTAACTTTGCTGAGAGCTTTGTCCTTATTTTTGCCTTTCTATCATGGTTTATTCTTGCTGCTACTAGGACCTTGATGAAACGTGAGATGAACGAAGTGTTCATTTATTTTCTTCAATCTCCCTTCCTCCTGAACTAACATGACCTTAATTTCTTGAAGGTTCCATTTTTCTTTAATAGTGTTATAATTCACTTGGAGCTGGCCAAACTTTAGAGGAAGTGAGTTGATTATAAACTGTACCAGAAAGGACTCACTCACATCCATACCCATAGATTTGAACTTTGTAGCTAGGTTTGACATATGAGTTATATGATCATGAATGGGCTGTGACCATTCAAACTTCTTGGTCGTTAGCTCACTCATTAAAGTCCCTACTATGGACTTGTCAGCTATATCAGATTGGGAGTATTCTTTAAGCTTCAACATGAACTCCTTATCATTTTCCGTTTTAGGTATTGACAGCTTTACATTTTTGGCGATCATCATTTGCATCAAATTCAAGATCAACTTGTTAAATTATTCCCAAGCCTCATAATAAGACTTGTCAGCTTCAGAACTAGTCTCAGTTATGGCTACGAGCTTTGCGTCTAAAACTATAGCCAAGTCCAAATCCATTACACCCAGTTGGAACGGGAGTTGTTCGGACCAATCAACATAGTTTAGACAATTGAACTTGATCAGCCCATTTCCTAAAGCAAACAAATTAGTATATGCTGCAAACACAACATATAGCTCACATATTAATGCTTTGAGGAAACTTAAATGGATTCAAACTAACTAATATACTTTGATTATGCATTTAATTCTCCTTTGGGTGAAATTTAAATATATAGTTGTAACCTATCATCAACTATAATGGACAATTAATCATATTCTAGTCAACATGCATGTATCTTTAAATATACAATCATATTAACCAAATATGTTGATAAAGTTCCTTTAATGTCATTAATTATAAGTAATGGTCCGCCTTTGGGTGGCTTTCTTTGTTTTAATTAATAATCTTAATTATTCAGTTCAACCTTTATGTCATTTTGGTATCATATCATAATAAATAATTTAAACATTCACAATTAAATGATTAATATTTTCAAGCTAGGCCACTTTGGTGACTAACAAGCATTTCATGCAATAAATATTTAATTGGACTATTATTATACATGACAATTTTTCATTTAATTAGTTTGGTTATTTCGATGACTAACAAACTATTCTAAAGTACCATAATATCACGTAGCACATTCAACATATAATTAGAAAAATGTAATTCCAAGCATGACATAATATAAATGGTCAAAGTACCAATTAAAACACAATATGACACAAAATTATATTATGCATAGTAAACATATGCGCAACTTTTATGCATATAAACCTAAATTAATTAATTGATTATTTCATTAATTAATTTAAATTATCAATTAATTAATGAATTATAAGTTATGACCCAAAATAAAATACCTTAAATATGATCAATATTTAAACCTATAAAATTATTTTTAATAATAAAAATAAATAAATAAATAAATAACTTGACGGGCACGTGCATAGCACGCGCCTGCCGCTGTCATTTCTATCGTGTGAGGCACGTGCGTGCCTCATCATCTTGCAGACAATGCCAGTTCTGTTATGTGAGGTATAATCTTTCTCAGGTGATGCACACTAGTTTCGCTATTTATTTATTTATTATATTCTCTTTCGTAGATTCTTCTTGCAATTCCTTCCCGAATCCTCTCTTGTCTTGAGCCAACAATAACGACATCCACTATTTACTCCTTTGGTGGTCAATAAACGAAACAAACCCATGAGTTTTTCACTTTAAACCATCCATCCATATTTTGTTTAAGTCCATCCATCTATATTTTGTTTTGGTTAAGCATTGAGAATGGGGTTCAATTAACATCCGAAAATAACAACACCGAAATTCATCAAAACTTTCGATTCATTTTTATTTATGTTTTTATTTCTGTGATCTTGTTTATGATAGTTCCTTTCATGGCAGTGCAAGATGTCCTATACGAAGAAAGTAATGCCATTATAAATACAGAAAAACAACCATACAGAAACGATACAGAATAGTTGATGACGGTAGAAAATAAATAATGCAACACCGTAGCTCTGATACCAATTATAAGACAATTTATAAATCAATTAATTTTGTCATTCCTAAATCCATAATAGTTTTGTAAGGATTGATTCCTTCTCTTCTTTCTTCTTTGATTTGTTTCTTCAATGGTTCAAAAACCTCTTAGAAAATTTTGTAAGACCTTATAAATAACCAACCATTATATTGTGTTTTTAAAAGAGAGAGAGAAAAGGTCTCAGACCCATTTGAGATCAAGACTTTAATACCTAATAACTATGATCTTGAGTTCTGTTTATTGGACTCAAATCTATAAGTGACATGAACATTAAATAATCTAACAAAGTTGATCGAGGTTTTATAATAAGAGATAATACCAATATTTCAAGAACTACAAATCACACCTGAACACTTCATTTGATCAAAGATGCAGGTATAAAAAGTTCATTTCATTTTTTAATATGGAATAAAGAGAGGTATGCAGGTACTTGATGCAATGCCAAACTTGCTGGATTTCCTCATTCTGCAAATCATTTGAACATGGAATGACCACTGAGAAAAGAAGCTTTCTTCTTATAATGCAAAGATTGAATCCTGAAATCAGTTACTTCAAACCCGAGGAAAAGGACCTTTTCATCGATATAGGCCCCTTGTGCAATGAAATCCCGTTTGAGGAACTTTTAATCAGCTTGCGAAAACTTGAATTCCCACTACTTGTGCGCTTGGAGACTCTCTTTGACTCCAGATTCTTGAGCTGTTCTAACTGAGAATCCAACTTTTCTTGTTGTTTAAGAGCTACAGAGCTGTGAATTGCTGAAGCAGATGCCAAATCCAATGACACAGACCTCCTCACAGGTTGTGTTTCTGTTTCTGTTTCTGCTGCCTCTCTAGTATCAACCAAATCACTTAACACCCTAGAATGACTCCTGAAAACATTGAGAAAAGAATCCATCTTCGAGCTTCCAACAACTGATTCATCTGCAACTGGCAAGGCAATAACATTGCCATCTTCAATTCTCACTTCACTAGTCCCATCATCCACTTCTCTGTTTCTGATCGATCCACTATTGTTAACAGAATTCTCCATCTGGGATTCTTCACTTGAACTTAAACCACTTGAAGTCAGAATTGATAAAGCAGTTTGATCATCAGAATTCTCGCACAATATGGGGGCACGACATAAAGGGCAGTTCTTGTGGGTTCTTAACCAAGTATCAATACAAGGCAAGTGAAATGCGTGCTTACAGTTTGACAAAAGCCGAAGACTTTCATCTTCTTCAAACTCGTTCAAGCAAATAGAGCACTCTGTTCCTTCTATCAACCCTTCATCTTTCTTATACTTGAACACTGCGATTGAATCAATCACAGACTGTTCCAGACCTATGGTGTTGATGTACCAAATAGGGTGATCAACCACCGCTCCTTGATCACCATCAAAAAAGCTGTTTTGGGAACCGAAAAATACACGTGCCCGGCTCATCACTCTTGAATTCATCCTCCTGGAATAGTATACTTTAAAAAGTGTGCATAAGATAGCAAAAAGAAGAATAGCGCCAAGCGTACAGCCCATTATGATCATACTAGTTTTGATCAGATGATTATGTGCTACATCTTTAGACTTTGGAACCATATACCGAACGTGGCGCGACTGTAACGGCGGCGGCGGCGGCGGAATTGTTGACGGATCAGGAAACAAAAATTCGCCAACTAAAAGGATCTTACATACGCTAGGACAGACTTTGAAACAAGGCCCGAAACACTTACCATCATGGTTAAGATATGGGTTGCACGGGATCGTACAAAACATGGTATCGAAAGAAGACAACATCTTCCGGGGACCAACAAGATTTGAGAGCTCAGACTCCATCTTTTCTCAGAAGCAGAGCATAACACAAAGGAAACAGGGGAGAGAGACTAATACGTCGGTGTGTAAAACAAATGTGAACATGCTTTTGGAAAAAAAAGAGAAAAATATGGGAGGTGATAAAGATTGGTCCTTTCGCTTGATTTTAGACCACAAACTGTGGGCTCTGGATTAGAAAGTGAGAGTATACGCTCAACAAGATTTCTGAACATGTTGGCTCTCATTAGACGACTTCCTGTGCATGGAGGTGAAGTCGTTTGTTTCTGCTTTTCCAAAAGTCAAAACCTACTTATCGTAAACAAATTGTGGTGTCCACTTCCAAGCTTTAATTCACAGCAAAGACGACGACTTGGAAACTGGAATAAGAACAGAGCAATTAAAGACTCATGGGCAACTTTAAAAAGGAGAAAAAGGTCAAGCTTGGAGGTAATTTAGAAATTACATGTGTTTAATTTAATATATTAAATAAACAAAAATTTTATTAATTATGTTTTGATTTTATAGTTAATATTTTAAATTAAAATTAATAAATTCTTTAGTGTATATTGAAATAAATGGATAGTTTAAAATTGATGTATTTTAAGCATATTATTTAGTCAAATTTAAGTCAAATATAGTCATTAGAATCTAATTAATTATGATTAAGGCCACTATTAATGGCTTCTAACAACTCTCAGGAGTCGACTGCAGGATAGAGATGGATTCTAACAACATCACCAACATTTTCTACTTAGAAAATCATAAAAGTAAGATTAAGACTAAGACTGCGTATTATTCGACCTTCTCACATCTCAACATATTTCATCCAAGTGTTGATGATAATATTCTGCAAACTTAATTAAATAATAATTTATGTTTAAACAGTTTTAAAAAATTTATAAAATCTTTGGAAATATCGATTTTGTGCTACTTCGTTTTCAGGCTGATGTAATTTAGATAAAGCCTTGGTTGGCAATTTAATTAATATGCATAACCTAAAAGCACCACTTGGCCAACTAGTGTCTTCCCTCCACCATCCACTTGTACTTCAACGTGGCGAAGCCAGGAAGTGGGTTATCGTCGGCAACCACTTGGAGGTTATTTTGGACTTTTATCATCGCAAAAAGGTTACTAAATTAAATAAACATTAATGAGATGCTCGGTTGATGAGTTTGAGAAAAGGTTAATGGATAACCGATCCAGACATGTGTGGCAAGCCTTCCCGCCACACCTTCTCTCTCCAGATTTTTTCACTATGTCTACCCGGCTTGGCTCGCAACCAACCTCCAGCACCACCAACGGGTTATAGGATATGACTAGCCGCTTATTTTTTGCATTATTTGTTGGTTTCTATAGAAATGGCGAAACTTATCGGTGGACCCTTCATCGGTTGGACCCAACCCTAGCCGTCACTCGTACCCTGCAGCTCGGCTTAGACCAGACAGACTCATCAGTTGGACCCAACCCTAACCTGGGTGGGTAAAGTTGAACACTGATGGAGCCTGCAAACCATCTGCGTCCTCAGCCTCCGCCAAAGAACTGTTACGAGATAGTGCAGGCAACTGGCTTGGTGGATTCACACATAATCTCGGCTGGTGCTCAGCTTTGACTGCAGAGCTTTGGGGAGTTTTTTCAAGTCTTACTCTCGCTTGGGATCTGAGATATCGCCGGATAGAGCTAGAAGTCGATTCTACAGAGGTGATTGAGATCCTGTCATCTGCAGACACTCGCTCTCGAACGCTCAACCCTATAGTCATGGGAATTCACAAGCTGTTTGCTCGCAATTGGACTGTTACTTATCAGCATATCTTCTGAAAGGGTAACAGATGTGCCGACTGGCTCGCGACTTATGTAGTGCATTTTGACTTAGGTGGTCATTTTTTAACTTCTACACCTATAGGGTGCCACTTAATCCTCCTTAAAGATTTGTCCAGGTTGTGTTTCCGGAGACTCACTTTGTAATTTTATTCGTTGTTTTTCCTATTAAAAAAAAGGTTAATAGGTAAGGAATGAAACATAAGTTGTTGGTTGTTGATTGTCATCATAGGGGCAATAGTTTGATATCCCACTGTTGGGGAATCCTCCATACCCTTTATTTTGTAGAAGAATGAAACTCGTTCCTTGATAGTGACTCATTTTCTAAAAATATTTTTAATAAAAATTAATTAATATTTTTTATAAATCAACCATTGTCAATGGTAATGGTAATCATTCTTTCTTCTTAACCAGCCGTTATAATTATAATGATAATATCCATTTTCATTCTTCATTATATTCATTCTCATTCCTACTACCATTAGTCCAAGCGAACCAACCGTCCCCCTAAAAGATTACAATGAAAAATTGTGTGTATTTTTTAAATTTTCAAGAAAAACCCTTCCTTCAAATTTGATTAAAAAATGACAAGAAACTTAGGGGCTGTTTGTTTCCATTTTTTTCTTCCGTTTTTTGTTGCCGTTTTTGTAAAAAGAAAAACAAGTAAGTAAAACGTGTTTGGTTTACTTTGTTGTGATTTTTTGTTTCTGAAAATAAAAAAACCACAACAGTTTTACAGAAACCAGAAAACATCGTTTCTCTGAAT
>JANIHZ010000002.1:2778514-2788957 GCA_027478365.1 Erythroxylum rufum
TCTATTAAAAAATATATAATCGATACATATTTATTTAACAATTTTATCTCATTTTCGAGGCATATTACGATGTTGTGCTAGAATAGTATTATACTTTGTATTTTCATTTATACTTCTCATAATTTTTTATTTATTTTCAAAACAATTGTTAAATAATTATTTTTTCATATCTTTTAATATAATTGTGTATTTCAGATCTAGCAATGATGGCGTATTTTTGTCTTTCAATCATACTTTTAATATTTTATTTTCCTTTCTTTATCTTATTTATTTTGCCCTGTAAATTAATTGATCATCCCTTGATTTTTAAGTTCGGCTTTTTCATTCTATACACGTAATTTCGTTTTTTTTCAGTCAAAGCAAAAGCACTCAAATTACTTCACTTCTAATGCTTGAAACAAACTGCACAGGGTCTTCTATTAGCAGGTTCAGATACAACATCTGCCGCACTGACGTGGGCCGTGTCTTTACTTCTCAACCATCCTTCAGCGTTAAAAAAAGCCAGAGAAGAAGTGGACATGTATTCTGGCAGAGAACGACAAGTAGAAGAAGGAGACCTGAAGAACATGGTCTATCTCCAAGCCGTAATCAAGGAAACGTTGCGCTTATACCCACCTGGTCCCCTCTCTATACCTCATGAGTCCATGGAAGACTGCACAGTAGGTGGCTACCATATTCCGGCAGGAACCAGACTTATGGTTAATATTTGGAAGATTCATCGGGACCCGCGTGTGTGGTCTAATCCTCATGACTTCCAACCAGAAAGGTTTTTAACAACTCACAAGCATGTAGATGTTCGTGGTCAGAGTTTTGAGTATATACCATTTGGGACTGGTCGAAGAATGTGCCCTGGAGTGTCTTTTGCGATTCAGGTTCTGCAACTGGCATTAGCTAAGCTACTACAAAGCTTTGATATTGCAACACCGTCCGGTGAGCCGGTCGACATGACGGAGAACATTGGGCTAACTAACCCGAAGGCTACTCCTCTTCACGTTCTCATTGAGCCAAGGCTTCCATATCACCTTTACGGCTAAGACCTTATCCATGAACTCTGTCGCTCCGTTCACTTCTGGTACTTGAGATCATTATTATATGATCGGTAGTGTACAAGAAAATAATAAGAACGTTATATTCATAATCCACGATAATCTTATTTACTAACAATTAAATATATATTATTTAATATATTAATTATTAATCAAAATTATGAATAATTTGGTATAGTATGCCTCCAAGCTAGGTCTTGGCTTGGGCCTTTCAATACAACCATACATAATGTGCATCATAAGTGCAAAATCATCATTTTATATCCTTCTCTGTTTCTTCCGCACTTCACTCAATTTATTTCAAATTTGATCAGCAAGTCCAAGCCCAAAGACATAGTTTCGGGCCATGCACAGAGGCAAGTCATTTCAGCCCATAAACCTCACATCAACACTATACATTTCCGAGTGGCTATAGGTTCTGACGGCATGAATACATCATTACCATAATCATGGCATATACGTGACAATAGTTATTCCACAAAGTTGGCTCCCCGGCACACTCGATAAGGCGCCGTCTGGGATTGGTCATCGTCACAGTAAGCTTTTTCCTGCCAATCACAACCATAAATACGTATCATCATTTCTCTGCAACGTCACGCAAACTCTTGTAAAAAAATTCATTTGGCATGTTCCTGAAACTGGTCCCCATTAATGAATCACTTAAATAATTTATTCAGACTCCTCTCAAATAAAAGCAATTGCAAGTCCTGAAATTTTACACAAGACCTGTTTCCAGGCTTGCCATGGACATACCATGCCTGGCAGATTCCGAGTCCGTCCTGGAGAGGAAACCCAATCAGGTTGTCTCTTTAGCAGAGTAAAATTATAGCCATGGAAAGGTCTGATCTTGTAGATCCCAATCCCGATAATTAAATCCTGTCGTTGATAGTTGCATGGCAATGGTTGTCATATGTAAAATCAATCGTTTTCTGTAGCCATCGTCCGACACATACTGGCCCAAGGAGAACTTTCGTGCATGCAGGGACATTGTCGTCATTTTCTTTTCCTTAAGTTATAGTCCGTTTTATTATAAACCTATCTTTTTTTTCTCATTAATAAGATCGAGAAATGTCAAGATGGATGATTTCTGAACTGTATCTTTGAGTTCACACCAATCTTCACTAACTTTGGTTTCAATTTCCGAAAATGCCCTCTGAGACCGTTTTAAGAGACCGCGTATGCATATAAATACAGGAGAGCCAAATTCACCGTCTGAATTTCACTATCCGAGCGAGCTCTCTAATTGCGATGTTCCCACCGCGAATCGGAGACAACATCCGGCAACGTGCCGACCAGGCGGTGGCGGATAAAGTGGTGGTGGCCGTGAAAGCAGAGAAGGTGATCTCCAACACTGCGTTAGCTTGGGCTCTCACTCACATCGTCCATCCCGGAGACTGTATAACTCTGCTCGCGGTCTTCTCCGAGGAAAGAAGCGGTAGTTCAGTTGGTTTCCGACCTTGATATGATTTTTCTTATACTTCGTTTTTTTACCACGTTGATGTAAAAACACACGTAATATGAAACGTACGCTTTACGTTGTCTAGGCAAGAGATTCTGGGGCTTTCCGAGGTTGGCCGGTGATTGCGCGATGGGTCAACGGGAGAGACTGCCCGATCCCGTTTGTGAGATCTCCGAGTCTTGCTCTAGGATGGTGCTTCAGTTTCATAATCAAATTGAGGTAAGCAAGATTTAGTTACCAATTTACCCGCGAACTGAATCCTTTTCTTCCTCTGAAAATGTTTCGACTTGTTAGATGATTATTTAGTTGCTACTTTAGTGGTTAAGAAGGAACTGAATGCGAATAGGACAAGTAATAATGATGTGATGATGATTATAGTAATTTGATACGGATGTCAGTGTTTAGAAGGTTCACGGATGCCAACATTTCACGAGGTCTTTTATCAGATACAAACAAATTTGATCAATGATAGGAATGACATGTGCTTTTAGATGTTTAATTTTGAATATAATTGGGGACAACCTGGGAATCTTTCTCTGTGATTTTATGCTATGATTGCATTATTGCTAATAGTTTAGTAGCAAATTGCCGGTGACTAGGTGCACTGGAACCCCACAACACCATACTTTTTAATGGAGTTTTTGTACACTGCATGTGAGGATTGGAAAACGACATTAGTCATGAGTTTTTAATGAAAATGAATATCGTATTGGTTCTCATTTCAGCAAAGATGATAATGATTAAATAATCCATGCAATTCCTATCAGTATGGAATTCTTTCTGAACTTCTGCAGGAATTGTGTTTTGAAGTGATTGAGAGTTGAGTAACAATGGAAAATGGTAAGCAATTGTTAGTATTTAGAGAAGATAACAGATTTATTGCGGGCTTCTCCTGATACTACTGCACTAGCACACCAATGACCCGGGAGAATTTAATGCATTTTGATTTCTTATATAGAATGAGGTCCCCTGTTCGTCTTACTATTAGGTGCATGTGAGCTCTAATCTGATCTAATTCACGGCATCAGCATCCTTTTATGAAAACTAATCAAGATGGCTGTTATTGTAGGTTGGAGTGAGGGTCAAGGTGGTGTCAGGTACAACTGGAAGCGCTGTGGCAGTTGAAGCAAAGCGCAACAGAGCCAACTGGGTTGTCGTGGACAAGTAATTACAACTAAAAAAGTATTATTTCTTATTTCTAAACCAGAGTGACAAAATTGGTTGGTCATTTTCTCCATATCTTCTTTTCCACTTTGAAAACTTACTTGATGAAGAAGGTGGTTTCTAGTCTAGCTGGGCTTCTTCAATAGAAACTTGTCTTGTTTGTAAAATTCTTTGCTGTCTATACGTTATCATTACGTATGATTTTATCTAGTTGTTTAAAGAGTGTGTATAATGTCTTGTACAAGCTAAAAATTCTAGTCAAACTTGGCTGACATGTCGATTAAATTTAATAGTTTGATCGTTTTCTATTTTAACTTTTACCAGACCTTCGAGACATTCTTCATTTGTTTTGTTAACCAATTTGTGATTTTTATTTCCAACAGAAAATTAAAACAGGAGCTAAAGCATTGCTTAGAGGAATTGCATTGCAATATAATGGTAATGAAAGGTTCTCAACCAAAAATCCTTAGGCTTAATTTGGGATGCTCGGAGGAAGTCCAAACTCCATACTATTCTGCTGCACCTTCACCAGAGAAGGATATCAACATGATCAAAGAGCACAGGATGAAGCATTCCACTCCAGTGAGCAGCCCTGAAGAGCCAGGTTATTCCAGCTCAAGAAGTTTGGGAAGTTCATTATCAAGTTCTGATTCCCCTCTGCCACTCATTCTTGTATACGAGCAAAATCCTCTTTTTGAAGGACATAATAAAGGAAAATACAGTTTAGGAAAAGATGGTTCTGAATATGAAGGCCTGCATACAACCTTAGACTCTGAAAGGGCAAGTCTTATTTCTTCAACGACAAATGCAGTTATGTCTTCAGCTAATAATCAGAAGAGTGTTTTCTGGATTGCTCAGAACCACATGGTTGATAAAAAGACCCCGTTATCCAAGAAGCATAGAAACAATGACGAAGCAAGATTCACTACTTCTAGGACTCTTCTTGATAAGTTTGTGCAATATGATCAGGATATTAAGGCTGGACTCGATCCCAATGAGAGCAATGATAAAATAGGCACTGTCAGCTCAGGTATCAGAACCACAGTTTCAATAAGCAGAACTAAATCAACGCCACCTCCTCTATGCACAATATGTCAGCACAAGGCACCAGCTTTCGGAAAACCTCCCAGAGAATTCACTTATGAGGAGCTAAAAGATGCTACAGATGGATTTTCAGATGCTAGATTCTTGGCTAAAGGCGGTTTTGGAAATATTTACAAAGGAATGTTGAGGGATGGGCAGGTCGTTGCAGTAAAGCTATTGAAGTCTGGTGGTTCCCAAGCTGATGCTGAATTCTGTAGGGAAGTCAGGGTATTGAGCTGTGCACAGCACAGGAATGTTGTGTTGCTAATTGGTTTTTGTATTGCTGGCAAGAAGAGAATATTGGTTTATGAGTATATATGCAATGGGTCTTTAGACTTTCATTTGCACGGTACTCTTGATTCTTTTCCCTCATCCTTTGCACAATCAATTATCAGCATATGCTGTTTATGATAGATTATTTCAAATACCTGATTCCCAGTATTATTCATCGGCTCTTCGAACCTTTTAGCTTATGACAATATACTGCACTTCTCTGATTAACAGGAATCGAAAGAGGGTGCTTAGATTGGCCATCTCGCATGAGAATAGCTGTTGGGGCAGCAAGAGGTTTACGATACCTTCATGAAGATTGCAGAGTCGGTTGTTTAGTCCACAGGGACATGAGGCCTAACAACATACTCGTCACTCATGATTTTGAACCTCTGGTATTCTAAATTGATCTTTGGATTTCAGTCCTTCCTAGAAGCCTTAGTTTTGCTTTATTCAGCTTTGCTAACCTTCTTCAAAAGTAATTTTATGATCTTTACGTAAGTTCTTAGTTTAAACTTTAAAATGCTGACCAATAGAAAAGTTGGTACTTACTCAACATAAGGGTTGGTGCTTTTTTCTTAAGCAGAAGCACTAACTTGAATAGAATACTGCTTTATCTTGCTTGCGTCAGTTTGCGGTACATCATGCTTTATTATTCCACTTTTCACAGGCCACTGATACTAGACTTTGTTTTAGGTGGCTGATTTTGGGCTTGTCAGGTGGAAGTCAGAATGGGATATCAGTACTGAATACCGCGTTATTGGAACTTCTGGGTAACAAATCCTGCTTTGTTCTCATTGTCTGAAAATGATTGTCATTTGCTGACTCTGTCAAGCTGATTTTCTTCTTAAGTTTTAGCTCAAGCACCTGTTAAATATCATTCAAATCGGATAGAAAGTGCAGTCCACTTATAAACTCTGCTACAATTTCTCACACCAGGTATCTTGCACCAGAGTATGTAGATGGTGGAATCATCACAGAGAAAGTTGACGTATATGCATTTGGGGTGGTTTTGTTAGAGCTAATGACAGGTCGAAGAATTAATGAGTTGCAACTCTACAAGGAGCAGCATTTCTTATCCGAACGGTTTCACACGTTAGCTAGATTAGAACCAAGCCATGCCTTGTCAGACCTATATCAATTACTGGATCCTTGCTTACTATCAAAACCACTCCAAGAATATGCCTATCAAATACACGCTATGAGCCAAGCTGCTGTTTTGTGCCTCTGTCGAGATCCAGAGTCTAGACCTCCAATGTCAAAGGTTTGTTACATTAACAATGACTTCAGGATTGATTCTACATGCACATATTTCATTCAACTGTTTCCTTGAAATGTTAATATCTTTTATCAATTTCAAGAGTTATTTTTCTCTGAAGAGCTGCAAGGATGATTTCTTTCTGGATTTGGTAAAACTTTTAGGTCCTCAGGATACTTGAAGGAGGAAAGCTGGTACCTTTGGGCTTGGACTTGAATTCAATTGGTAATAGAAGTGGGCATTTACGTGGTCTCAGCTCACAAAAACAATCTCAACCAAGGAGGGGCCACTCTCGCAATCTTTCACACTGATATATGATTCTTCTACATTTGGTACTCTGCAATTATAATTTTCTTTGTTATACATGTACAGTGATGAAGTGATTCTTTTCAGATATATACTTCTGTCATTTGCAGTTTGCGATGTCACAAAGCCGATGTCAGGCATGACTTCATCTTTGATTGGAACAATTTCTTTATGTTAAAACTTGCGAGAAACGGAAATGTGAATTTAGTGAAAATGGAAATAAATAGCATCCCTTGTTAGATCCTTTCCTCTTTCTTTAGTTTGATTGGTGTTTAAGTTCAGGCTTTTTGCATGTTCAGTGCTGAGAAAATATGCTTCACCAAAGACAGGTTGCTGTGCAGAAAGAAAAGGATGATAGAATGAACTCTGTTTCTGTTCTAATGAATTGCTTTAGGCATGGGTTAAGCACAATTTAACTGCCCTTAAGGATGACAATGAGTCAGTCTTATAATTTTGATTCCGAAATTGAGTTTAATTAAAAATTCAATCTAAGTCTTAAAAATTTTTAAATTTTAGTTTGATCAGTGATCAGACTATACAAAAATTAATTTATATATAAAAATTTAGTTAATTAAATTCAAGTTCATTTTGAATTAGATTCAATTAAATTTTATTCATTGTTCTTATTGTTGAGTAAGTTTTGGGTGCTTCTTTCCGTATTACAGCGTTCCCTTTATTATTTTTGGTCGCCCTGAGGTTCTGCTGGATTAGCTTTTACAGTTTCGTTTGTGGATGTTTCTGTACATATTTTAGTGTACATATTTTCTGTACATATTTTACTGATTTACCAAAAAATAAAATTATTCGTTGATCCCGAACCGGTTAGTTTAGATTCAAATTAACAAAATGCCACTGAAAAATTTACAAACCATCGCCAAGCCTACACATCAACTCCAACAGAATCTCTATCCACGTGTCGATTACCCACATAGACTTTACAGATAACATAAGGAAAAACCCATTATTCCTATTTACACACGTGGCATCATCATTCTCTTAGAAATTGATCTCCACCGTGTTGCTGGAATTAGAAGTTTAGAACCTCCGGTTAGTGCTACTTCCATCGGACGGCCTGGATTCCACGTCAGACGGCATCACCATGGCCATTTGATTAACATCAGGTGCCATCTCAGACACGCTCCACACCTTCACAGACTTATCAAGACTGCCACTATACAACATCCAACGTTTATCACCAAATTTGGACGGCTCACGATCCTCCTCCACAGCCAGACACTTGACGGGCCCAGTATGCCCCGTCAGCACAGACAATTGACTGTGCACTGAACCGTCCCTTCTCCACACACAGATGTTTTTATCCGCTGATCCGCTGAACATCAGACTCCCTGCGGCAGCGAGACACAGAACCGCCAATTTGTGTCCGTTGAGGGTCCCGCCGTGAGACAGCTGTTGTTTCTCGCGTTCCCAATAATGCACCACGCCGTCACTGGACCCACTGTAAACTACCGAACCGTTAGGCGTAACTGCCAACGCCGTCACGGCACAGTCTTGCTTCAACAACGTTTGAGCCAGGGAATGTTTTGTCCTCTTGCCTTGCGGCTCTCGCTTCCACACCTTCACGGTTCCGTCAGCTGAGCCCGTGAATACCAGCCCTTCGACGCTTGCTAGGACGGAGTTGACGGCATCGTCGTGCGCATTTACGGATTCCAGGCATTTTGAGTCGGAGATTCTCCAGACCTTGAAGGTTCGGTCCCAGGAAGCGGAGTACAAGAGGGTCTTGTCGTCGTTTAGGCTTAAGCACGAGATAGCATCGGAATGTTTGATCCAGAGAGCGGTACGGCGGTTCCGAACGTGGACGTAATTGCTTGGTTTCATTGAACTCTTGAAGATGTCTTTTAACGTTGGTAACGTACCGTGTCTTTTGTGTACGTTTGGAGTCTTAGCAGACACCTTCCAAACTCTTATATTGCCGTCCTGATGACCTGTGAAAATCCTCTCACCCGAGATTATTATAGCCTTCACCAACCCACTGCTAGACTTGAAACCAGAGAAGTCTTTCAGATCTTTCCAGACACGAATGTTTTTGCTGTCAGAGCCCGTGTAGAGAAGATCTTTTGTAGCAGCCAGCGAGTAAATGTGACCCTCTTCACGAACAAGCGAGCCAATGAGTGCATTCTGAGGAAAGTTGTCCTCCATAGAAGCAGTACTCCATGAAGTTTTGGTAAAAGGAGTAGGGGTTTGGTTCCATGGGGACATAGTCATTGGAGACCCTTCGCAGCTAAGCCTGTTATGCTCAAACATTCCAGGACTTGCGGAGGCACTACTGCTACGGATATTAAAATCATCTTCATGAGCAGTGGATGAAAGATTGGGATCGGAATGCGTCGTGTTGATGTGTTTGGATTTGAACAAGCCATTACCAGTGTTCACAAACATGGTGCCAATCCTTCCTCCTTCGTCTCACTTTCAAATTAACAAGTCACCACCCTTAATTTTCTTGCAGAAGATAATCAATTTGGAAGAATTAATCGGAGAGGTGAAATGGACCTGCAGAGGTTATGAAATTAAACTAAAAGGACGTCGGGGACATGGGCTTTTGCCACGTGTCCCCGCTCTACGTTTATTGTTTATAGTTTATAAAGTTGCCTTGCAAAATGCAATTGCAAATGGAGATTGTGTTCGACTCTTCTTCTGTTTTAAACCAAAAACATTTAGTGGTATGGTAGTTTGGATGGTTGCTTTCTAATTACTATTATTGGCTTGTATTCCACACTTTCTCATTTTTTGGTTATAAATAATTTTACTAAATTTACTTTTTTATTTAAAATTAGATAGTAACATGTAAAAAGTAAGTGGATCTGATATTTGATCGAGTCATATGTTGCCAGGTTGCATTACCAAGTTCAACCAAGCATCTTACACTATATATGGTTACATGATATTTTGTTATTCCTATCATAAAATTGAAATGGAACCTTACACTTGTCAAGTTCTTGCTTATGGTTTGTTTTTACATTCTCAATTTTCCAATAATAAAAATTTATATTCAAGTTCGTGCTTATCAAGAATAGGAATGACACATTTTTAGATAGAGTTCGCTCTTAATCTATCTTATTTTGTCTCATTTTGTTCTTTATAAGGATCGCTCTTAATATTCATAAAAAAAAAGTCATTTTTTCTTGTACTCGGGTTTAGAAAAAGTTACTAACGACTCTGTTTCTATTGACATAGGCTCGTATGTCACTCTAATGTTAAATGTTATCAATGTACTCATATGTTATTAATTTCAATTGTAAGATGATGGGTATCTTAGAAGAGTGATTTTTACTAAAGTGTACTACATACCAAAATTGATAAAAGGTAATGCGTGATCACGTACATGATTGAATATAAATCGGTAAAAGAATAGAACCCTTTAGAAAAGGAATCCATGGCTTAACCCAAACCGGTGAAGGTGGAACTTGAAAACGACCACCAAATGATCATAATTGCTCTTGGTTGAATATCATCGCCTTCTATAGGAATTACTGGCAGATAGATATTGAACAAATGCGCATTAATATAATTTCCACTTAATTTAGTTCTAGGAGTATTTATGCTTAATTTAATTGTTGGAGTATTTCTAAACATGTTATATTATTTAATGTGTAAATGAATATTGTGTAATTTAAAATTTTGTAGTAAAATTATAAATATCTAATTTTTGAAATGTATACTAAGAAAGGAATTAACAAGGTTAAAATTTGTTATATTAAAAATATATAAGTTAGAATATTATAAATGAATTAGTAAAATTCGTTAGTAAAAATTTGGAATGAAAAAAAAAGTAGGAAATGTATAGTGTAATGTATTTGTTATAAATGGATAAAATATACAAAGTAAATACAAATATTATA
>JANIHZ010000002.1:2834220-2844910 GCA_027478365.1 Erythroxylum rufum
CTCAATTTTTAAAAATAGCTAAAGACAAGAATTAAATATTCTAATATTTTTACCTAACTAAATAAAAAATTATTTAAATTTTAAAAATATACCAAAAACAAAATTCCAATTCGTCTTTAGAAATATCCAAGCCTAGCCTTAACCTATCAAAGGTCTATTTGCAATTTGTTTTCTTTATTCTCGTTGGCTTCACTAAAGCCTAAAGCCTCAAAAGATATCACTTTTACTGTTCTTACAAAAGATATCACTTTTACTGTTCTTACATGTTAAAAACATGTTTCAACCCATATCATCCACATATTTATGCAAGAGGACAAGGAACAGCAAAAGTGAAACAAGTGATATTATTTTTGCCAAAAAAACCTTTTCTTTAGTTGTTCTGGCTTGGGTGCTTCCTTGCCCGTTCAATTTCTTTCTGTGCCCAGAAATTATGAAACAATTGAAGAATTTTGAAGACAAAAATAGTATGAAAGAAATGAGATTACCCAAAAATGCTCATAAATTTTCTAGGAAGTAAACATTTCTATTTCATTTCACACTGGCAATTATTGAAGAAGATGAAGAATTTCTACATGTATATGGTTGCTCACTTAGTGGAGAGTGGCCTTGGAAACAGACGTTGACACAACAGAAGAATAGGCGAGGTTATTAAACATTGACTTTCATCTACTTTGAATATCAACACAAAGAAACTAAATTCAGAATCAAACCAATTGAAAACGATACAAAAATTGAAAAAATGCAAGCATAACACCAGCAAAGGAAGATGATCTTACATAGGTGATGCCAAAAACAAATTTCATTCAACTACTATGTGCAGCAGAAAATTTTGCTGAATGAATAAAATGAATGCTTACACCAGATTTAATACAGATCTATGGAAGAAACTGCTAATTTATACAACAGAGGCTCTCTTTATCAATGCTTTACATGGAGGCCAGGAGTTCTCTCATTTTTGTCACAGATAGGATGTTCTCATTGGGATAGATCTTCGCAACCAATTGCGCAAAACTGTCATACTTGTCCAAAAACTCCTTCTGTGATGTCAAAGTGGAGTAATTTTACCTTTGGTTAAGATTCTGATATTACTGGTGTTCTACTAGAAAATCATGATCCCTAATGGTTTTCTATTTCTACCAGTGAAAACAAAATAAATGGATAACACACGGAACTAATTCAATTTAAGAACATGGAAACAAAGGAACTCTGCTATATTCCTTAACTAAATTAGATGCCCCACATCTTCAGGAAAAGCTTTTCAGCTTGGAAACTAAGGTGATTGAGACTTTACCTTGCACTTGTCCCACAAAGAAGGTAACAGCTCCTCTGAAGTTAAGTTCTTCTGCAACTTCTTATACATGGAACTAATAGACTTATCAACCTGTGACGAAGAATGGCGATCATTACACCACATTTGTTTGACAGAGACCAGGAAAAACAAACAGAGATATTAAACTGGCTTACCCCGGATAAACTAGATTTTAACATCTTACTGAGATCCATTTTCGACAACCCAAGCTGGAATGGGATCTAAAAGAATGACAAGAGCAATGAATAAACAATTCAGAAGGAAATGGGCTTAAACAAGCATCAACAAACAAGCAAGAACAAACAGATCTGAATGATATTATTCCTTATGAACTACATCATCATTTTTTGTAAACCTATATGTTTAAATTTAAACCAACTTGCAAGCACATATTGCAATTGCAAGGGATGCGAGCTTATCAACCTTTTGAAAGTTCACCTTTCCCCTAAGGTGTGTAAGTGAAATCTATAAACGTTCAGTTTAATAAGAATAATGCAGGATCCAAATAAACATAATGAGAACATAAGGGTGATGGACATAATGCCCAATTTCATTCATTTTTATCCTTTCATTTTCATTCTAACCACAGAGGAAAAGGAGAAACATTTATTATTTTTTAAAAAAAGGAGATACATTTACAAAGCAATCAAGCCAAAATATCTAAAGGAGCAATTCTTCATAATTTTTCAAAATAACTCCAAGATACTTATACTAAAAGTACATTTTACGTAAAAAGATATCTGCAGTAGGATGACGTATCAAGACAAACCACAAATCTTTTAAATAGTTATATGGTATGAATAAATGGAATTTATGGTCACAAAGAACTGACCTCTTCTGGTGTTATTGTGTACATCAAATCCTCAATCTTTCGAGCAAATTGGAAAAGACGTTCAAATTGCTGCAGTAGCCAAGCAAACATCACAATGTAACAGACAAAATCTTTCAACAACATTAGCAGTTCCAAAGTTAATGATGCAGTCAAAAAATAGGGGTAAGACTTCATACATAATATATTATCATATTTATATGGCGGGTGCAAGCTTGCTCATAAGCTTCACTGGCCTGGTGATAAAATTTGGCTAAAGTAGGGACCACATTTGCAAGATCGTACAAGCTGCATGCAAGTTTCCAATAAGAAGACATGATGATCACTGCTAAAAAATCAAAAAAGAAGCAAACCCATAGAATAAAAAACCTGTTCTGAAATGCAGCGTAGTTTTCTAAAAGAAAGATGTCTGAATATTTTGGATCTGTTTGTGCAATCTTCTCCAAAGTCACAAACATGATGCTCACCTGTCAAACAGCAGTAACAAAAATTAATAACCAGGAAGTAAAACACAAAATGCGATAACATTGTCTTCAATACTAAAATTATTACAAATTTGGTGTAAGCTTGATCAACTAAATCCCTTGACTGCCCCTGAATGTACTGCTCCATGCGAGTCGCAAGAGTTGCAAATCTAGCAGGACCAAAAGTGATATAAAGCAGGTATAAAATCATTATTTAAATAACACATAGCAGTCACATTATAAATCAAAAATTGCAAGCTTCATATATCATATTATATACCTAAAAATGTAAGGTCCCAGCAAAGTGAAAAATTGAATTGTTAAACACTTGGGTATGCCAGATATATAAATCTAACCAAGGTCTTCTTTGTCCACTAAAAAGGAGATCAAATCACAACAAATGTTATAGGCTAACTCAGATTACATCATGAAAAACATATTTAAATACATAACAGGGAAAGAAAAGTTCAAACATCATCCAATTCTGATTTCCAGCATTCTATAACAGCATATTATCATAACTTTAAACCAAAAATTGTAGGGCCCAATTCACAGTAATTACTATCAAGAACTGATTTTGAGTTCAACAGTGTGGACGACAATCCATTGTATATACCTTCAACATCCATTTTGATTACTTATCTCATTTGTTCACATAGAAATTCATTGTTTGCATATTTCATATTTGCTCTTCATTGTCTCACAATGTTTTTGAAGTCAGCCAAAAGTTATGACCATACCATTGAACAATTTTTGTCAATCTTCTCTAGAGACAGCATGCACTTCCATTATCAACAACAAATATATGTGCCTAGCAGTTCAATAGCAAGCAAAAACTGTTTCTATCTTTTTTTTTTTTTTTGGGGAAATTAAAACTGCTTCTATCTTTGCATGGCCAAATGTTGCATTTCATTCTGATGCTCTTGTCAATTATCCAGACGAGGAAACACAGCACCAAATTCGATATGCAATACTCATGCAGCACTCACAAATTCACTGACATCTTTAGTGAACTTTGGCACTTCTTGTAGATTTAGATATTACCTTGGGATGTATGATAAGACCCCCATTTGCTTCACATTGCGCTCATTTCTCTCAATCTGGTGACAAGCTTCATCTACAAACTGCAATGAAGACAAGGTAAATATAGCTCAAAAACCATATTTGAAGTGTATTTTGGAAATTTATTTCTTCTCAAAGCCAGACATACACGGCTAAACTGTGTAGAAATTCTCAACTCCAAGTCACCAAGCAACAAACGCACAAATCCTGCTGCATCTGCTTTCTGACCAGACAAATACCGCTCTGTGATCCCATGCATTGATATGCAGCGCAGAGGATCAATCTTGTAGGCCCAATCAACCACAGCATAAAAGTCTTCCTAAATTCATCACATAACAACCTTTCCAAAGTCAAAATCAAAAGTCAAATTAATCTTTGAAATGAAGCTGCAATTACCCATCCTTGTTACCAACTGATTACTAACAAGAAAACAAAATAAATAATTGTCTTATTGGTAACAATGTATCTGTATTAGCTAAGCATCAGAATGACCAAGCTTAGGTTCAGTAAAAGGAACATTGCTACCCTTTAAAAGGTTTCCAAATGATCCACAGCTGTCTAAATTTCAAGTTATTCAATTTTCAAAAGAATATGCATGCTTTTAATATAAGCTAAACAGAATGAAACAATAAGAACCTGTAATTCTCACTCCTTATGTTCATAGAAGCTGTTTTAAAAGAGAGCCCAACGTAAAAGAAAACTGAAACTAAAAACAGAGTGTATGTCTTACTTGTATTCCATCAAGTAGATCCTGAAGAGAATCATTTAGTGCTGTCAGCTCCATGGAATTTTTTCCTACGAAAGAAAATTTTTCATTAAATTATCATAAACAAATTCAAACAGGACTAAGATTGGATTTAAAAAAGTATACCAGCTTTACTGTCATTCTCGTCAATATCCATGATACCCAAATCATCATCTTCATCATCTATGCCATTTTCATGATATCTTCCACTCTTATTGCCATTAGCAACACCACCTGGAGGAACAAGTGTTGGAACTTCAAAGCACATGAAGTGCGCAAAAAAAGAACTCTGCAATATGGGCCACAGAAGATGAACAATCATTACACAAAGTAGAACAGAAGCAATCTACTCATAAAAGAAGAAGTATAACCTCATCCACGAGGAGCGGGATGAAAATTGTCAGCATTTTGGCATAAGCATCAGAAACTGCTGAAGTATCTGCACTAGCATTTTGATTCCCTGAAGAAGCCTCAAGCCAAACAGGTGGATTTCTAGATGCTTTTGTCCCCGCACGGAGCTCATTAGCAAATTCACGAGCCTGTCAAAGACAACTTTCAAACTTTAGCAGAAGAATACCGGCTATTTTTCCTGGTCATTCTTCAGCTATACAGCCTAAAACCAAAGAATAGTCTACAGAAACATGACCTTATCAACTCCACGTGAAGTAAACAATTATTGAAAAGGCATTATGCAAGGAGTGCACTTCTAACCTCTCTGCGAAGGAGTAAGTTAAGAGAACTACAGTATGCTTTCCTCAAAGGAACCAGGCAATTCTTATCAAGGCTCTGAAAACATAGGGTGTGAATGTTCCAAAATTGATAAGTAAGAGAGACAAATAAAGCTAAAAATAGCAAAGTAAGTGTTTGTGAGTCAACCTTCAAGTGTTGAAGTAGGCGAGCATATGTCCTGCACTTGTACCTTAGGTCAGCATGATCGGGCCTCTTTAATTGTCCCCTCTGCTTAATATAAGCACACAAGTATTGCTAAGAATCATTGTACTGACATTAACACTCATTAATGAGAAGATACAGACTTAGAGGGAACAATACCTGTGAAAAGTAACTCTTGTCACTTATCATGAAATCCACCAAACTAGCGAAGTACTTTCTCAAGAACTCAGAAGCTCTCCTGACAAAAGTAGTTTTTAATTTTTCAAGTTCAGCTCTCTTCTCTTTTACCTGTTGATGTTTAGTCGATACTTCAGAAAAAGATCATTTAGAGATATGAAACAAAAGAACCTTCTACAAGCAGGTGCATATTAATATGATTTTTGGATGGCTTCAGTGAATAAACATTACAATCCCCTAAGGGTAGTGAATCATGTTACCAGCAACTAGAGTAAAAGCAGCAACGCAAATGGCTAATATCATTTTATGAGCATGGATGCAAAATCAATTGTGCTGCAGCATTCTGTTCTTTTGTTAAGTTTGGTGAAAATTGACAGAGAAAGGGGGCAAAGCACATACAGCACGCATGTTTGCATAGACTGGATCAATGTTAGGTACTTCAAGACCATGCAAGGCACCAGTTAACCACTCACATGCTTCAATGTTTTGAAGCATGCGTGCCTCATCAAAGGTCCCACCCGTTAGACATGTTGCATACTGCAAATAACAGAGCATTGTTAGGAGAAGATGGCTAAAATGCAATCAACTTAGTGATCATAATGGATATCATACTTCAGAAGGGATACGCAGTCGTTCAAGTAGCTTGTCAAGCTCTTCAATGAGTGATCTGTTATTTACAGACTGCATCTCCAACTTGTTGTTACGGGTCTCTATCTGGATATCATCAGAGGAGTAATGAAAACACTGACTGATCAATAAGGTATTCAACTTAGAGTGTGAATGCATACAAATTCAGAGTATGAATGTAAGTCATGATTGAACATTAAGGTTTGCAGAGAATAGTAACACACCACTTAGTTAAGGCTATTGCTCCCTACATCATTTTCTAACCCTCAGTTTGACAGACATACTTAACAGTCATTTCCAGTTATGAATGACGCAGCATTCCAAACAATTGCTTGGTAAATCCCCCATGCAATAATGTAGTCAAACTAGGACCTCAATCATTAGGATGCTAGTGCATAAATCTAAACCAAGCAGGCACACAAACACAGTTATGAAAAGGGTTAAAGCATAATCTAACCGATTCAATGTCTTCTCTCATATGTCTAAGTTTGACATTGAAAATGCCTAACCATTCATCCATGTCATCAACACAAACTGTAGCAGCCTCAAGTCCTTGCAATACCTGAAAGGCCCAGAAGAAGACACTGTAGTTAATGATCATATATAGTGATACTGAACATTGTACTAACGAACAATCTCAAGATGACAACCAAATATAAGTAGATTCTGAACTATAGCATAAAACTATAAACGATATCACATTGAACAATAATATTAGCACTAAAATTAACTCTTACTTCAACCAAAAAATTGACCAGAAGCACCTCTATCAAGTATTACAGAAAATACCTCCTCTATCAAAGGCTCACTTTCCAAAATTGAATGCACATTTGCAGCTTCCAGGGCAAGAAGCTCCCGTTTCAACCTTTCAGAAAATGCTTCTGCTTCACCAATACCCATGACATAACTGCATGCCATTGAATGATTAAAAAAAAAAGCAAGAGCACCAAGTTTAATTTATATTTCAAGAAAAGAACAGTAAAAGAGATGGACATAATCAATTTAGCCATCAGGCAGGTGCCTCTGATTTAAGTAAAGCTTTATGGGGAAAAGAAATCCCATACTTGGCAACATAAGAGCCACGAGTAGGATAGAACAATATCTTAACTGATACCAAGCTGGAGAATAACAATCCCATGTGGATGAAAGACAAGAACTGAAAGTCTATGTACCAAGTAGCTCAATAGAAGGATAAACTAGCTGATTTGACTATGTTTCATATGTCTCTTTTCACATCTAAAAACCCAAATAAATCAACTATATCAACTATAATTGACAGGATGTAGTGCATATGGGTCAATTCCCTGCTAATTTATTAAGAGCTTAGGGGCATCACCAAGTGACTTCAAGTTCAGATTAGTTATGCCATTTCACACAGAACTGATTGAAAGGTTGTTGTTCATGCTTCATCTCCATGTTTGTTGAAGAGTATATTGCTGTTGTCTTAATATATCAAAAGTGCATCTCATAAGGATGAATTTCAGAATACAAAGAGGGCACATACGTTTCCAGAAGAGCCTCCATGTCCTCTTCCTCAGCTTGGGAGACGAGTTCTTTTTCAAATGTCACTTTCAAATCAGATTCCAACACTGTAGCTTCAACAGGCCCCTCTTCCTGATTCCTTTGCTTGTTAACTGCAGGTGTATTTTCCTGGTATAACATCAAAAGAATACAGTTATTATATCCACAATAAATGGCCAACTTCTTAAAGAAAGTTAAACTGTATGGTGTTTTAGACTCCAACAAAAATCTTTTCCTGGCCCTGCAATTATTCATTTTCAGTTACAAGTCTTCTGTTGTTTTAATTGGCTAGTCCTATAAGCCTTATCCTAAAAAAATTTTATATGATTTGTTCTAACAACCAATATTCATTTAAATAGAACTAGCTTTCATTTGCAGTACTAGAGCGCCATTCTTTTAACTGAAAGCAAGAATGTATGAATTAGCCTTGGTACACAGACAAGGAAGGAAATTATTTACACCTTTGCCCAAAGCGCCATCTCTACCACATCTATGCCCACCACTTTTGGGAGCCGGCCAAGGACATCTTTGCAAATATTCAAGATGCAGAACAAAAGCCGGTTCCTGTAATAATGTTCAACATGAAAGTTCTGGCAAGTTTAATGAAACATCTACTCAAAATATGAAATTCATGCATCAATGTTACCCAAAACATCTACTCAAAATACCCGAGAATTTTAATTCTGCATTTGAATGAAGAGAAATAAAAAGCTGTTCCTTATTACCTATCATCAATGTTACCCAAAGTCCATTGCGGGGGAGCAACACTTTGGCTCCTTAGGTTATCAAATCCCTGCAAAAAGCTCAGTCAGACACATCACATGAAGGGAGAAGGAAATGCAAAGTTCAAAGCAACCAAACTATTCATTTATTGCTCAAGTTCTCCTAAAATAGTCCTTTAGCAGAAAACCCACATTTGACACACTAACTTTTCAGGATCATAAATATGCATCTTTACCAAGGTAAACGTGCACCCACTGGGATCATTAGCTATAATCTCCACCTTTGAAAGATGCTTAAGTTTGTACAACTTCGCAGGCTGCACGATCAGTTCAAAACAAAACCATAATATTACAACTCTTGACAGGAAAAAATAAGGCGTTAATCTGCAGTTAGCTAAAACTTTGCTGCATAACATCTTCATAAAAGGATTATGAGATTGTGCCACTCATTCCCACCTTGATATTTATACAAAACCAAAAATCATATCCTTTAGAACTCAAGTTTGAACCGTCCGAAATCACAAGCCAAAGAATAAAAGTATGTTAGGGAAGAAAAATCAAAAAACACATCCATCTCACAAGAGGAGGCATAAATCAACTTTCATCTCTTAACCTTCTTACCACTTAAATTAGGATCCATTGGCATCAGCATCAATCAAAGAAAAAAATTAGCCCATTTTGAACTCTTAAATCCCTGAATCAAACATGCAGGCTGAAAGAACCACTATATCTAATGCTCAAAGATCAAGAACTCATATCTGTCCATAAAGTTATAGACCCTAGAAATTTTTAAAGTTTTTACATTTTGTTTTTCTTTTATCGTACTATTTAAACTTATTGAAACATTACCTCAAGAACTCCTCCAGTGGAATACTTTAAGACTCGAAGAAATGCTTTAGTCTGTTGACCCTTTGTTTCTGCTGCACAAATCAAGTACTATCACTGATAACACTGTGCCAAAAAAATGACCACACGAGCTACCAACTGCAGATGAGTATAATCTTTGTGACAGCCCAATTGCAGATGAATATAATCATCGACCATACAAACCATGGGACAACTCAGCCAAGAAAGGCGCTTTGTTCACCAATGATAGAGAAAGGAAATGAAAATCCAAAAAAAAAGCCAACAATGTGCAACGAATTTTATGCTTCTCAATTCTACAAAAAAAACAACTCGACATGTAAAAGAGTGACGCAGACAGCATAATCATGATATATATATATATTAATTCAGTGTATCAGGCTCCTTGCTGATCCACAGCAAACATAATTTCACAACTAAAAAGGTATATTAAAACAGCTTAAAACTCCTTATACTGGCCATAGCTAACCTAGAAGTCTATTGAACTAGTTCTACTCCAGAAATTAAAACTTTTAGTACCACAAGTAACAGTCCGATTGGAAAAGATAGACTTAGAAATGCTAAAACGCACATCCATTGACAAATACAATGAAGTTAATCAACACCGCGTTTATTGCCCAACAAACATGCAACAAAACTTGAAACATCCGACAAGGAATTTGAGCTACACAGGTCAAAAAGAACTTTTTTCCCACTTCCGTGCTCATTTAACCTGCAACTACAGTTCTAGCTCTCTCTCTCTCTCGGCAGTAGAGCACTGCAAAGAACAGTAAGAATTCACACACACAAAACAACTGCAAATCAGGTAAAGACAGAACATAGAAGAGAACGGAGCGTACTAGAGATAGCAAGAACCCTAGGTTTGGTCATGTGGCGGCCCAACTTGCCGGCTTTGCCCCAAACGCTCCGGCTCTTGGCGACTCGGATCGATAACGCAACGTTCTGCTTGGTGCCTTCAATAGCAGCTTCGCAAGCTCTCCTTAGCTCCTCATCGTCGGCGCTCGACTTCGCCATTCCTCCCTTGTTATGCTATTGATCAGAAGTCTCAGCACAAGCGAAAGATTCAGATTCAAAGAGAGAGAGAGAGAGAGGTAAGCTAGCGCGTCAATGTTTTGTTTTTACTTTTCTTTTTAGCTCTAAACAATATTCTTTTTTGGGTCCATTATTGCTCCCCTTCATTTTCGCGTTTTTTCACGCTCCTGAGCATATAAGTCCCTACAGTAGTCTTTTTTCCATGAGAACGAACGGTTTGACTGAAATTGACGGATGGGTCTGATAATGGGTTCAGCTTCGGCTTCGGCCTGAATGAAACTATCGTTGACACGTACTTTGTTAACTTGCTTCCGATAATTAAAAATTCCACCTCAATTGTAAAAAAATTTAATTTACTATTTTTTTAATAAAAATAATTTCTTTTAAATTTTTTAAATTTTTACCATATATTAATTTTTATAATAATCTAACGTCAATTAAATTTTT
>JANIHZ010000002.1:2918113-2934108 GCA_027478365.1 Erythroxylum rufum
TGATATCTTTTTTAATTAAATTTTTATTTCATAAATAAACATTTATTTCAAATTTTTGTGTTAATAAATTTTTAATTTTTTTATATCATTGATTTAATTTTTATCTAAAATTTAAAATGTTAATTATAATATCATGGAATCACATGATAAAACGTGGCATGGTGACAGATTAGACACACACACACATAAGAACTCTTTGATCTTTCCCTCTATTCTATGTCGATGTGTTCGAACAGCTTGGACCAATCATCAGCTTTCTCCATTCTGATCGAAGCGGTGCTGCTTTTAGTTAACGCCGGCCGATGACACTCCGAATCTAGAATCCAGAATTCTAGTTCGTCGTATGTTACAGTTTACACAGACAGACAGACAGACCGGCCCCATCTTTTACTTGAAACGAGATAAAAGAAAGAAATTTATAATCCACATGTTCCATGACAAAAGCTGCCTTTGGTTTGGCCTGCCTCTCACCCCTCACTCGCTTTATCGTTGACCCTCCCTTCCTACTCTTTCTTCTGGGACTTAAAGGTGCTTGCTTTCTTCATAATTACGACCTTAATTCTCAGATTTTTTCGTTTGTGTGTAATTCGTGTTGTGGGATTTATTGCTTTTATTATTCTTATTGTTATTACGGTGACTTTGCTTGTTCTTACAGGATACTATTGTGTATTTTGTGTTGTGTTGGATTCGATTTGTTTGTACGATTTCTTCTCATTGTTATTATTGAAACCGTTAAGATTGTCTCTTCCGAACGTTTGTGGGAGAGATGAGAGGATTTTTATTTAAAGCGTTGACTTCGAGCGAAGTAATTTATGGATAATTAATTATGATTAGTAGGATGATATAATTGGTGGATTTCTTGTTCCACGAATGGAAGATTTTGATTCAAGTTAATGGGGTGGAGATTCCTGAGATGGACAAGTTTCGAGTTTCTTAGATTAGCGAGATTTCTCATGTTTTCCCACTGTTCCATTGGCAATTTGGGATATTTTCCTCGTATTGGAACTTTAAATGAATGTTGCTGTTTCTGTGTTTGGTCCCAGGATTGATTTCTTTGTTTTTTCTTAGGTGATCTTGAGCTCTCTGTGGTTTAAGCTTGAAGTTACTGTTGAACATCTAATTGTGTTACAGCAGATTTAGTTGGGGGAAAGAGATATTTGTTATTCTTGAAGGAATAAAATGGATAATTCTCAGCCTCTCAAAGATCAGAGTGAACTTAAGCATCGACCTTTAACACCTTTGAGGTTAATAAGGGGTTTGATATGTCTATCAGTTTTTGTTTCTACAGCTTTTATGTTTTTGGTGTATTTTGGGCCTCCAGTTGCAATCCTGATGCGGTTGGTCAGCATTCGCCACTGCAGAAAGGCAACTTTCTTCCTTTTCGCTCTCTGGCTAGCTTTATGGCCATTTCTCTTTGAAAAGATAAACGGGACAAAAGTTGTGCTTTCGGGAGATACTGTACCGGCAAGGGAACGTATCCTAATTATTGCTAATCATAGAACTGAGGTGGATTGGATGTACTTGTGGGATCTTGCATTGAGGAAAGGTAGCCTGGGTTCTATCAAATATATTCTGAAGAGCAGCTTGATGAAACTGCCTATTTTTGGTTGGGGATTCCACATTCTGGAGTTCATTCCAGTGGAGAGGAAATGGGAACTTGATGAACCTATATTGCGGGAAGCACTTTCAACTTTTCAGGATCCACAAGATGCCTTGTGGCTTGCTCTGTTCCCCGAAGGAACTGATTTCACGTACATTCGCTGCTCGCTTTTGTTTCCTGAAATTCTTTATGGATGCCTGCATTTTCACCTGTATGCTTCATGTTAAGATTTTTAAGACCAAAAATAAAGGCAAGGCCTTGCATCTCTGCTCGGGTAAAATTGCCGGAATCCAATATGAAACATAGTAATTTTAGGTTTGTAATAACATTTAGAACATTTCTGTGCAATTAAAGTACTATATAAATGGTTCTTGATTATATGTTGTAGAAAGCTTATCTTTTGTTTGCATTTGCATGCAGTGAGCAAAAGTGCCAAAAGAGCCAAAAGTTTGCTGCTGAAGTCGGACTTCCGGTGCTAACTAATGTTCTACTTCCAAAAACGAGGGGTTTTTGTACTTGCCTTGAAGTTCTACGTGATTCCTTGGATGCAGGTTCTTTTTGTGTGATTTTATTCAGATTAATTAAAAAGCTAGAAGATGCATTTTTCATCCTGATTTTTTATTCGAAAGCATGTCTGAACCTCCAAGTGCATATGCAGGGAAGAAATTTTTGGCAAGCGATCTATCCAGATCATACTTTCTAATCAACTTCTGCCGTTCTCTTTCTTTTGTAATTAAGAACCCCTTCTTTTAAATGAATCAACTGAGAAACTTTAAACTTCACATATAACCTCTGACTTGTCATGATAAGCAGTGTTCATCAATCGACAATGAAGAAGTTTGTGATAAGCAGTGTTCGTCAATAATTTGTGTACATTTTGGTTATGCATTAGCCTTGAGTACAATAAGTCAGGAGGTCAACTAAGCAAAACTGAAGATACATCTATATGTTAAATAAATTGGAAGCCGGAGTCCTGTCCTGGTCTTATCCTGCTAACTTGTTAATTGTTAAATCAGAAGTGAGGAAATTTCTTATATATGTATATGACTCAGTTGCTAAGCAGGAGTGCCCCAAGCCTGTTTGTTTCTTTCAATCATATACCTGAACAGAAGGTATATATATGTGTGTGGTATGATTCACAATGAGTAGTAGAGAGTATATCTTGAACTATGAAATAGCAGGCCCTTAAAACAATTCTATCTTTCAATTATTAGCTGTGGTCTTATGAAAGTCATGAAGTCCCATGGCATGATAAGCATTATCCTTTATTCTGCGACCTCTTCTCTTGTACTCCCTGTAACTTTAAATCCTATCAACTCAATATGACTGCAGTTTATGATGTGACTATTGCCTACAAGCATCAATGTCCTAGCTTTTTGGACAATGTATTTGGTGTCAACCCATCGGAAGTTCACATCCATGTTCGCCGCATTCCGACCAACACAATACCGGCCTCTGACAGTGAGGCTGCCACCTGGTTACTAGATACATTCCATGGTAAGGATCAGTTGCTTTCTGATTTCAAAGCTCAAGGCCATTTCCCCGATGAAGGGACAGAAGAAGACCTTTCCACTCTCAAATGCATAGTAAATTTTGCAGTGGTAATCTCTTTGACTGCATTTTTCACTTATCTCACCTTTTTTTCTTCCGTTTGGTTCAGAATATATGTAAGTTTAGCATGTGCATCGCTTGCTTCGGTAACATACTTTAAATTCCGTCCGTCTTTAGATAGCGGTTTTGTCCAAGCAATGCTAAATTGCAAAAAGATTTCTGTTCTATAGTAAGTAAAATGCTTCAAGAACTTCCATAAATGTTTAAGCTATCAATCCAGTCTTGCTTTGCGACCAATCATAGCTGTGACCTATAAGATTGCACTGCATTAGTTGGTGTCTGAACACTGAAAGAGTATCGATGTCATAGTACTACGAAAGCCGAAGACATCATTTGTCTTCCTTGTCTTCTCTGAACAACGATAGTTGAAATGAAAAGGAAAGGAATCATCGTCAAAATCACCTTGAAAGATGAGATGGGTTCGGTGAACAGAAACATTCAGACACAAACATATACCAGAAGCCTTTGCGTGTATCAAGATTTCCTCTGCAAATGCGAACTTTTGAAGAGGTTAGGTATTGAACTACACTAGCTTGTCATTTGCAACAAGCAGGTCTCTTTGTTTGTATATAATGTTGGTCGCAGCGAGTGTATTTTGTGAAAAGGAAAAATAAAATGAGCAAAATGGATACAGAATATTTAACGTGGTTCATCCATTAATTTTGGGCTACGTCTACGGACAAAATTCAGAATATTTCTTCTATTATTATAAATAGTAGGTATACAGAGATAAAACTAAAATAGTGGCTCACAAGGTGTTTTTTAACCTAAAAATACTAACCTTACTATTTTGTCACTCACTAACCTTTTAAGAATATATTTCTTAATTTCAGAACAAAACAATGCTCTGATTTTTTTATCTATTTTTTGTTGTGTTTTCAATTCTTCATTTTCTATTTATTTATAGGCAAGAGACGTGGGATAGCTGGCGTTTAGTTCTCCTCAATGTTGGTAGGCGTCAGCTGCGGTAGGTGCTATTTTTGGCGCCTATCATGTCCACCAAATTGGAATGATGGAGTCCCTCTATATGAGAGGGACCTATCTTTAACAAATCTCTCCCTCCCAATTATATGGAGGGCTCTATCAAACTTGCTATTGATCGACAATACTCGAACTTCCCTTTTGGTAGAATCTTAGTTAACATGTTTGATCCATTTTTAACAGTATGGATCTTTTCTAACCGTAATTGTTTCGTTTCCATCACATCTCTAATCTAGTGATATATCACAGTAATGTGTTTAATTTGTTGGAGATGGGTCTATCTTACATGGAGGGATTCCATCATTCCAATTTGGTGGATATGGTAGGCACCGAAAATAGCGCCTATTGTAGTTGATGCCTACCAACATTGAAGAGAAGTAAACGCCAACTATCCTACATCTCTTGCCTATAAATAAGCAGGAGATGAAGAATTGAAAACACAATAGAAAATAGAGAAGAAAATCAGAGCATTATTTTGTTCTGAAGTTATGAAATATATTCTTAAAGGGTTGGTGAGTGGTAAAATAGTGATGTTAGTATTTTTAAGTTGGAAAACACCTTGTGAGACACTATTTTAGTTTTATCTCTGTATACCTACTATTTGTAATAGTGAAAGAAATATTCCGAATTTTATCCGTAGGCGTAGCCTAAAGTTAAGAATAAATCACGTTAAATATTCTGTATTTATTTTGTTCATTTTATTTTTCTTTTTCACAAAATATACTCGCTGTGTCCCACATATAATTCCTGTACAAAACGAACAAAGAGGATAGTTGAAAAGAAACGCAAATTGTGTGGGAAGGACGTGGAGTGGATGAATCATAATTATGTCTTTTCGTTGAATCAGACAAAGGATACGATGGATTTGATGAAAGTAGGTAATAACCCCACCTGATTTACCAAACAACACCTGCCTGGTACTCTTCAATGAAGCAATCAACTTGCCAATTCTCCTAAGTTTTTAACCTATTGTTAAGTTTCTAAACATGAAATGAAACCGTGTCAGGACAAATTCTGTACTCACGGTTCTTGTTATACCATTATGTCGGGAGAACGCACGCAGTAGTGCTTCTAACTGCCGTAGGAACTTCGAAAGTGGGAAGTTGAGCTGATGTCTACAATGTGAGTTTAGTATTTCTTAGGCAACTCTTGCATATAACACTATCTAGAAAGCATGCAAATGAAACTCTCCTAAATGTGTGGATGAGATGAATTAGAATAGGTTGAAACAGCAAAACTGGCACAGATGAATCATGTACCAAAAGTATGCATTATAGACTGAGCTGATTGCAATTTCACAACAATCATTCCTTATATGAGTGAAAACGCAAGTGGGATCGCATGTTAACTTTTACTTTGTAAGATAATCACGCAAAGAGTGCTATGATTACCATAGGAATAAGTTGGTTAAACCTAATGACCCTAATCTATCAACCATAACCATCTAAGGTCTTCCTCGTAAGTTTCAAGCTCACAATTTCCCACTTTCTCGCTCTCTCTCTCCTTTCTCGCATAAAACCAAAACCCTGTAATGGCGATTGACGTCTGGTGTTATCTTCTTCTTCTGCTGTTCTCAACAGGTAAATAAGAGATGTTTAAAGTCTATGTTCATGCAGTTTCAATCTTTGAAGTTTTGTAATTAAATAAACACATTTCTTGGTGTCAAAATGTTGCAGTTTCGGTAGTTCATCATCTTTACATAACATAATTATACTCAAACTTATTATTGCCTGACATTCCTTGTCGAATGTCTCACTCTGTCACTTCGTAGAAACATATTCTTCGCATATTGAAACATAGTTGTCACCGGACTAATCTCCAAAACGTTAGCAGGTAATGTAGTTAACGCAGCAGTCTTCACTCTCCAAAACCTTTGCACATGCACGGTATGGCCCTGAACCCTCTCCGGAAACGGCACCGCCACTCTCGGCGAAGGTGGTTTCGCATTGCCACCACGATCATAAGTTCAACTTCAAGCACAACCATGTTGGTCCGGCCAGTTCTGGGCACAAACCGGTTGCACATTTGATGACTCCGGCGCTGGGAACTGTACCACTGGAGGCTGTGATGGCACCCTAAAATGCACTGGTGGCCGCACTCCACCGGGGACCCTAGCAGAGTTCACAATCGCCACAAACCCTAATTAAAAAGACTTGTATGACGTGAGTCTCGTAGATGGATACGTAGGTGTCAAGGCACTGAATGATGACGGCGAGTGTCAATAAGCTGGTTGTGTAGCGGATCTCAACGGCAAATTTGATTGACCCAAGTTGGATGAAATGCTTAACATGTTGTCTTCGAAGCACTACCTTTGTACCATCTCTAACACAGTAGAAGTAGAAGAGAGCAGGGGACTGAATCAAAATAAGTGAAAAAATCACCATAAAAAGCTTCAAATATAAAACAAGAGAGATTGAGGATTCTCATTACTTTCAAGGCCTTCGGCCGAAAATATTATCACTCGACAACAAGCTTTTGTTTTTTCTCTTTATACACTTGACTATTCTTTATAATGTCCCTTTGGAGCATACATTTCGAGTTTTCTCTACAAGTGGCTTTTGCATTCAAAAGCCAGTTCCCAACCTAATTCTCTTAAATGGACACTTGGGATGAGCACGAGGAAGACCTACATCTAAAAACCACATTGCAACTGCCAACTTTTACTAAGAAGGGCCCTAGGGAAGTTACAAGCAAAAATAATATATAAAACATAAAAATAAAAACAATAGCATGGTGAGCATAACTACAATTGCCTATATTTTACAGATATTCCCCTCAAGGAAGTATTACTTGAAAATATGCTTCGCCGCAGTCGATTCAACCAGGACGGTTTCACATCGCCGGAGCCTGTGCATTGACCCTCCCCTTCTTCCTCACTGCTGAAGAGGGTTTGGTCAGAGCAATCTAGCGACGCTCCACAGGCTAAGTTATACGACTGACATGCGGAGTGACATACTCGGAGCCTATTATCACCGTCTTTCTCACATTTCTGGATGGAGATCTGGCAAATTTAGTAGCAGTGTTTACTGTTAGGCATAATGACTAAAACATAACGTCGGGGGTTGAAAGAATTCCAGAAGAATGAGAAGCAATGGAAAGGAGACAGAATTTACCCAACAGGCCAGTCGCTTAGCAGCTGCATCACAGTAGCTGCTGCCAAAAATGTTTAATAATTTTCGAGCACCACCTGGAAACAATCGATGATAGTTAGGCATGACAACAACTTCCTCAAGTTGCTGCAGTATACTTGGTTCACTAGGTGCACAGTGTTGACTGGACATATCACTCTCCAGCACATTTCTACAAACCGAGAGACTCGAGAGTAGCGTGGAACTATTCTGACAGGTGTAGCCAGCATAGTCTGAGCAACGGAATTCACATATTCCGTTATCACAGACTCCACCATGAAGGCTGCACTGTTCATCACATACAGCTGGACATTGAAAATAAGCAAAGCATTAGAAAGAGAATGGCAATTTTACTAGAAGATTGTCATCTAGTAATGTGTCTGGGGTACTAGCAACTTCTTCAGTTATCATAAAGAGTAAAGTTACAAATCACATTCATCATTCGACATCTATGCTTCCAGTACTTAACCATCTTTAATGATGTTCTAGCCTGCTGATATAGCACAAAGCTGCTGAGTTCTACCCTTACTGCAGCTCTCCGCCATGAACATAATTGAGCAACAACACAAGAATACCAGTAAAAAAGATAACTTTGACCCAACTGCAGGTATCAATTGCTCAATAGACAATTGCATTACCTGTTGAGCAGTCAATACCAGTAAAGCCGTTTTTGCATTTACAGACACCATTTGAAAGACACTTGCCACGCCCATTGCAATTGGCAGGGCAAGAGCCTGCAAAGGGAAATTGAAGAAGAAAAAGGACAAGAGTTCAGGTGGGGAACTTAAAACTAGAACATAATTGTTAAATTATCAATCAATGGGTGTATCAACTAAAAAGTGGTACGGCAATGGGTTTAGCTGGGTTTAGCAACTTACGTTTACTACAATCACGACCATGAAATCCAAGGAAACAGTTACACCTTCCATCAACACAATCTCCATTATAATTGCACGAACTGGGGCATTGCCCTGGTACAGAAAGTGAACCTGGGCTACAGAGCTCATGGTAAGCAGGGCAAATCAGCTCACCTACATACCAAAAATTTAAAAAAAAAATTATGTAACGATGAATAATTTGATATTGCAACATGGCCTAATAAATTGAAAAGACATTTTTACCATTAAAGCCAAGGAATTGAACAGGCCCACCAGCTTCAGGACATACTTTCCAAATACCATCCACAGCAACCTAAAAGGAAAGTGATCCGTATCAAAAGAAAGTTCAGGGGATAGTTTCAAATAATCTTTTCTTGATAGTTTATATTCAATTTCAAATAATCTTTTCTTGATAACTTATATTAATTGGCATTGTAAAGATAAATCCATCAATTACCAATCAAAATTTTGGTTGACTAGCCACTTCAGTAGGTTAGAAGTAAATCTATTGTGCAACTTATAGATTACAGTACCCAATGCAATTAACATTAAAAAGAGTGAAAGATTCGAAGCAAACCTGAAGAGAGTTATTTACACATTTATGCTGATAACAACCATTGCCTTGGGTCATAGAACCCCGTACAAACCCAGTGCGCACAAGTGATGAGGCCATACATCTATATGTACTCAAGGTTAGACATTTTATCAGTAAAAAGGCTACTCAACATAGATGAGAAAGTTGCAATTTGCAGGAAGTCCCACCTGGAGCTACTTCCTCGTACCTCACCCAACATTCTGTCAGGTGCCCGAGCACTGTTGATATCCGTACATGATCCATCAGAATATGCCATGAAGTAAGTACAATAATCAGCCAATGAGGACTGCCCACCTGCACAAACCCAATAAGAAACTTTAATAATTACTCTTTCTAAACTTTTTTTTCATAACACAACAAAGAAAAGGTAACCACAACCCAAAACTCATTAAAAAAAATTTAAGAACCAAAGGGCAAAAATTTCAACTGCAAATCATTCCAATAGATCAAGGGGTTCTGGCAATCCACAACATCAAGCCAAAAGAGGATCTTGTGAAAAAATAGTGCAATAGGGTTTAAAAAATCAACTATAACATAACTGCAATTAAATCTAAAAGTGGAATTTCATTGTTCGGTGGAAAACATATAGAAATTTATAATCTGTCATCATACACGATATGATGAAAAGCTACAATTATAGAACACAATTGCAGAAAACGGAACAAGAGAAAATTAATGATAAATAGTTAACCTTTATTTGCTTGTGGAAAGTAGCGTGCCCACTGAGGGAGATCTCCACTATAACTGACAATAGGGCAGTAACCTTCTGCCTCCCTGTTGTAAGTACAGCCAGACAACTGAGTTGTATTGCAATGATACGCCCCCTTCCAGAGATTGCAAGGAGAAGTAACAAATTCAGTTCCCTGATTGCGACCCCAATCAAGACGATCTGCCATGCTATAATTTGCCAGGTACCATCCACTGTCTTCTAAGAGAGCCAAGGTCATTTTTGAAACAACAGACCTTGTATCTACAGATCCAGTCATGATCTCATTCATCAGAAGCCTTTTCTCCCAATGTGACCCTTCAGGCAAATTAAGGAACAAGCAGCAAATTAGAAACTAAAAGTCAACACCACTTTTATATCATCCACACAATGCAAACTCTACATAGCATGGAAATACTGTTCTTAAATGATAAAATCACTATTAAGATAAGTTCTATACTTCATTAGCCAATTGGCTGACAAAAAGCAATCAACGTGAAGGCATTGCGGCAACATTGCAAGTAGAAAACAAGAAACAGAAGTTGAAGAACAGAAAAGGAGAAACCTGATGTGCCACGTCCTCCTCCATCTTCAAGTTCTAAGCCAGTAAAATTGTCATAAAATGCCTGCAAATATGAGACTCATCAAATTCTTGCTGAATTTGCAATATTCACATTTCAAAATTGAAGAATGCAAATAGAAAGGACCGTGATCTTTCAAACATTTTCAACAGGTTTAATATGCTCCAAGACAATTACCCCATAATGATGCCGTGAATGCATGACAACACGTGGAAGCACCACACGTGTTACCATCCTCCCAAGTTTTTCATCCATGACTTGCTCAGTAACCTGCATGTGAATACCCGATGAAAATGTAAGCTGCAGATTAACTTGAAAGATCTTCCATCACCAAATGAAGGAGATACATAAAGAAATGCTGATCTTAAAATTCTAACCAATTTTAGAAGCATGTAGAACACCAAACAACCGTATCTCAAGTTAAATGATATGTGACTACAGTCACCATCACCAATATGAGTATTTCTGTTATCCAAAGAGTCACTTTCTGGGAATGTATTGCATCACAACATGGTCTTTTACCTGACTACGTCTTCTTTTCCTTTCATCCCTAAAGTGCACAAAGGCATGTGGATCAAAGCCAAGAACATGCATAACCTGGAAAAGTTAAGATATGCTAATCACGAAATTTGAAAAGACCATAAACCCATTTCGTTGATTGACAATCCAAATGACCTCATGAATAAGGGTAGCTGAAAGTAGAGTCTCTGCTTCAGCTGTCAAATGGCGTGGAGCAACATTCACATGTCCTACAAAAATAAAGAGATTTCAGATTTCAAATATGCAAAAAGATATGACACACTTTTAGATAACAGTTTCCCAAATGAGAAAACTACCAGCAATTGCACGACCCCATTGATCGCGTTCACAGGCCACTGCCCAAGCAAGAGTGTTGCCAGTGGTAGGTCTTGTAGTCACCAAAAGTACCAAATCTGCATCAGTCACACCCTCTAACAATAATAAGAACATATGAAACGATTAGCACAAGATACGTAACAATCATCTGCCAACTGAAACAGAACAGAACACAAAAAATTTCCAGAAGAAAAAACAACGACAGCAGTAATACCTTCCACATATTCCCGTGGAAGTTGGACACCTCCATCTTGTCCACAGGCAGAATATCCACTTAATCGCAAATTACCCTTCACGGGCTCAACAGCTAATGCTCTCCTAAACCAATCAGCTGTTTGCCCTAGAGCCTGTTCAGAAGCATGTCAAGTAAGCATTCACTCGGAATGTATGAGCCTTCTTTGACCATGTTGGTTATTTTGGATTCAATAGCACAAAAAGATATGAGAAGTATGCTCAGGGACCTAAAAAGCAGAAAAATACCAATGAAATTCTGACAGTTCTAACCTTATGAAGACGGCTCCGTTTGTCCTCCCCAGATATATCATCCAAGGTGCAGTTATACCAGCAATCACCATAAATTGGGGGCTCCCCAAGAGGATTACAAGAAGGGGAGCCAGGAAGAGTAGTCACGGGAGGCTCCCCGAGCTAGTAAACAAAGAAAACAAGCCCAGAATCAGATGTACAGCCATAACTCAGGAGAACACAATTGCGATAAAATTACTAGCTACACCTACTTTCACAATGTCACCAACTTTACGACAATCCCTATCAGGTGAGTGGCCAACAGCATCATAGTTGAGGAAAATCCTAATAGGCTGCTTGGTGTCAATTTGCTGCACCGGAAAAATTGAAATACCAAGCAATGCTCTCCCTTTACTATGAAGGAGATCAGAAATTTCAGGCTGATCATAAACCTGAGGGGTAACAGAGTAAACTACACGACCAGGTCTTCGCCTTTGTTCAATTATCTGATCATGAATGCATGAATGAGATGCAATATTTCCACTTTCCTTCTCTACACCTTGCCATTGTAAATGGTCCTTCTGACTTTTTGCATGAGAAACTTTAACACATAGGAATATGAGAAGAATCTGTCACGAAGAAAATGAGATCTTAGTAGGAGAAAAAAAACAGAGCAAGACACTGACCGAAAACACAGTTTTGTCCAGACATAGTACTTCTCAACGAACACAAACTGGAAACTCAAGTTTAAGGGAAACGCAAAATACCCATCGAACACCTTGCCAGAAAAGCAGTAGATCTAGTCACACCAAAGACATCAGCTATTACCCTAACATAGGTAAACACTTGGAACTTAACAGAGCTCAATTGAGCTAGTAATGCCAAGTCTTGAAGATAAAATTCAGCTATCATTTAAATCAGGCAAAAACTATTTTCAACAGAAGGGAAAAATTGGAGATAAGAGAAAATGGAAAGAAAGTGACTCCAAAAGAGACATTCAGAAAAAAATCAGCTTCTCCCAAATAACCCAAACAAAGAGAAACAAGAATAGCAACAGTGTTTATGCTGAACCCATAACTTTCCTAATCAGACAAGTAAACCCTAACCCCATGTCTACCTATAAGACCCACGAGATTACTCCTGAGCATACGATCAAAATCCAAATTTACTTTCTATAATCTCAGATTGTTGAGAACCAAAATGAGACGGAAATATCACCATCCATAGCTCAGCTTAAACCCTAAATCTTACATTTTTAACAGCACGATGAATCAAAAGAAAACTATGAATCAATTGGGATTCCGAAAAAGAAATAGACAGAGAGAGAAGAAGAGCTCACCTCGAAGACAACGACTGCAAATCTGAGCTTAGCATCTAACTTACGAACGGTACATGGCCTACACCGAGTTAATACCTCCATGAAATGCCAGCAACTCCGACACTAAAAAGCGTCGATTCCATCAAATAGCCGGAGACTTTCCGATCGGCTTCAACGCCACGAAAAATCGCTGCCTCTTCTGCATTTCAAATGCCAAGAGAAACAAGAAAGAAAAAGAGAACGCTTCTACAACTTGGAATCTCCCTCCAAATCTTTTTCCTACCGAAGCAAAAATCAAATGAGGACAGAAAACGAGTAAAACTGAGGAATGGTCTTCGGTTTCGCAGAACTGATTCGTAGGTTAGCAGAACCAATTCATTGGAAAACCAGGTGGTCGTCAACGTAACATCTAACACGGCAATGAGTTCAAAATCCAAGGATTGTGTTCGATTTCTAACGGGTGAGATTAAACACTGACAGTGAACACACACACACACCAACGTTTAAAGAGATGATTGAACATCAAATGAACCGGTTGGGCGTCGATATAATATAATTGTCTTTTTTGTTTTTATTTGTTTATTTTTTCATTACAATAGTTTTAATTAATAATAATAAATTTAATTTCTATTTCTTTTTTAGGATTGGATTATCTAAGGCAGGCTATTTTTTTTTTAATATTTATTAATTACCTTTTGTTGATTCTTAATTTTGTGTTCTTATCCATATAAACTATAATCCTAGTACGCGTCACACCGCAAGCCTAAGATACTGATTTAATATAACTTCCAACGTATTTGGATTTTTGAAATTCAGTTATTTTCTGCTTAAAATTAGGACCAAACAGGTACAATTTAAATGGAATATAATTAATTAAGAGTAATTATCATGTTCGTACTTTTCACATCAAACCATTAAATATCAAAATGGGTGGATGATGGAATTCATATTTATTATTGCAAATGAAATCAACTTATTTATAAATACTGTTCCAATCTTGTTTTAATTCACCTTATCTACACATTTACGTATCGTACCTTTTTGCAATTAAATCATTAGACATAGAAATGGGCTTTTATTACTTTGACAAGTTCGTATTGCATTAAACAATACCACAAACGCGTGCGATCCCTTTCTCAATCAATTTCATGTTTAGCCATTTGAAGGAAGGTTAAAAGACCCTAGTTATGGTAACTTCCAACGATACAAAAATTTGGACTTTATGTGCAATGCCTTAACTAAAAATCTAACATTTTAAATATTAGACCAAAAGTTAAACTAATAAGACAAGAAATTTAAAGTTTAAATGTTTAATTGTGAAATTAGACTATTATAAGATCGAATAAAATTGAAGAATTAAAAATATAATTAATTGAAAGAATAACTTATTAAATAAAAATTAATTAGATTATTTTGATTAATAATAATTAATTAATTTATAAAAATAAATTAATTAATTAATAAAATAAATTGAATCGAAAAATTAAAAGTTGATCTGATAGGTCTGAAACAGACAGAGAAGGAAACTTCCTTCTAAAGTCAACTTTAAAAATGGAGATGACTGGATGAGGTTGCCAATTCTATTAATAGAAACACTTGCTTTCAAAAATCAGTCATTATCTTCATTAAAAAGGTTAGTATTAAATATTTAAATTAAGTAATGTCTCAAACTAGACCACAAGAAGAAACAAAGGAAATTAATGGTGAGACCAAACATGGCTTATAAATCACAGCTTTGAATTTGGATGCCCATTTTGTCGATGTTAGTTAAAACTTGACATTTCTCGTTTTCTCATGGGTCTAAAAGCCAACTTGGCCCCTCAGGGCAAACTCCACCAAGCGGCATTGGTGTCAGCGACTTTAATTGAAATGGTCTACACGATTCCATTATTATTGGTCCCACTAAAACTCATTAGGTAAATTGAAATTTTTTCTTTTATAATTCATTAAAATTAGACAAATTATTTTTTTAGTTTTTTCCCCTAATTATTAAATTTTAAATAAGAACGTTCAAAAAATATTAAAATAAATAAAATTGCATTTACTAAAATCAACAACAATTTAGTAAAAATTTTGCTGAAACTCGGAGTTTGAAAGACTCAGTACTACGTAACCTTATCCTTAATGAATAGATAAATTATTTACACGTGAAAAAATTAATAAATATTACCCATAAAAAGTGTAGTTGCATTATTTTTATTAATAACTTATAAATATTTCATTTAAAATATAAACTAAAATTAAGGAAAAATAAAAAACTGTGAAATTAGAAATTTTCGTTACACTTCTTCACTTAAGGCTTTCCCTTACAGGAGGTCTTGAGTTCGAGTCACATAAAAGGAGAAAAAATAAAAAAAATTGATGATCCTCTAGCCTTCAGGGCAAAGCTCCTTAATAGGATTAATTACGGATATTTCGCTTATAGCGGCGGTGCGGAAGTTGAAGCTATTAAAAAATTCGAGGGTTGCTGAATAGGGCAGTGATTAATCAGCAGTTGACAAGTTAAGTATGTAACAACTCCTTGTGTGCAGAAGTGTACAAACTACGTAAAAACATGAGAGATTTTGAAATTTTAGATTTACCTCCTTTTAAATTCTTGAGGTGGGGTCTTAGAGGTTTAAGATTAATCCTATTAAACTAAGATAACTGATGCACTAAAAAAAAAAGGCTGGAGGATTCCTTAGCTTACCCATAACACTAGGCTTCCTTTCTAATAAAACTTCACTCAAAAGGAAAAAGAATCTGAAGTTTTGATGTATCATTGTACTTAAACGAGACTTCCCGCATTTTGGTTAGACTACAGCTCATCTTTTAACGTTAAAATAAGCAAACACTTTCATAAGTCCTGTGTCTGACTGTCTTTCCAAAGAGTTGCTGTTTATGTATGTTTTAATGGGTTACAATGCTTTGCAGCTATAAGCGTAGGAATGCCACAAATTTAGGGTTTTAGATCAAATTTGAAGCGTTTCAATGACCTGCTGAATATCCTTGGCTTCAACTTTTATGACTTAATTAGGATTGCCTTCTTGTAAAAGTTTTTATATTTAATTTACTTTTATTATAAAAAACGGTTGAATTTATTAATTAATCTGTCAGTTTAATAAATTAATTAATTTTTATAAATTCAAATACAACAAATAATTCTCATTTATCATTTTTTAAATTAAACTTTAAATTCTCTTTCAATCATATTTTTTATTTTTGAATTTTATTAAAATTTTAACTGATTTTATGATAATTTAACACCGGTTGAACATTTTAAATTTTAAATTTTTTATTC
>JANIHZ010000002.1:3001004-3027155 GCA_027478365.1 Erythroxylum rufum
TAGGATTTTAAACCTTTTTGTTCAAAGGGTGACCAATAATCTCATTATTTCACACTTATTCCTTATGATGCTGAGTACCTATAACTAGTTGCTCAATAGTCCAACAATCGTACCATGTGAAGTAGCTAATACACTGCAAATCCTAAACATATTAGATGGTATCCTCAAGTCATGGGTTACAATCCTAAGGACTCCTCAAAATCAAGTACAAAAATGTGAATAGTATTCACATAAAAAGTAAAGTTTACACTACAACAAAACAAGGCATTTTGCCACACAAGAGAATAGTACAAATCTTTGGAATTGTATAATATAAAATGCAAAATGTTCATACTAGATCCACTACTTCTGAGTTAAAATCTGTGAGGGCACTCAATTTACTTCAAAAATATTCCTCTGCAATCCTTGAGAGGGTCAGTCTTTAGTTCTGCAAAAACACCAACTAATGATGAGCTATAACAATGAAACAAACATTACCAAATATTTTAATCTCAAGAAGGAAACTACTAATGGATAGATAGATAAAAAAATATAGCAACAATGATATTGCCACTGCATACAATAATACACAAGTATAAATATGAACAAAAGATAATGTGGTGTACAATTATATCAAAGTATACAAAGTGAAGTTCAGAACGTAACAACCTTCTTGCATTAAACCAGTCATTTTTAGGTCAGGTCATCTTTATTATTATGAATCCAACATTTATTAATTTTCATTCCATTATATCATATTCTTGCTTTTAAAATTTTAATCAAAAAACAAAATTTTTTGTATTCTTATTTTTACGTTGTATTTCTTTATTTTTGTGTTAAAGTTTCTTCTTTATTCAAGTCCTCCATTTGGTGCCATTGATATTAGATTATTCAGGTGTCCATGGAAAAAAATAAAGATGAAACAATGTGTGAAGGAACGATAAAAATAAACCTACTTATAGATAGTTTCATCCCTTGATTAAAATAACCCAAAAGGGGATCACTAACTAACGTAACAAAAACATCGTATTTCTTGGAAAGGATCAACTGATAAACTTTGTGCTTAATAGCTTGTATATTTACTAGCTCTTTTATATAGTTTCCGCTAATAACTTAATAAAACTTTGAGAAAATTCTAAGAAGCTTTATGTGGTTAGGTGATACAACAAAGAGATCAATGCTAAAGTTAAGTGGCAAGATATATATCTACCTAAGTAGGAAGGGGGCTTAAGCACTAACCCAATCAAGATTAATAATCAAATACTAATCATCAAAACAATTTAAAGACCCTTAATAGACAAACAGACCTTATGGGTGAAGTGGATCCACTCATACTATCTGTCAATGTAATGTTATTAGATTGTCAGACCTAAACCTAAAATTTCTTGGACAATGCTTTACATTTTCATATTAAAAGAGCAGGTGAGGATGCATGTCAAATTAATTCTTAGAGATGGCAAGTGCATGTCAAATTAATTCTTAGAGATGGCAAGTGTACTAACTTTTGGCATGACAAATAGAGTAACTTAGGTCCCCTAGTGAACATCAAATAGCTCTCTAATATTAGGAAAATATTCCTAAACATGCAACAATCAATAAAGTTCTTAAAGATAGCCTTTACAATATTTCTAGTTGAACATATGCAATGGTTATGGGATTTTCTTTAAACTACTCCATGAATCCTCATAGAGAAGACAAGATTTCATAGATGAAACATGCCTCAGGGAGATTCATAAATCCATTATTCAATCACGTTAGATATAATTCAAAAGTGAAAAGGCATAGAACAATTTAGTTTGAGCAATCTCTACCAAAGGTTTCCTTTATATTATTACTCTTAAAGGGAACTATAATGGTTCTAGGAGACGTATTCTTTATAATGGAGAAGAAGATGAGTGCTTCAACCATCTTGTCTTCCACTTCACATACTCTATCATTATATGGAAAAACTTGCATCTTCTCTGCAACTCTAACAACCATCTAATTCTTTAGTTAGACATAGTTGATTGGATCTATCAAAACTTATGCAAAGGTGATATCCTTATCTATAAACTTGCTTTTGCAAATGTTATTTATTTTATAAGTGTAAGTAATAAAAGAATTTTCTAAAGGCCAACTACTATAAGCTTCAATATTCTCCAAAAATTGATATATGAAACTAGGATGCAACTCATCACTCATAGAATCTACCTTATCTATAGCTCAAATCAAGCTACCAAATTGAACATTATCAGACTATGAATTTGTACTAATCTAAGTCATAAATATTCAACTCTCTAGGGAACTTTAGAGTAAGGATCCCCAAGTTAGGCCATCATGATTATTTGCATGTTTATATGCTTCCTATCAAGGATGCTTGGACATTATTCATAACAAGGTATGTAGACTAATTATTAATGGATGAAATTGCACAGATGTGGCCAATGCTGCTTTAATAGAGATGTGAGAATGATTAACTCAAAATAGGAGATCCATTACATATAAGCTTGGGGCAATTACAAAACTTGGAGTTAAAGTAAGTTTGGAGGCAAAATACTTATCTTTAATAGAATACAATCTTTAACACAGGCTAGCCCAAACCATGTTTATCTTCAAAAATTACAAACAAAATCATAGTTTATACCCATTGACAATGTTCCGTACTGTGCCCAATTAAGAAGGGATATGGAACATGACATAGTCACAACTTAAGCTAAATTCAACTCTAAAACTTGAAAAATAGAGACAGAAGAGATGACAAACTCATACAATGCAGTACAAAACAGTATCACCAATTGTAAATGAGATGAAAAACTCACAACTTTTGTCATTCAAAACCATTTTCATTACATTTTATCAATAAGGTCGACACAAAAGGAGGAGCTTGAATTAAGAAGGGAACTGTAGGAAGACTAAAAATTGACAAAGATTTTCCCTTTTTATTTAACTTCAATTCCAAGTTAAAGACTATGAAAGATTACGCTAAAGTCACAAATATTTATAGAAGATGATAGAAAAAAATAAACCCATAAAATTAAAATCCGGAATCACCTTCAGTGGCAGTTTCTTCACCCTCGCTGACAATGCGTCCAGGACGAGAATAAATGGTGACCACCGAGCGAGACCAGGAGGAAGAGGATGAAAGGAAGCAAAGCTTAAGGCCTCCGGACTACAGCAAGCGGAGAAATCTATAGGTACCTTCACTTCCAAATTAAACACCAACTTTGAGCTTTAGCAAATCAAACACGAAGAAAAAACAGCAGTGGGCATCAGAATGTGTACCTTAGGAATCAACACGTGTGGAGGAGCAATGGCGGCGACATTGAGACGAGATTTGAAGGCATCTACTTTCGTTGAGAGAGCGCAAAGAGTGGTTTGTGAGCGTGGGAGGGAACTTCTCAAAACCAGCTTTGAACCCAATGCATGTTAGTCGTATTAGTTAAACGATAGAGTTCTGATTTCTTTACTAACTCTTCCCTGACGTTTGGTTCACAATAAGGTCGTAATATGTATTTCACCATGTTTTAATTGTACAACGTCTCAATTAGTACATCATTTTCGCGTCGATTTAATACAACGTCGCAGAAACCTTACCCTTTTACTATGTTTAAAAAACGTCACGATAAGGTTATACAATCTGCGACGTTTCCTCAGTTAAACGTTGCAGATTGTCTTCTTTTTTTGTAGTGTTCCTTACATCCTTTTTCTTGAATCTGTGAGCTATTTTATGCATTTATAATGATGAAAAAGAAATGTGAGAATAAATATTATATAATATGATATATTAATAAAACAAAGACATATTTTTTACCTTAAATAGATTTTCCTAACATTCATTGTAGCATTAACTTCATTACTAAAGAAGTTGTAGTCGATTTTTGTTTTTTTAAGTAAGTTCTTGAAATTCTTCAATCCAACTCTTAGTCCATTATACTTATTCTTCAATTGAATATCAATATACTCTTTATTGAATTTTGTTTGAAGCCTTGCCTTAACATTCTTTCAACCAGATTTGGAAAGGTACTAGTCATTCAATTCCCCTTCTTCACTTCTTTAACCACCAAGGAGATTAAATACATCTCTATGGTATCATTCCATATCCCATTTTTTTCATTTATTTCCACCCAATCATTGGAATCGTTTATATTGTTCAAACCTTTAATCACTAAATGTAATCACATATAAGTGACATCAATCACAATAATTTCTATAAAGTATTAAATGTTAAACATGGTTCAAAATAAACGTAAGACAATCGTAACAGTTTCTACAAAATATTAAATACTAAACATGGTTCAAAATAAACATGAGATAACCATATTAAATGTTAAAGTGCATATAAGTGCATGGAAATGATATAATAAAAATAAAGGTGTAAATTTGATTCTTTGGATTAGATTTAAATTATAGAAACTAAATACATAATCCAACTTACAAGTTTCGTAACATGGACTTCATTTTATCTTATTTCTCGAAATCTTGAGTTGATGTCAAAGTAAAAATAAGTTTTATCTTAAATTCTTAATATTTACATTTACAATTATGTTTATGAGGCAATGTTTCAGTATATATGGAGAGTCCCATTTTAATCCTACAGTTTGAGCTAGTGACAAACTTTATTCTCCATATATAGTTCCTTCCTTCCACCCAAATATTTGTCCCATTATTAAGACCCGACCATTAGGGCAATGCCTAACTCCCCTCACAAATGATATAAGTAAAAAGGATTGAATTCACAATAAACCATGATATGTTGGGTTGCATTTTTTTTATTATGGGTTTTTGTCTCATTTATTGTCTTTTATATGTTTAAGATCTACAAGGATTTAGACATCGCATTTAGAGAAAAACAAAGACAATGTTGGCTCAGAAGCAAGTAGAAGAAGCAATAGTGTCCAACTTTAGTACTGAACCTAACCATGATGGTAAAGAAAAAGAGAGACAGTAAGAACACTCCATGTCTTAGTGTCAAGAGCCTTCTCTGGCATGGTGGCTCTGTCTAGGATGCATGGCTCAGTTATGCTTCCAATCAAGTACGTAAAACCAGAAAGAACCCATTTCAGAAAATACTTTCTTTAACAGGGAAACACTTCACATAATCCACTCGTCTACTCACAACCAACTTCTTCTTTCCTAGTCGGTATTCCGTATTTGATAAACAAGAATAATCATCGCCATAGTTAGACTTGAGATTTTGATGATCATGGTAACTCAAGCAAGACTCTTCACTCCCACCATAAGCACTCTTAAATCTAGCAAACATCATCATTCCTTAGATGCTCTTGGTATGATTTTACTGCTTATTTTAAGTAAATTTTTACTACTAATGGAACCACAGTGCAAAAAAACATTGCCTTTGCTACTCTATGCTTGTTGTTGCTTTATTCTTTAGATATAAAAACCATTTCTTGTACTCCAAACTCCGAAGGCACCATCTTCCAAGTATTCCTAACACAATATCCCCATGTGTTATAGTGAAACACCTTTTTCATGTCTCATTTCTCTTTACAAATATGGACCTGTAATTTATTATAAGATAGAGAACCAAGAAAAAGAGTAAACAATGGATCGTAATCCAAGAAAAGGTGACAAAACTTGAATGGACGCTTGGGTATCGAAGCGTCGCCGTTGAAGTCGACTCTCTGGAGGTTATTAACATTCTCTCATCTTCCAATATAGTTTTAACTGAAGATAACTTTTTGGTGGCAGGTACCCGTGGCCTTCTACATCGAACCTGGGAGGTGTAACTGTAGCACATGAGTAGCGAAGGGCATCAGTGTGCCGATCGACCGACCTCTATCGCTGTAACGTCCAGTCCAGGTCTACATATGCTTCAAGATCCCCTGATGACAGTCTTAGAATTACTACACCGAGATCAGCAAGGTGCTAAATACCATCGAACCTTGTGTTAGCTAGGGTGTCTTTTGTTTTATTTTTGTTTTTCAATCCATTGTAGAAAAAAAACTTGAATTTCATAAAAGCATAAGCTTATGCTTAAAGTAGAGAACCCTGTTCTCTTCCAAAACTATCCTTGAGCACCGTTTCTCCAATGCATAGAAGCAAAGCATCTCCTCTTCCAATCTTTCTCTCAATACTAACTTTCTCTATCTAAATTTTATCTGCTTACTATTAACATGGTGAGAAAGACAACAATAGCAAATCAAGCAACATATTAGAAAACACACATTAGCAACAAATACGAAAACAAACCTGGAGAAATCACAAACGACAGAAGACACAGAAGACGACACATAGAAAGAGAGACATTTTTTTGTTAAACAAAAAACTTGTTTTCAAAATACACGAAAACCTAATTTTTTTGTTTCCATAAAATTGTTGCATTTTTTAAAAACAAAAATTGAAAACAAGTTTTGTTTAACAAAAAAATGTATGAATTTGAAAATTTGAAAGAGTTTGATACTAAATTGAAAATTTTCTATGAAATTAGGCATTGTTGATATAATTTTATTTATTTAAAAATATTGTCATTATTTTTAAATTTATGATAATAAATTTATCTTAATAAAATATCTTTTATTAAACATTTGGAACATTATTTTAATAAAATCTATTATATAAACAATTATCAAAATTTTCACAAAAACTGTATGGTTATTTTGATAATAATTTATATTGAAATAATTAGGAGAATTTTTTAAATTTTTTTTAAATAAGTAAGATTAGGAGCATTATAAAATAATGTCGTTTTAGGTCACTTATTCCTATGTTGAGTTGTTGACCATGTGAATTAGGTGTTTAGGATGGGTTGGAGCACCCTGCTCCCGTTAGGGTGTTCCAACTCTGTGCTACTTAATTTTGTTCATATATTTATGTAGACTCTACGTAAAGATATAGATGAGATTTAACTGTGTTCTTGATTAGGACATACTCTAGACTTAACTAACCAAACCATTAGAAGTTTAAAACTGGCATGTATTGCGGCTTTAAGAATCTCGACGGAAGGAAGTACAATTTAAAAGACTGCATAACCAATCAATCGATGCCATGTAGCTATAATCTTATCAATGATTGGTCTTGTGTATATATTTTGACAACTATCAACCTGTAACATAAAGTACACTTCTTATTGGAGAAAATCGATAAAGCATTAACCACTTGGTTAGCTGTTTGTGAAACGGCTACGTGTCCTAAACACGTGTTAATAAATAATAGGCTAAATGCCCAATTTGGGGCCAAAAGTTGTTTGGTTTGATCAATTTAGGGCCAAACATTATAATATGCTCAATTAAGGTCTAAACGCTATCGAGTTTGCTTAATATTAAGTTATTTTGGACAGAAATTTGGTAGTGTCTCACAGGCGTTGTTAAGTCTAAGTGAGATGTCTTATATGACATTTTTGTGACCTATTTTCTAACACCTTCCTTAATTTAAACCATAATATTCATTGAAGTATATCATCATGCATGTAAGTTATGGATTAGAGGAAAGAAAAAAAGAGTAAAGAGACGTGAAAAAGAAGAAGAGAAGAACCAAGAATAGAAAAAAGATCATTTTGCTGGTTTATACTAATATTAATACGTCAACTACTTATATAACATTATTAGGTAATAAGCATGTACATCATATATTTCTAGAAAGAATGAAAAAAAGTAAAGGAAATCGTTGTTGGTTGTTAGTAGCAGAAAATGCTTCCTGGTTATATATTTATTGGTTTCTACACCCAAAAAATAGGAAATGCTTCAAAGTTATATATCTAGCTTTGCTGGTAGATATATAGTGACCTTCTTTTCCTTTAAAGGATGGGAAAAGAAAAAGAAAAAATGTCACCAAAGGACACATACGTTGTACTAGAAGAAGATGTAGAGCTGCGTAAGACTACATCATCTTTATAGTCAAAGCTAAGCTATATACCAGTAACGAGAACCTTGTTAGACTTTAGTATTTTATTATGCAATAACGGCTTATCGAACCATAAGTAATTACTAACTCTCCTCCTACTTTGACTTCATTTTGTTGAATACAATATAAGAGTTGTAATCTTTTTATAAAAAAACTGTTTATCTTATTAGTGATTAAGCATTGTAAAGGGTAGTAGATAGATTCAACTAATTTGGAAAGGACGTTGGATGTTGAAGAGAAGAGATATGATTGAGGAAACAATCAATGTTAGGATTTGATTGCTTGGAGTTAGTGTCATTTCTGTTTCAGCCACATGAATGTTAGGATTTGCTGGCCACGTATATGTATTTTGTTTTCGTATGAATACTTATAGGTCTTTGTGATTCATATTGTCAACTCAAACTTCTTTTCATATTTAAGATTACATGCAAATGGAATAGATTCACCAACAATTTTACTAAATTTGCTGCTACACAATTAGCCCCTCCTGCTATGCCAATCTCAATGTAGCCATGCCAATTATCTTCTTCCAAGCAAACCTAGTATTCCCCACTCAGGAGAGGGCCTTGAGTTCTTATCCACTGGATGGAAAGGCCATCTTGAGAAGTTCATGTTTGATCAAATTTCTAAATATTCGTCGAAGGTTTTTAAAACCAATATTCTCGGTTAGCCTACTGTGGTTGTCTGCGATGCAATAGGCAACAAGTTCTTGTTCTCCAATGAGAACAAGCTTGTTGTTTCATGGTCTCTTGACTCCTCAATAAGGTCTTTCCATCTTCTCTTCAGACCTCATCCAAAGAAGAAGTCATAAAGATGCACAAAATGCTTCATGAGTTCTTAAAACCTGAGGCTCTTCAACAATATATCGGTGTTATGGATGCTATAACACGCAAACATATTGCCTCCAAATGGGAAAACAAAAACAAATTTATCATCTTCTATGTTGCAAAGAACTATACGTTTCATTTGGCATGTCGATTGTTTATCTGCCTTGAAGACCCAAATCGTATCGCTAAACTATACGACCATTTCTACCCTCTAGCTTTAGGAATCATTTCCGTCCTCATTGATTTACTTGGAACTTCATTTCGTCGGGCTATTAACGCTTCAAAATTTATAAGGAACGAGCTTCTTGCCATTATTAATCGAAGAAAGATTGATATGGTAGAGGGAAAGGCATCGGCTACACAAGACATATTATCCCACATATTGACGACAAGATTTGAGTACAGAAAGTTCGTGAACGAGAGCGACATTGCAGGTAAGATCCTGGGATTATTGATTGGTAGACATGACACTGCTAATGCTGCCTATACCTTCATTGTCAAGTCTCCTACGAAACTCCCCACATTTGCGAGCATGTTTATAAGGGTATTACTTATTATTATTAATTATTGTCACTTGATTTGAATAGTTATAGTGCAATTGTTTTTGAATTTTTGTTACATGTAAAGAACAAGTGGAGATAGCAGAAACAAAAGCACCTGGAGAGTTGTTGAACTTGAATGACATATAGAAGGTGAAATACTCATGGAACGTAGCATTTGAAGTCATGAGACTTGCTTCTCCTCTTCAAGTTGCTTTTAGAGAAGCCATCAATGACTTCGTTTTCAATGGTTTCTTAATTCCAAAAGGCTAGAAGATAATCGTAATTCTCTAAATCAAAAGTCTAAATGATTAACAGTTTCGATAAGAATAGATAAATTTACACGTGATGTCTCGTATGCATGTAGCTATATTGGAGTGCAAGTTCAACACACAAAAATCCAAAGTACTTCCCTGAACCAGAAAAGTTTGATCCAACTTGATTTGAAAGAAATGGACCTGCATTATACACATATGTCCCGTTTGGTGGAGGACCTCAGATGTGTCCTGAAAAGGAATATGCTAGACTGGAAATATTAGTGTTCATGCACAACTTGGTGAAAAGATTCAAGTTTCAGAAGCTAATTCCTGACGAGAAGATCGTTGTCAATCTCATGCCAATACCCCAAAAAGGACTTCCTGTTCGTCTCCATCCTCACACGTCTTGATAATTAATTAAGTTCAAAATCATATTATCTTCTGTTCCAAAACTATTAATTTGTAAGAAATCCAATCTCCACCATAACTACTAAGCTATAGCTATATATACATATATAAAGAGGTGTAGCATAAGGTGAGAAATATTTACTATTAGTTGTGGGTGTTACGATATTTCTGTTGATGTGGTTGTAGATGCATTATAGTATATGGCATAAGTACGTAACTAAAGAGATATTTTTGTCCATAAAATAAAAGAAAAACATGAAGAGGAAAATAGTTTTGGTAGCTTTAGCATAGATATACTAACCTATCATGTTACATACAATTCATAGTTGTTAATGTATGAATGTAGTGTTGATACAGATACACCCCAAAAAGATCATAACATTCAACTAGATACTTGCAATATTTGTTCATCACCATCTAATTGTAAAGAAATAGATCTCTAGGCTTTTAAAATGATAATATTTTGTAATATATCAAGTAATATTTCTCATTTGTTAAGTAACATATTAAATGACAATATTCCCTTTTTCGTTCTTAACTAGGAGTGGAAGCCAAGTTGACTGATGTAATAGCCAAATCGCATGAAACAGAGCAAAAGACAAACTTGCAAGCATCAACCATATACCATATTCATTTAGTTCACGACAAACAGACACAAACCAGTTCACTATGCTAATTAATTTGAAGGAAACAATTTGTGTTAGTATATTATGTTGTCCTTTTCTAGTTCTATTATAAATTACTATGATTATAACGTAAAATTATGCCTGAGATTGCTGGGACACGGAATAGAAGATGGTGAGGACATGGCTTTGCCAGAAGCAGAAAGTGGATCCTTGATCATGGTGGTTTAGTTGGAATATCCTCTTGTCGAAAGTTATGGGTTGTGGTAAGACTAATGTGACATTTGAAATAAGGAAGATGTTAGAAAATAGGTCACAAAAATGTCACATAAGACACCTCACTCAAAGTTAATAGTGCGTGTGTGACACTGTCAAATTTTCGTTCAAAATAGTTTAACATTGAGCAGACTTGATAACGTTTAGATCTTAATTGAGTAGATTATAATATTTGGCCCTAAATTGATCGAATTCAATAATTTTTGGCCCCAAATTGGGTCTTTAGCCATAAATTATATGATTAAAGATGGCATTTGCATTTTAGTACCAAGGTTCTTAACGATATTTTTAATGTTTATTTATATTTACAACTTTATCGATTTCTTAAATCGTTTATAATTTTACTTTTAACAAGAATTAAAAAATAATTCTTTAAATTATGTTAAATTGATTAATTATAAGATGTAATATATTTAAAATGTAATATACTACACGAGAAAAGTTGAAGTTATTTCTCTAACAATAATATTAAGTAAAAATTTCGCTAAAGTATGAAGTTTGGAAACATTTATTACTCATATAATTTTTATTTTAAGTGTATATGAATTTTCAAAATTAATTTGATAAAAATAAAAATTAAAAAGCTCATATGTACTTAAAATAAAATTTTAAGAATTAATCGGAGATTTTGCATATATTAAATAATGAAATAGGTATAATCAGAATTATTAAAAAAAGAGAGTTAAAGTTTCAATTCAGAGATCGGGCTCAATAATATCTGTATTCAATAATGTAAAGATCGTCATCTTCTGAGATGTTATGCGTAGCAGTTGGCGCTTCTTTTCAGGTCTCACCCTTCCGGTGTTGCCTCAGTCAATCTCCAATTGTTACGAGCGGGGATTCTTTGTACGAGTGGGGGCGACGTTGTTTTAATCAAGCAAGAAGCCATTTTTCAACCCAAAAAAAATCACGCAAGAAGCCGCAAAAATGGAAGGTATCATCAGAACCAAGAAGCGAATAATTGAGCACTGGAAATTTTCCACGACAGCCAGCAGAAGTCCAGACTTCAGAGTCAGATTGTCGTATCTTATCTTTACTTCTGCATCCACAAGTGCACATATGACGATGTCAAGCTCTCTTGTTACGCAATGAAAACACAACACTTTCCATTTACATTACAAAATTATATTATCACTTAACTTGCTCATGCATTATTTTAAGCTAATAATGATTTAGACTTGAATGGTGGCGCTCGAAACTATTTCATTATTAATCATATTGTCCCTTACGATCTTAATATAAACCATCTTCCCGTCTTCGTAGCACCACAACAATATCACAAAAGCTCAGAGATTTGAGTTTCAGAAAAGATGGGAGTCACGAAAAGCAAGAAGCCCCACATTGCAGTCTTAGCAAGTCCAGGCTTGGGACACGTCATCCCTCTGTTTGAGCTCGCAAAGCGCCTAGTGATCGACCATGACTGTCGTGTCAGCTTCCTTGCCATCACCACTAATGAAGCTTCCGCTGCCCAGGACCAGATTCTTCAGTCGCCGACCATCCCTTATGACCTCGACGTCGTCAAACTTCCCTTTGTGGACGTTTTCACGGTTGCCGCTCCCGATATCACGGTCGTTGCTCGGCTCTGCATCATAGTTGAAGAGAGTCTCAAGGCACTTAAATCATTGCTTATTGAGTTGGGCAAGCCAACAGCTGTTGTCATTGATTTGTTTTGTACGCAGGCCTTCGACGTCTGCTCAGAACTTTCAATTCCATCGTACTTGTTCTTCACTGCTTCAACTGCTTTGTTAACGTACTGTTTATGTCTTCCCACTTGTGACCGAGAAGTGGAAGGCGAGTACGTTGATTTACCTGAACCAGTTAAGGTCCCTGGTTGTAGTGAAATTCGAACAGAAGATCTTATAGACCAAGTCAAGAATCGAAAGATTGATGAATACAAGTGGTTTTTCTTTCACATGAGCAGACTGCCTATGGCAAGTGGGATATTCATGAACACTTGGGACGATCTGGAACCAATCTGCATTAAAGCTATAAAAGAAAATGCATTTTATAAGCAGATCCCCACGCCACAAGTTTTCCCAGTTGGACCGCTGATCAAACAAGATGAACCGTTAAGTGACCGTGATGTTGAGATACTATCATGGTTAGACAAACAACCACCCGAATCGGTTCTGTTCATATCATTAGGTAGCGGTGGCACTCTCACCATGGAGCAACTCACTGAGTTAGCATGGGGACTTGAGCTGAGCCAGCAAAGGTTTGTCTTCGTGGTGCGCGAAACAACGCAGAGCAGCGCCTCGGCTTCTTTTTTCAACGTTGGAAGTGACGTCAACGATCCAAAGGCGTATTTGCCAGAAGGGTTTTCGGAGAGAAATCGAGAAAGAGGCCTAGTTGTGCCGTCATGGGCTCCACAGGTGGCCGTGCTTAAGCATGCATCAACCGGAGGGTTTTTGTCTCACTGCGGATGGAACTCAATATTGGAGAGTCTAAGTCACGCCGTACCAATGATTTGCTGGCCACTTTATGCAGAGCAGAGAATGAATGCCACTATACTAGCGGAGCAGGTCGGAGTTGCGATAAAACCCAAGGTGGATTCAAAGCAGACGGTGGTCGGACGTGAGGAGATAAAAAGGGTGGTGAAGTTGTTAATGGAAGGTGACGAAGGAAAGATCATGAGGCAAAAGGCTAGAAAGCTAAAAGAAAGTGCTGCCAAGACTCTGAAGATCGGAGGTTCATCTTATATTTCATTTGCTCGCGTTGTTAATGAGTGGAAAACATGGAGTCCAGGTTCTGATTCATTAGAGGATACGTCAAGTGATTAAGCCAATGTCATGTGTTTCTTTTCAGGCGTTGCTTATATCTGTCCCGTCGTCCAATGTCTTTGGTTCATAATAATAAGGGTATTTTATGCGTTTTACTGTTAGAGCTCAGACAATAACATGTGATGTTTTTGAAGTTTAGCTCTGTGTCGTAACGATTATGTCCTAAAAGCTTAACTGCGAATTTGGGTTTCTGAATGGTTACTGTCTCTGTATGCTGAATCATATTGTTCCTCTCCATTGTATGTTAGGCGACTCAAATATCACTTTCACCCTTGGAACTTATTCTTTTGCCGTATACGGCTGGTTGTTAAACAGCCGGTGAAGAACTTTACAGGTGTCTTTTCGTATTAAAGAAAGATAAATACTCAAAAACTCTTTAAAGTTCGGTTAGGTCTAATTGAATGATTCATTATTAACGGCGGCTTGACTTTGGCTCCTAAGTACGTTAAATAATTTATCTTATGGACTTCATTCTGCCAATAAATTTTTTAAATCGGACTTATTTGGTTGATTTACAATTTTTTAAAAATCCAATTGTAATTACAAAATCGAGATGGTAATATTTCAACAATCCAAATCCAAATGATATTAAAGGTTTTGCATGTTAGATAAGAAAGTAGAAATCATTATTTTAGTGATCCTTATTGATCAGTATATAGTGTTGAGTTGAATTGTTTTGTGCACCCTAAAATATTAAAGACGGTGGAGGAATTAGCCATGACAGTGAAAGTAAGGAAGAAAAGAAGGTTGAAGGGAAGGCCGAAAGATTCCAGGTGTAAATGGAGATTAGAAATGATGATTTTAGGCGTAATTCGAGGTTTTATGGATCACAAGAATAAAGTTCAGGGTTAGATGAATGAAGTTGAAGGCAGAAAGGAAGATGGAAAAGTGAAGGATGTCCATGACAAGAGAAGGACAATGCAGAGCATGAAGAACAGGAAGCAAAATTCTGAAACAAAATTGATGCAGTGAAGTTCAGGAAAGATTAAGTCAGTAAAGTTGAAGAAATTCAATCCAATCAAGAGTCATCAGAGTTAATCAAAGTATGCACAGCCAGTACACCACGCATACACCACCTCTTTGCTGTCAACAGGATTTGTAGTTGTCAGGAATTTGTCTCTTGAAGTTTTAATTTCATTAGCTGTTGAAGATGTCAGGTTCTGTTATGCTATAGACAAAAACGCTCACTTTTATGCTTTGACAAATGAGGAAATGCGTGTCATAGCTTTGTTTTTATTCTTCAGGTTATGTATTTGTCTTTCAATTATTTTGAAAAATGGTATTCGAATGTTAGAGTTAATATATAAAGCTCATCTTTATTTTTCAAGTCTTTAAGAGAGAGAAGTAGAAAAACCATCGATACAAAAGTTCCAGTTCAATTTCCAGTATTTTGTTATGTTCATTTTGTTTTTTTTTTCAGAAGCTAATGTTTTAGAAGTTGAATAGCTGAAGTTGTTGCATAGCACATAAAATAGATGTTTGCTCTGAAAAACAGAAGTTAACTTCGATATCTAATTGAGAGTGACAACAAATTTTTTACAAATACACCAAATCCTTTACTAAACATTTTAACTCTACGAGTGAGTGTGTATTACATTCTATGAGCAGCAGTGTGGTTAACAAATTCTATGAACTTCAATACCAGTATTTCCCACTTTGTTAAAGAGACATGAACAATGCAGCAGGTGTTCGACGAAAAGGTTCAACCAGGACATCAGTTTTCCAGATGGTGTGGAGAAGGTGCATTCTTCAATCTTCAGAAGGGCACCTTTAAGAGTGGTATCAGATCTGCAAACTAATATACCAACATTCACTGATTGTGAGACAATCTTCTACTCTAAGAGACCAAGCCTTGCAATTTTCACCGATTAACACTGGTATATTAGTTTGCACTCTGCAGATTCATCACAAGGGTTGAAGATGAAGGAATCGCAGATCTGACGAGAATAAACCGAGATAGAGAGAAAGATTTCAGAGCTCTTGTTTTTTTAATATCTCTGGTGAATCAATCTTGTTAAGGCATGCTAGCAGTAGAAGTGCTAAGGAACTATGGGATACGCTGAAGTTGGAGCATATGGGATTAGCCCAATCATTGAGATTAAAGAAACAAGCAGTCATGAGGAACTTTGAGAATTTTTCGATGAAGGATGGAGAGAGTGTGTCAACAGCAAAAACCAGATTCTTGAGTTTGGTGCAGCAACTGAAAAAGTTTGGTGAAAATACTAGCACAGAGAGATTGGTAGACAGGTTCTTAAGCAGATTTCCATTAAGGTTTGAAGCAAGTGCAACACCAGTGGAGTGGCAGTTCAGTAATGACCCAGAATCAATGACCTTGGAGCAAGTTTTCAATGTTCTGGAAATGCATGAGGAATGACATGGGAATAGAAGAGAAGGGGAAGAGTATGCATTGAAGGCTGAACGTTTCAAGATACTAGAAAATCCACCAAGTTATGCACAGAACTTGAATTAAAACTCACTTGAATCAAAACTTGCACAAGTTCAAATGCATCAGCATTCACCAAATCAGTCATACAATAACCAAACCCCTCATCAGATGACTTCCTACCCTCAAAATCAATCCTATCCGAGCCATATGCAGTACTAAATATATCTTCAAACACAATATCCTCCACAATTGCCTCACCCAAACTTCCAAAACACTAGCCACTTCCTTGGAAACAATGTCAATTGAATGCAAGGTGAAACAAGAATGACAAGATGGGGCATGTTTCAAAATTACAGGTTCTGTAAAAAAAATAATCATGCAGTTGAAGAATGCTATTGGAATGATAATGTGGAATGTGTTTATTGCAGAAAGAGGGGACACTCCAGAAGAGTATGCTATAAGAAATGGTTGAAGGGATAACAAAATCCTCAAAGCTTTATCTTTGGAAAGCCATCTCCAATACATCCTCTACAAAGACCAAATACCTTACCAAATTTGATGCCAGTCCAATAACAACATTACCAAAACCCCTTTGAATCACAAATGCACCTAGCTTATTTTGCTGGAAAACCTGAAAACACTCAACCATCTCAACTAGCTTAACATTACATATCTTAATTTCCAGTATCTCAACCACATATGTCTCAACCTCAATTGCCTCAACACTCTTTGATGCCTCAACCTCATATCTCTTATCCTCAAATGACTCAGCCCAACTCATCTCAGCTAGGTTTAACATACCAGACACATCATCAAACCACTTAAACACCAATGTCTAGCCTATCAAGCCAACAACCTCAAAGTACAAACTCGATAAACAACTCTTTGTCATATCCTCAAACTTACACAAATCCTCAAAGAAACTTGCCAAAATTTTTAAGCACTCAACCTAGACCTTCATAGACCAAAGACCATCTAAAGAAAACCATAACCGAAGAGAGTGTATTTGTAGCAGAACTTTGTCAAGTCTTGGAAACAAATTCTGCAGACAATGTTTGTGTACCTGAAGTGAAAAGTGAGAAGAGTGAGTGGCTAATAGATAGTGGTTGCTTTAACCATTTGAAAAAGAAGAAGTAGGCATGTGTAGAGAAGGATAATAGAGTTAATGCTATGGTTAAAATAGGAAATGGAGAGATCTTACCTGTTACATGGAAACGGGCTGTGAAGTTAGGAACAAAGGCTAGAAACACCATACTTGATGAAGTCTACTACATACCCGAGCTTGATCAAAACCTGATAGGTGTTGGTTAGCTCTTGGAGAAGAAGTATAAAGTGCATTTTGAAGAAGGAATGTGTAGAATTTACAATGCAGAAGGTGAGCTGATACATAAGATCTCAATGGTGAATAGAGTTTTCAAAATAAGAATGGTAGAAGTGGAGGGAGCATTTGATGCAATACAAGTGACTGAATTAACACAATTGTGGCATAAGAGGTATGGACATGCAAGCCTTGATATATAATTTAAATGCAGAAAAAGGAGTTGGTTGTGGGATTACCTCAGTTGAGCAATAAGATGAAGAGTGTGTGTGAACCATGTGCCAAATGAAAGAGTCATGTCTTGCCCTTTCCAACAAGTGACTGGAGAGCCACCGAGAGGTTACAATTGGTGCACACTGATGTTTGTGGACCTATGGACACACCATCAGTTGGAGGAAGTAAGTATTATGTTGAATTTATTGATGGTGCATCAAGGTATTTATGGATATACTTTATGAAGAGAAAAGGTCAAGTATTTGAGTTGTTTAAAGTATAAAGGGCTGATGTTGGATTCCGTTTCCGAAGCCCAACATCCGGAGTCATAAACTTTATGCTTATTATCCTGTAGGGTCATTAGCCATCATTCTACAAGGGTGGTGTACCCACACCAGTCAATCACCAAAGTTACAACTTGACTTCTTCAACGAAATTGTAGCTCTAAGTCTCTAGTTTGTTTTGAACTTAAGTGATCTTCCCACAATACCCCTTATGCATCTTATCACTTTAACTTTAATTAAATTCACCTATGTCACCTAATCTCATTCACATTAACATGCTAATTAATTCCAGCTTACATTAATCTAGCAAGACCTCAAAAATTATTCTAATCATGTTTAATCAAATAAAAAAAATTCAGGGGCTAACAGCTGAAGCTGAAAGTCAATGTGGAATAAGGTGAGATGCTTGAGAAGTGACAGAGGAGGAGAGTATGTATCAAATGAGATGAAGAAATACTTTGAAAGGGAAGGCATATTCCATCAGTTTTCAGTAGCATACTCACCACAACAAAATGGAGTTTCAGAAAGAAAGAATAGGACCATAGTAAAAATGGCTAGATCAATGATAATTGGGATGAGAGTGCCAAGAAAACTCTGGCCTAAAGCATGTTATACAGCAGTGTATTTGCAAAACCGATTGAGGACCAGATCATTGAAGGAGAAAACTCTATTTGAGGTCTGGTTTGGGGTAAAACTGAAGGTGCAACACTTGAGGGTGTTTGGTTGCATAGCTTCCATGCATGTTCCTGAAGCTAAGAGAACTAGGTTGGATGAGAAGGCAATGAAGGGAGTAATGATGAGGTATAGTGTCGAATCGAAGGGATAAAGAATCTACAGCCCTGAAACTAAGAAAATGTTGGTATCTAAAGATGTGAGGTTTGATGAAAATGAGGGATGGAAGTAGGAAGAGCCAATTGGTAGAAGATCAGGAAAAGTAGAAATTGAATTTCCATTAAATGATCATAATGTTGATGAGACAATAAGAGATGATGCAAATAATTACAACAATTCTGGAGGTGATGGATCTCATGAAGAGACACCTCGGTCGGATCCACAAAGTTTAAATAGCATTGAAAGAGATGGAGCTCAGGAGGAGTTTCTGCCAAGTCCTGAAAGTGATAAATTGAGCTCGGATTCTCAAGATGACACATCAAGCTCAAACAGTGCTCACAAGACAAGAGACTTGGCCTCAATTTATAATGAAACTAACCCTTTGTTTGATTTCAGGTATAATGATGCATATGAAGAAGAAATTGATGATGCTTTGACAATTGTTGAATGTGCATTGCTTGCAGGATCAGAACCAATGTCATATAAGCAAGCTGTAAAGTAAGGGGTGTGGCAAAGCACGTGGATGAAGAAATAAAGGCCATTGAAGAGAATGGGACATGGCTGCTAGTTGATTTACCAAGTCCAAAGACCAAAGTTGTAGATTCAAAGTGGATTTACAAGGAGAAGTTGAATCTAGATGGTTCCATTAACAAACACAAAGCAAGACTTGTAGTGAGGGGATATAAGCAAGAGTACGGGGTGGACTACACAGACTTATGCACCTCTGGCAAGATTGGATATTGTGAGGTTGTTATTAGCCTTGGGAGCGAATAATGGATGGAAGGTGCATCAAATGGATGTGAAGAGTGCATTTCTTAATGGAATGTTGGATGAGGAGGTATATTTAAAGCAACCTGAAAGTTATGTGAAGAAGGGACAAGAATAGAAAGTGTATAAGTTGGTGAAGGCTTTGTATGGCTTGAAATAAGCTCCAAGAGCTTGGTATTCGAGAATTAACAATTACTTAATGTAAGGTGAATTTAAGGGAAGCAATAGTGAAGCTACACTTTATGTTAAAACCTGTGCTGAAGGGAAATTGATATGTTCATTATATGGTGATGATTTGCTGGTAATAGGCACCGAAGATAAGCTTGTGGAAGAATTTAAGGAATCAATGAAGTCAAAATTTCAAATGACAGATCTAGGGGAGATAAGGTACTTCTTAGGTCTGGAAATACAACAAAGAAAGGATGGAATCTTCATTCATCAAAAGAAATATGCTGAGGAGTTGATTGAAAAATTAGTTTGAAGGATAATAGTGGAATGACAACTCTCATGGAGCATCAGCTGAAGTTGGGAGCTATAAAACCAGATGAGCAATTTGATGTGACTTATTATAGAAGCATGATTGGATCTTTAATGTACTTAAGTGCATCAAGACCAGATATTGTATGTGCTGTGAATATTTTGGCTGGTTTCAATCATAATCCTTTGAGACATCATGTTTTATATGCTAGGAGAATATTGAGATATGTGAAGTATACTGTTGATCATGGAGTTTGGTATGGAAGAAGGGAAAAGGTAGAGTTGTATGTATTTAGTGATGCTAGCTATGCTTTAAATGATGATTGTAAAAGTAGAAGTGGGTACTACTGTAGTTTGGGGACTGGTGTTTTTTCTTGCAGTTTGAAGAAGCAGAGAGTTGTTGCCCAATCTACGGCAGAGGCTGAATATATAGCTGTACACATGGCTGCTAAACAAGCTCAATGGTTGAAAAAAATTCTGATGGATGTAGGTGAATTGAAGGAAAAATGTGTGAGTATCTATTGTGACTCTAGTGCAACAATTTCAATGGCTGAAAATCCATCTGATCATCTGAGAACCAAGCATATGAAGGTGAAATATCATTATGTTAGGGAATTGATCGAAGAGAAGGAGATTAAGATGGCTTTTTGCAGGTCAAGCTTTCAGCTTGCGGATTTGTTCACCAAAGCCTTGCCAAGATGGAGGTTTGAGTCTTTAAAGAAGATGATAGGTATGTAACAAAGGAGGAGCTGCTGAGTTGAATTGTTTTGTGCAACCTAAAATATTGAAGATGGTGGAAGAATTAGCCATGTCAGTGAAGGTAAGAAAGAAAAGAAGGCTGAAGGATTCCTAGTGTAAATGGAAATTGGAAATGATGATTTTAGGCGTAATTCAAGGTTGTATGTATCACAAGAATGAAGTTCAAGGTTAGATGAATGAAGCTGAAGGCAGAAAGGAAGATGGAAAAGTGAAGGAAGTAACTGTGAAGATTTCAGGATGTCCATGACAAGAGAAGGAAAATGCAGAGCATGAAGAACAGGAAGCAAAATTCTAAAACAAAATTGATACAGTGAAGTTCAGGAAAGATTAAATCAGTAAAGTTGAAGAAATTCAGTCCAATCAAGAGTCATTAGAGTTAATCAAAGTATGCACAGCCAGTACACTACGCATACACCACCTCTTTGTTGTCAACAAGATTTGTAGTTATTAGGAATTTGTCTCCTGAAGTTTTAATTTCATTAGTTGTTGAAGATTTTAGGTTCTGTTATGCTATGGACAAAAATGCTCACTTTTGTGTTTTGACAAATGAGGAAATCCTTGTCATAGCTTTGTTTTTATTCTTCAGGTTATGTATTTGTCTTTCAATCATTTTCAAAAATAGTATCCAAATGTTAGAGCTAATATGTAAAGCTCATCTTCATTTTTCAAGTCTGTAAGAGAGAGAAGTAGAAAAACCATCAATACAAAAGTTACAGTTCAATTTCCAGTATTTTGTTATGTTCATTTTGTTTTTTTTCAGAAGCTAATGTTTTAGCTGAAGTTGTTGCATAGCATAGAAAATAGATGTTTGCTCTGAAAAACAGAAGTTAACTTCGATATCCAATTGAGAGTGACAACCAATTTTTTACAAATACACCAAATCCTTTACTAAACATCTTAACTCTGTGAGTGAGTGTGTATTACATTCTGTGAGCAGCAGTGTGGTTAACAAATTCTATGAACTTCAGTAGCAGTATTTCCCACTTTGTTGGAGAGACGTAAACAGTGCAGCAGGTGTTCGACGAATTGGGTTCAACCAGGACATCAGTTTTCCAGATGGTGTGGAGAAGGTGCATTCGGGCACCTTCAAGAAGTAGATATACTTGTGACAGAGGCCTGTTTGTTTCATATACACTCTCAAAGATTCATCATAGCGAGGAAAGTTTTGAAGATGCGGGATCTGATAAACCCTCGCATATATTTTATTTCAGTTGCATGGCAATATCAGAAGTTGAAAGGAGAGCACCAGAAACAAAAGCTTGAGCACTGGCGCTTTCATTTAATTTATTTAGAGATATCTACAAAGTTGCTGAAGGTTGATAAGAGTGTGTGCTTTTCGCACATCTGTATCATTTGTTCCCCATCGTAATTTTGAAATATAATTATTATTTCATTAATGTACCTTTTATAAGTTATCAGTTGTTATTATTATAAATACTAAAAATATTATTTTAATAAAATATTCATAAAAATATCAAAGACTTTAATGATTATGGTGCTTTTGTTCCTTACTCCAAATAATCGGAATCGCTAAAGTTAATTGATAAATTCTGAAATGTTTATATGTTAATTGATCTTTCCATGTCAATTTTCAGTTTAATGAAAGTCTAAAAATTTGGTTTTTAGGCTTCAATCATTCCTCTCGAGTCATGTTCCAACAGAAGGGCCTGCTTGCGCTTAACAATCTTTAGGATAAAAATAATAATAATGACCATCATCTCTTTTCTCTTAATTTCATGTTTGTTGACATTAATAAGCGAAGTGAGATGAATGTTATTCTGGGAATAACGCTACCATCCTTAGTTTTCTTAGCAGGAAGGTGGAAGTTTGGCTTGAAGGAATGATGAGATCATACTTAGAGCTCTCTCTGCTTCGTCGCGTGGAACCATATGCCCGGATCCTCTCACTGTCGTAAATACCAGTCCTTTGTATCCCTCTACGAACCCTCCAACCTGTATATATGTTATTATCATCATCACATAAACCTTATTTGCTTGTGTCGTGAGTAAGTATCTAAATGAAAGGAGATTATTATATATATACCTCATTACTAGTGCACCATGGTCGCCAATCAATCACCACGGGAAGGTTTAAAGTGTTAATGGCATATCTTGTGGCTGTTACTGGGATTACATAATCTACATCCCCACTGTGGATTTCATTGTTGTGAAACAATTTGTTAGCTCAGAATTTCAGTTTTCTATACGAAATTTTCGATGATGTTAACATCAGCTCCTTGAAATTATGAACTTACCTGTAAAGCCAAACCCTTAATCCACTAGCTATAAGATGCTTAATTGTAGGCAAAACACTGTGTGGACTGTCTGACCATCGTTTTATTCCGCTGGAGATAATACAGATACAAGTTTATTTGTTTATAAGTGAACAATTTTGGCTTTATTTATAAAACAATTCAAGTACGTCGATACCCACCCGCAACCTTCCCATTTTGTAGCCTTTGCATGGATGGCCCTCTGCACCATAGCATCATTGAGGTAGGATACGACATAGTTATCTGAGCAAGGGTCCAAACCTTTCAACTATTCACAGGAAATCAAGAAATTGTCAAAGATTAATGGGTAAAGTTACACTGTAACATCAACAATCCTACTTACAGAACAAGCAGGGCTGTATCCCGGTGTTGATTGGTGGCAAAGTGGAGCATAGATGTTATAATAATCAAAAACTCCAGTTTCGTTGTAAGATTTTTCCAAAAAATGTATGCATGGCTTTGTGAGGTTAACGTCTTTGTAGTTGCAGTACTTCTTAATTCCTTTATAGCTTTCATCCGAAATCAGGGCATGTGACCATGCATAATCGTCAGATCCCGTAGCAGCGGTTAAATAGTCTATATATGCATTCCCTATCTGTCTCGATAACATTTAGGGGAAATAGAAAGAAAGAAAACAAATTAAACCCGTAAATATCCATGAAAAAAAAAGTTCAGAACTTGTCTTTTTCATTGTTACGAAGGAACTTACAGAAATGCCTTTCAGGTTGATATTATTTTGGTTTGTATTCTTGGAGACGATTGTGTAAGCAAGCTGTGGTACGTAATGACCAGCGTAGCTCTCACCGGTTATGTAGAAGTCACGAGTTTTATACTGTGGGAATCTTTCAAGCCAATTCAATAAAAAGATATAAGAGTCTTTTGCTGTTTTCTGGTCTCCTGTATAATAATCCGAAGAAGTGTTGGAGTACGAAAATCCAACTCCAGCCGGAGACTCCAAAAATATAACGTTTGCAACTGTCAATATTCCATGAAATCACATGTTACTGTAAAATAATGGAAAAAGGAGAAGATATTTTAGCTTGGAGTTAATCACAAAAACTACCGTTGTTCCAGGAGTAAGGATTTATGGAAAGTGTCTTATTGTCACTGTTGACTCTGAAAGGTCCCAATTCTCCCATGGCTCCGTATCCCAGAGAGGAGCATCCTGGCCCTGCAAGTAAATCAATATGCTACTCAATAATTATTCCCTAAAGAAAGCTTCAGGCCATCTTGTGCTCGTGCAAAAGTAGAAGTACAGATCTCAAGCATTTCTCTGTAAATCTAAAAAGCATTATGAACATATAGCTAGAAATTGAATACCTCCATTGAGCCACAAAACTAATGGTTTAGTTGAAGAGTCATAAGGTGACTCTACGAAATAATAGAAAAGTGCTCTTCCATTCTTTGGATCCACAGTAACGTAGCCTGCATACTGATTAAAGTTCACTCCTTCAGGTTGTCCGGGCAATGCACTGATTTTGTCAGCTTCCATCAACCCATCCTGGGGTCCAATATATACCTGTGACTGGGGCCTGTCTACTTCTTCGACACTCAACGACTCATCATAGCGTGGAAGGAGGTTGAACCTGCGAGACCTGATAAAGTCTCGCATATATTTTATCTCTGTTGCATGGCACGAATCAGGCGAAACCAGAAGTTGAAAGAGGAGGACTAGAAGAAAAAGGTCGAGTGCTGTTGCTTTCATTTTCTTGTTTGGAGACATTCACAAGTTAATGATGATTGCTGTGTGTGTGTGTGCTTTTATAAATGCGATTATGGACATTTATATACCTCCTGTTTCGGAAACTCCCTCGGTAATGTCCTTGGACTTCCTTCCTACGTCGGCTGCCGAACAATTGAGGCGGGCCAATTATATATTTAACGACCGTGGCCCCAGCCATCCCATTTTGCACTTTGTTCTGTCGTTGGCTGAAATTAAAATTGAACTTCTTTGTTAGGACGTACAGACTGAATTTTCAAGACTACATAGGGTCGAACGAGACAGAAATTTCAAATTTGTTTTAGAGCTGATTTGATTTTGAAAGGTTCACAACACCTAACTTCTTTTATATTCCAAATCTTTATTGAATGAAACATATTTTATCATGATCACGAAGAGAATACATAACCCTATTTGCCTGTATTTTCTTTCTACCTGTGTTGGGGTTATTATTAATGCTCCGCTCACCAATCACTCAACAATTAATGGAAGAAATTTCACTTCTCCGTAAAATCAGCTCTGGAAGAAAGAACAAGGCAAGGCACCAAGCATAATATACTTGTGACACAGACAGGGGTTGTCTTGTCCTTGGATGACATTTAACGACTCATAGTAAGAGACGGGATTCTCAGTCTAATATTATGGTATCGAAAGGAGCCTGTCTTGTCCTTAGATGACATTCAACGACTCATAGTAGAGGACGGGATCTTCTGTCTAATATTATGGTATTTTATTCTGTTCCATAAATTTAGCCATTTATTTATACGGGTCCCGTGTTTATTTCTACATAATAAGATACTATAATATTAGACAGAGAATCCAGACTCCTTATAGTAGTGAGGCGATCTGTTAGTCTGTTGAACATGCGATAGGGTCTCATGAGCTTATCTGTGTCGCATGCATAGCATGAATAAGGGAAAACCAAAATTTGAGAGGAAAGAACCAGAAACAAAAGATTGACTGCCGTTACTTTCATTTTCTTGCTTCGATGTATATATTTGCAGTTTGTTTTAGAATCTGTGTTTTCTATGTCTTTTTCTGCCGAAACTCCAATATTGGTAATGTCCCTGGAGTTCCATCCTAGCACGGTCGCATCTGTCGCCGGTCCATCCCAATTTGTACTTTGCTCTGTAGTTGCTTGAAGATGAAACTTTTTCTTGGACACGAACTGAATGTTGAAGATGTCATCATCTAAATTTTTTAGTCTTCAAAATTTTGGTAGACCAGAAACAAACAACTGTATACTTTTGAGTTTTGAGTCTTTCCCGTTAGAGCAGCCCTCCAAGAATTGACTGTATCTATTTGGATGGGAATAATTAATTATTACTGAAAAAGATTTGAAGAAACTGATTAACTTTTGATGTTTTTAAGTAATTCATAACGATAATAACAAGTTGCAAGTGTTGAATGATGTTGAACTAATTGCATGCAAAATGGATCGGAGAAACGACGAGTCGTTTTATCACTCACGGGAAAGCAATTGTTTGAAACTTTGAATGGCTTTCTTTAATGTTGGCTGTGTTATAAAAGATAAAAATAATATGGTGTGCCACTAATTGTAGATGGTCACATGTGTATTGAGATGGTTTGGTTTT
>JANIHZ010000002.1:3034895-3047390 GCA_027478365.1 Erythroxylum rufum
CATGAGAGCTTCAGTACTCTCTTTTTCATGTGTTGGTATTGATTTGTGATCTGTGTATGAACTGGGAAAGAGTATGTGTATGAGTCTTTTAATTGTTGAGTTGCTGTTGGGTTTGTGCTTTGGGAGAGCTCTCTGGAAAGTTTGCTAAGGTTTATGAGCTATTTATGATGTGTTAAATTGGTAGGTGTGAGTCGTTGGAGTTAAATGTAGGTGCTGTCTAAATGACAGATTTTGTTTTTTTTGCAGATGCTTTGAGTCCACTTTTTACCCTCATAGAGATGGATTTTAGGTCGGTGATCTTCACGAAAGTTGTAGAAAATTCTTTTGCCTTTCCATAGACACTAAGTTTGCTAAATTTGGAGTTCGGGGTCAAAATTTATGTTGTTTATAAGTCCAGGTACTGTTTGTGGAGGGCTAGTCGATCGGTCTTAGTGTAAGTTTTTAATTCCTTTAGAGTCCGAGCTTGCTTGTGAGTCCTTCTTGAAAATTGTAGATCTCTCTGTTCTCTATGAAATGGACACCAAATATGTCAAATTTGGAGCCCGGAGTCAAGAGTTAGGAGAGTTAGAAGTCGGCTGGTCGGGTCGCCTGGGCACCTGCTGCGCGAGCGCCCCGGACGCTCGGCCTCCGAGCGCCCTTGCGCACTTGCAGCTCGCCTGTTTGGGGTCGGTTCCTGGCCGACCAACCCCTCTTACTTCTTTTGGCGATAACTTTTTGTGTAGACCTCCAATCAACCCCATTTTTGAAGCGATGGTTTTCTAAGACAATTTCCTATCTTTCCACACTTGATTTATCAGTATTGTTTTTAAATTGAAAAAGGTGGTTTGAAACAAAGTATGGAGATCGGTTGACAAAGTCTGAATATACTTTAATAATTTTAAAATATCCAGAACTATAGATCTTTGGTCGAGGCAATTCTTGTTTTAAATTAAACTAGAGACATAAAGCTCCAAGTTTTATGAAGGAATCGATCAGAAATTTAGTCTCCTAGATTTTCAAATTTTGACATGAAGTCGGTAGAGGGTCAGTTTTCCCTGTTTTCTTTAAGATAGTATTTTAACCATAACTTCTTCATTTCTAACCCAAATTGAGTGTTTTCAGTGGCGTTAGAATCGTTAGAACAGAGGGAGAAATTTTCTTACAAGCCGATCCAAATTTTCTATTGGAGGTTTCCCCTATTTGTGGTCAGTATTATTGTCAGTTTGGGTCTGCTATGCTTGTGTGGGTCCGAATGTTGGGCCTCGGAGATGGGGTCCAACAGTCTTAACTGTCGTATACCTTATAAATCGTATCCCTACGCCATTGTTGTCTAATAAATCACCATTCGAGATCTTTTATAACCGACCACCATCTTTAGCACACCTGTAGGTTTTTGGGTGTCAATGTTATGTCACTAATGTCCACCCTAAGCATAAATTTGATTCACGTGCATCCATTTGTGTTTTCATGGGATATCCACATGGTCTAAAAGGCTACATAGTTTATGACTTGCACACCAAAAAAATGTTTGTAAGTCGTGAGGTTCATTTTCAGGAAAATATTTTTCCCTTTCATACTTCTTCACTGCCATCATCAACGCCTTCCTACACCTCACCCAATCTACTCATCGATACTACTTCTCCACCTGATCGCATTCCTTCTAGTCCACTAGCCTCGCCAGACGGCTCCACGTCCAAGCCATATTTGCCTCATTCTCCTATTCTCCCAAATTCGCCTTTTGATTCACACACTCCCATTCTAGCCTCTTCTCCTCCTGCTGCTTCCCCGACTTCACAGGACCCTATCCAAATTGAAACAAACGCAGCTCCACCTCTCCGCCGCTCCACTCGACACAAGTAGCCACCTGTGTGGCACATAGACTACGACATGTCTACTCATGCCAATCATTCTTTATCCGGCTCCAATTCTGGCAAAAGCACGAGGTAGCCACTTTCTTCCTATTTATCTATTTCTCGTTTCTCTTCTAGCCACTGTGCCTTTCTAGCTCTTTTGACAGCCCAGACCAAGCCTACCACGTATGACCAAGCCGCACAAGATCCCCTTTGGCGCCAGGCCATGTCCGCTGAACTCCAGACATTGGAACGAAACAACACATGGCAGCTTGTTCCTCTTCCTCCCGGGCACAAACTAATCGGTTGTCAATGGGTGTATAAAATCAAATATCATTCGAATAGCACCATTGAGCGAAGCACGCTTGGTCGCCAAAGGCTACACTCAAGTGGAAGGCATAGATTACAAAGAAACTTCTTCTTTTTTTATAGAGGAAAAGACAGCAAATAATTACACTACTAGGCAAGGGAGACTGATCCCTGCTATATCCTCAAGGAGGATTGGTATACACCCTGATGGTGCTTGTACAAAAGTAGTAACCCCTGCCCTAAAGTTGACAGCAAAATTGGCGAGCCAGTCAGCACACCAGTTGCTTTCGCGGTAGATATGGCGAGGAAGGACGACCCAGTTGCGAGATAGCAACTCGTGGATGCCCATCACCAAAGGATTTAACGATGTTGCCCGGTGAGTAGGGTCAGAAATCATGCTCAGCACCCCCTGCGAATCTAGCTCAAGTTCCACCTTCCGAAAGCCAAGGTCCCAAGCCAAAGTTAAGCCTGAGAGGACGCCCCAGAGTTCGGCAGAAACCGAAGAACACCATCCCAGATTCTGTACAAATCCGCCCAGCCAAGTGCCGACGCTATCTCTGATAAGGCCCCTTGCTGAAGCCAAGGAGGAGGATCTTTTAGATGCCCCGTCAGTGTTCAGTTTGACCCAATCTAGGGGAGGTTTCCTCCAGCCAATCAAGTGCTCCTGACGGGGTCGCCGGCCAAGACCTGCTCGGTTCTACCAAAGTACAGCTGTGTGGATGTGATGTACATACTCCCAGACAATGTGCGCTGGAGAAGACGGCCACGAGAACTGGGCATCAAATAAAGCCAAGTTCCTCCTGGACCAGAGGAACCAGCAAGCTGTGCCAAAAAGCAGGGGCCAGGCTAAACCCAAAACCATCGTGCATTGTTGAAGGTTGCTGAGTAGCTAGTCGTGAGCATTCAGATGGAAGAAGTCGAGAGAATTGACTGACAGGGAAAATTGGAGTCATAAGCTTCTCGCTCTGGGACAATCGCGCACCACGTGTAAAGATGACTCGTCCGCGTGACAATGGTAACACTCTGTGGTCGTAGTGAGGCCTCGGCGAAGGCGTTGCTGATTAGAAAGTAAGCGATCATGAGCTAGAAGCCAAAGGAACGATTGGATACATTGTGGGCCAAGCCAGCGCCAGATGTGTTGCCAGAAACTGCTTGAGTCTGAGGGTGCTTGGCCCAGAAGCATAGAATACGCAGAAGCTATTATGAACTGGTCTGATTCGGTCCGCCCCCAAATCCTTTTGTCATGGCCAATGTGAGGCCTGGGTGGAGAGATACCTGCAATGAGTAAACAAATAGAGTGAGGAAGAGCAAATTGGAATTTCTCCCACTTCCAGTTACCTGAATCATCCACAAAGGACTGCACTCTAAGATCATGGTCAGGCGGAACAAGCTGCCATGTGGACGATATTCTATTAACTGGAAACGATCTGCATGAAATCAAATTACTCAAAGACTATCTGCTCAAACATTTTTTTATTAAAGATCTCGGTGATTTGAAATATTTTCTGGGGATAGAATTTTCCCGCTCTAAGAAAGGGATATTTACGTCTCAAAGAAAATATGCACTAGATATTTTGCAAGATACAGGTCTTTCAGGTGCCAAGCCAGACAATTTTCCAATGGAGCAGAATTTGAAATTGACAACCACAGATGGTGATATTTTGAATGATCCAAGCAAATACCGAAGATTAGTCGGCAGGCTGATTTACTTGATGGTGACTAGACCAGACATAGTGTACTCAGTACGCACACTCAGTCAATTCATGCATGAGCCCAGGAAACCACACTGGGAAGCGGCATTACGAGTTCTCAGATACATAAAGGGAACTCCGGGCCAAGGTCTCTTTCTACCTTCCGAGAATACTTTGAAACTTAGCTCTTACTGTGACTCAGATTAGGGAGGATGTCGTACAACCAGGTGCTCTGTTTCTGGTTACTATATTTTTCTCGGCTCATCACTCATTTCCTGGAAGTCAAAGAAACAAACCAATGTGTCCAGATCGTCAGCAGAGTCTAAGTACAGAGCTATGGCTAACACTTGTCTAGAGTTAACTTGGCTAAGCTATTTACTCCGATATTTGAAAGTTGAGATACGAGAACCAGCTTCACTATTTTGTAATAACCAAGCAGCTTTAAATATAGCAGCTAACCCAGTTTTTCACGAACGAACAAAGCACATTGAAATAGACTGTCACATAGTTCAGGAAAAATTGCTAGCTGGTTTAATTCGACAGTGTTACATTTTTACGAAATTGCAGTTGACCGACGCATTCACAAAGGCCCTTGGAAGAGAGCAGTTTGAATTTTTATGAAGCAAGTTGGGAGTTCTTAATTTACACTCTCCAACTTGAGGGAGAGTATTAAGGAAATTATCATTTAGTTATTGCGTGATTATCTTTACCATTATTAGGAGATCAAGTTTACGTATAATTAGTTGTGTATTACCGATTCTGTAGCTACAATTTAGGAGAAGATTAGGATAAGTTACTGATATATGTATGATGTAATCTATCAATGAAGGTAACGAATTCCATCTCAATTAATCTTCTCATATTTGTCACTTTTTTAAACTTTAATAATTTTGATATATTCAAAACAGAAAATTTAATAAAGAATAAAATGTCACAATAATACTTACATAATATTATTTTTATTTTTAATAAAAAGTAGACCCATTATCAAATTGTAAATAAAATTCCTCGTCTAAAATGTATAAATGTGGATCTTATTGCTACGTGATAAGTAAGACTTCTTATTTGAAATATATAAACAAAAAGACTACTTTCTAGTTAATTTAAAAAGGATAATTATGTGACAATAAGGCCTATTTTTATTTTAAACTATACAAATAATGTAGTGTCAGAATTGACACAATATTTATCCGGCGAAGAGTGAATTTTGTTAAAATTTTTGTTCATTTAAAGTCTTTTCTAAATACTTTGAAAATTTTAAGGTTCAATTTAAACATTTCAAAATGTTAAGATTTAAGTTATATTATATCGTCAGCAATGATTAAAAAACTCAATCGATTTGACCGACTTAACCGTAAAAATTTTAAATTGTCTAACTTTTCGGTTGAATTTTCAACTTGCCAGTTTAATTTGCTTTAATAAGTATTGTTGTTAAAAAATGCTTAATCTATTATTTAATCAGTTAATTTTTATTAATTAATAAATTCTTTTAAACTAAAATAAATCAATTAATTTTTATTTAATAATCTCTTTTTTTAATTAAACTTTAAATTATTTGATGGGAAAAGACATTATCTTTCAATCATATTTTATTTTTTAATTTTATTCAAATTTTAGCAAATTTAATAACATTCTAATACTAGTTGAATCTTTTAATCCTTAAATTTTTTATCTTATTGGTTTAACATCTGGTTCAATTTTTAACACGTTAATTTTATTTACCAATTCCTTAAACTATTTTGAAATACTATTTTGAATATTTAAGCATTGAATTTCTCTATTTCTTCATAATTTTAAATGAGAATATTTTTTAGCAATTAAACCCCCATTCTCTTCTCATTATTGTTAGCAAATTATATGTTTTCGACAAATTATTTAATAAGATAATTAATAAATTTAAACTAAGGGTTGTTTGAATTTTTAAAAAGAAATATTACATTCATGATAAGAAATCTTTATAATATTGGGGTCATTTTTTTATTTCACTTAAGTATATATTTAATCTTTATAAGTTTGAGACATGGAAAAGAGATATCTTCTCTCATTATGTTTATGAGTTAAAATGGTAAATCTATTTTAAAAAAAAGGTTAATTATCAAAAAATCCAAATCTTGACTTAATTTTGAAATTATTACTCGAATTTTAAAAAGTTACAATTAAATAATTGAACTTTCAAATTTTCCTAAATATAATCTAACGTTAGTGTCTTTATTAATAAAACCAATATTTTAAAAATCGGACCGGACATCAAATCGGTCAAAGGAAAAGTTTAAAGTTTAGAGATAACTGGTAGTAAACCGCTATAAAGTCGGTATATAATAAATAAGAAGTAAAACTTATAAAAATAAGCAAAAATAACGATGGATAGAATAATGAAATTAATGAGTAGTGGATGATTCGCTGAAAATGTTTAGATATTTTTTCCTTTCCACTGTATTTTATTATGTGATCATTAATTTTTCTTCTCTTTAAAACCCAACTTGGACAATACAAATATGTGAGTGAGAAAAAGACAATTCCAAGATTTTCTAGGAAACTTCAAATATTTTCATTTATTTTAAAGGTCAGAATTTACGCACAAATAATTTTTTTTTAAATTTTCAAAGTGAATTTTCGATAATAGCTTTATTTAGAAGAGATATATGTTGGGGTACATAATATACTTTTGATAAACAAGCTTTTAAAATTAGAAGTGAATAAAAACACGATAGACCGAATTTGTTGCGTATTAATAATAAATTAGATATTCTAACCGTTACTTACCTTAACTTTATCTACTAAAATTAAAAGACAATAGTAGGACATTTATGCATTCTTGCATATAACTACTCCTTAATGCTTGTTTATTTCAGTTAAACCAAAACACTATACTTTTGATGTCAAAGCATAATTTATGTTTTCCATATGAAAAAAAATAATTTAATGGTGGATGTTATTCCGGTTAAACCAAACATTTATAATTTCTGATTTTTATTTTCATATAATTGATTGATTTCCTTTTTTAGGTTGTTTTTATAAAATAGGAAAATTTTAAGTTCTACAATGTTTTTCTTGTAAAAGAAGAAACACTAAAAGGTAAATTGAATTAAAAAAAAAGAGTGATCCATGAAAAAGGTTATGCAAGTTTGATTAAGGTTTTAAAAATCAGACCGAAGGGATAAGTCCTATTAGAAAAAGTTTAAATTGGCTAGTTTTTATACATAGAAATTATTAGGTAAAATTAAACCGAACAATTGACTGGTTCAAACCTTTTTCGATCGGACCGAACTGTCCGATCTAATTTTAAAAACCTTGAATAGAATTGTTCTATTTCGATTAACCAATTTCTACTCTATCTTATTAAATTTCAGTCATATATTTACTTGAATTAGTGTAGGAACTGTTACGGAAGAGGTGCTCCGACCCGCAATGAAGTGTTGAAACTGAAACCAATAATTGGGTGAAAAAGCAAGAAGTAATTACATTATTCGTACAACAGTAATGGGTTTTTCTTTTCCATCTGGACGAAACGTGACAGCAAATTGCTTTCCCATCAGAGAATGGAACACTGTAATTTCTTTTTTGGAATATCCATTATCTTCTGTTTGTATTACAAATTTGTTTTTATTCTGCTACTTTCAACTGCATCTCCATCCACCAGAGATTATTGTCACCATTTAACGCTTACACGCCGTTATGGGGTTTCAAAGGCCCAACTTGTTTTGTCTTGTCCCTTCAATTCCAGATTTCATACTAAATCAAACATTTCCAGATCATTTGATGAATCGTAGTTGAATTCTAAGGTTTAACCCATGAATCATTTGTAGTATAATTATCATTTATTACCGGAATAAGTGAACTGTATTCTTAAGTCTATGGAAAGATCGAAGTAAATATCTTGCGCTTCCGAATCCAGCCAATCTGGTTATGGTCTCAATCCAATGCTCTGTTTCACTTTCACGAGTCAAACCACATTAAGAAAAGGCAGAGACAGTGATCTAGGGGCATTGTCGGCATTATAATGCATTCTAAGAATGCTAGAAAGTGGCAGTTGCACGTTAATTCATGATGAAGCAGAAGCGCCATCTAGCAGAGTGCGTATTGACACACATCTTCTGCGCTACGCTGCGCATTTAGAAACCCGAACCTTCCCTTCCCATTTCACCTTTTACTGTCCCATTACGTGTTTAATCAAAGCAAACGAGCTCTACAAGAAACAGTAGTAAAGTTTCTTTCTTTCTTGTCCCGTCTCTCTCTCTCTATATATCTGGCCTGGTACACAGAGTCATACACAGATGTATAAATGAGATGATTGTTTCGTTTTTTTGGGTAGTTCGAGCCTGAGTGTTGGTGAGTTTACTTTACAGTGATCGAGAAATCTGTGCATATGAACATACTTTGTTAAATTTTTTTGGGTCATGGAATGAAGTTTCTGTAGAAGGAATATTTGTATCTGGTCCTCTGTTTTATAAATTATTTTTACATTAAGTATGATCATTGTTTTCCTGTTCTTTTCTTCTTGGTTCTGTGTTTGTCAATATCGTTCTTGAATTGGGTTTTCTCTAGTTCAGATTTTACTGCCTCGAAGAGACTGGTGATTGTAGGAAATGAATACCAGTGTGAGGACTAGGCTTCACCCCATTAAAGCTCCACTGAAGCATGAAAAAGTAAGCAACTTTAATCAATCTTTTAAGGTGTCGGTTGAGCTTCTAATGGTTATTTTATGTTTGTTTTGAGAAACGGTTCGTACTAAGGACAATGTCTCCAATTTTTGACGTTTAACTTTTCCAGATTTTGAGGTCATGAGATTTCGCCAGAAGAAAAACCGAACTGAAAGTCCCAGTAATTCCGCTAGAGTAGACTTAATCACGTCAATCCAGAAATGGGTTTATTAGAATTTAAAACTATATTGGCTTAACCGGAAAGTTGCTACTTGTCCTGCAATCTCTGAAGATAGATTTCTGACCGATCTCCCTGCTTCATTAGATTGTCTCCGATATCCTCAATCCCTTTGTTTCTTTCTCTTAAATAAACTAATTTTCGTTTCTTTATAGATTTTTTTCTTTTTCTTCACTCTTCTCTTGAGTGATATTTATGCAAAAATTTAACTCTAGATGCCGATAATATTCATTAATCTTTGAAGGGTAAGGCGGAAATGCAGAGGAGTAGATCAAATGAAGATACAAAATTATCCAAGAATCGACGAGCTTCAATCAGACAGAAGAAAACTGCTTTGGAGCAAGACGTATGATCATCTTCTACGTCAAATTTTTGCGGATAACTGTTCAGTGACAAAGTATCAGTATTGTTTATATTTTCATAAATTTTTCTGGTAATTGTGAGATCTGGCATGTAATGATTCAGGTTGATAAACTGAAAAAGAAGCTTAAACACGAAGAGAATGTTCACAGAGTTCTAGAGAGAGCTTTTGCAAGACCTTTGGGTTCTCTGCCTCACCTTCCGTCATATCTCCCTCCAGAAGTAATGACCCTCTTCTTTTTCTTTTTTTTTTTCAATGCCTTTCCTTCAGCTTGAAGAAATTAAGAAATGAATGACATAATCATTCCAATTGTATCTTCTGCAGACTGTAGAGCTTCTAGCAGAGGTGGCTGTTTTGGAAGAAGAGATTGTCCGACTTGAAGAACTGGTTGTACATTTTAGGCAGCAACTTTATCTGGAGGCCATTTACATTTCAAGATCCAAGACGAACCTGGAAAGATTTGCTGATTTATGTCACTTGCATCCGAATAAACTTGCCAAAGCAGAGTACAAAGCCGTAGCTCAGAAATTGGGTGAATCACTTTCTGGTAAGCTACTATTTAACATTATCATCACATAATATAGTCGAGCACATTATTCCCCTGATTTCACGTTAAAAAAATGATCTTTTGCCTGAACCTGTCTTCATTTTGTTCATAGAGGATGAACAGGCGAAAGAGAATAAATTATGTAATACTTCTGCCGAGACCAACATAGGATTGCTAATGCATGAAACTCGGACGATCAAGACATTACGACAAAGGCCTTTCGTTGATAATAGATTTGCGGCGAAGGGTTTATTCTTTCAGAGTTTACAGGTTTATAGATTTTCAATTCTGTGTTATGATCTAATCAATTAGTTTTCTCTAAATTAATGCTACTTCTATACCTGTCCAGCTAGAACAAAACAAAGCAGAGGCAAGAAGCCATAGGAAATCAGAAAAAGAGCTTTCAGGATTTGACAACCCAAATAAGATATCAGAGGACATTGTAAAATGCTTATCAAATATCCTTTTCAGGATGAGTTCAGTGAAGAGTAGACGCACTTCCATTAATTTACCTTCCTCGTCCACTTTATTGTCTCGAGAAAATGGAGAGGAACCTGAGTTTCGAGATCCTTATGGCGTATGTTCAGAATTTGGGAAGAGAGATATTGGACCATATAAACATTTATTTGTGCTAGAAGCTCATGCAATCAGTGTTAGCAGAAAATCAAATTCTTTGTTTCTACTTCGTAGACTAAAGTAAGTCCTCTAGTGCATAATAACTGTTAAGTTCATCGATTTCGAGGTATTGTGAGTATAGAATAAATTCTTGTAGAAAATTTCAGACTTCTGCTCGCAAAACTTGCCACCATCAACCTAGACAATCTCAGTCAGCAGGAGAAGCTTGCGTTCTGGATAAATATTTACAATTCTTGCATGATGAATGTATGTGATGCTATCTTTTCTGTAACTCATGTGACTCCTAATCTATTGAGTTCAGAATTTCTCTTTTTGAAAACCACTTGTTGTACTATGAACTGTTTCAGGCTTTCCTAGAACATGGCATGCCAGAAAATCCCGAGATGATTGTTATACTCATGCAGAAGGTCCGTCTATATCATTTGGGAAATTCTCTTCTATCTCGAAACCTTCCTGTCTGCAATTTATCTCATAGCTCATGCAATGATATGTGTAGTCATTTACATTTATGGTTTCATTCTCAGGCAACAGTAAATGTTGGTGGTCACCGGTTAAATGCAATAACCATTGAACACTTCATTCTCAGATTGCCTTATCACTCACAATATGTAAGAACTAAGAACTGCCCATTTGAGCTTCTTTGCAAGCTTTTTACAAAATAGGGACCTTTCCAGTATTTAAATTTAACCACCGACTTTCCATCAGACTTTTCGAAAGAAAGCTAAAAACGAAGAAATGAAGGCAAGGAGCAAATTTGGACTTGATTTATCTGAACCTTTGGTGACATTTGCTCTTTCCTGTGGAAGCCGGTCCTCCCCTGCTGTAAGTCAATAAATAATGAAAATTGGTTTATTGCATCAACAGTTTATTGCTTGCACAAGTGAAAAAAGAGCTAGAATCTGTCGTCCAATGCACGTCTTTCTCATACTGTATGATGACATTTAGCTCAGTAATTTTGAATCACCAACACATTGAAGACTGTCTTCGTCACCTAAAATCTTCTAAGAAACAGTTCTCTTCGGCAGTTGGTTCATCAAATTGTGCTATTACTGACTTTTTTGGACCTCGATGAAATGAAGGTGAGAGTGTACACTGCTTCTCAGGTAGAGACCGAACTTGAAGTAGCAAAAAGAGAGTACTTACAGGCTGCAATTGGAATTTCAAATACTAAGTTTGGAATTCCAAAGTTGCTGGATTGGTATCTACTTGACTTTGCAAAGGACCTGGAGTCATTGCTCGATTGGGTCTGCCTCCAACTTCCAACTGAACTGGGGAAGGAAGCAATCAAATGTATCGAAAGAGGCAAAAGTGAGTCGAATTCTCCATTTGTCCACATCGTGCCATACGAGTTCAGTTTTAGATACCTTTTGTACACACAATAAGGTTTGAATCACTTCAAAATTTTGTTTTGATGATTCCAAGGGAATTGGGGTGTCAGTTTTGTACACAGCAGTAGGAGTTGGGTTTCGGTAATTAATTGTAAGAAAATTGTTCTTCTCCTGACAAATCCTGCATGAACTAGCCCTTTGATTGACGCACATAGAATTATGTTAGAGGTTAATGCAATGGTTTTTTCATTAATAGTACTAGTTCAATACATTGATACATAGTCTAACTTCCTAACTCATGCATAATAAAAAAATATTTGCTAGAAGAGATGTAGTCAATTTTTTTTTTTGGATGATTCGATTAATTATCTGTAAACAATTACGAGGATCCTTCTAAATAAACAATCAAGACAGGATTTGTAATTTTTGTATCAATTAATCATGGGTGTCTTGTAATGAATATAATGCTGTACGATAAATGACACATTTATCTGGGCAGTGTTTTTAGGGTTAATTATTACAAAAATCCAAAACTTTATATAATTTTGTAATTATAACTCAAAATTTAATTGCTACGAGAAGAAAGGAAAGAGTAAGGATAAGAAAAAGAATCTTGATAATTTATTATGATTGGATGAACGATATTTCTATATTATCTTCTAGGGTAGTACTACATAACCCTTAATTATAAAAGGAATGAAAATAATTTCATTCCTTACTATATTTATTATAAATCTATTATCATTTCTCCAAGGAAACTAAGCACGCCATAAAAGTGACAATTAAATACTTGAACATTTAATTTTTTTCAAATATAGCTTGACGTTAGTGTCTCTGTTAATAGGGCTGACGTTGCAAGTCACGTTAGTTATGTTATGGTAAATGTAAAATCAAATTAAACAAAAAATCCTAACCT
>JANIHZ010000002.1:3061674-3073002 GCA_027478365.1 Erythroxylum rufum
TGAGGGCCATAACTCCGGTCCGGCCTGACTTCCGACGCATGGAATGTATAACCTCTTGAGTGATAATGATATTATTAGTAATGAGGCAGCTAGGGACAAAGCTACATTGGGTCGAGGCAATGAGATCAGGAAGGAACGGTTAGAGCCGCTGCACAATGATCTTAGTGAGGGCTTTATAGAGAACCGAACACAGAGCGATGGGGCGGAACTGCGTAATCGAGCTGGGGGACTGCACCTTGGGTATAAAGACCAGAATATTGCGATTAAGGTCCCGGTCCCAAACCTCATGCCGAAAGATGCGTTGGAGGAGAATGGTGAGGGACGGGCCTACAACCTCCCATTGAGACTGGTAAAAGAGAGGTGTGAACCCATCTGCCCCGGGAGCCTTGTTCGGATCCATACCGAAAAAAACGATCTGGACCTTAGTAGGACTGGGGGGACGACCTAGAGCTTCGGGCGCGTGCCTAGGTAACGGGGGGAACCGCCCAGCTAGCGTCCAAGGAAGAGGAGAAGTGGGATCCGCCCGATAAAGATTCTCCAGGTAGATCCACGCTAAAGAATGCAACGTAGACGAATCAGACAAAACATTACCATTTTCGTCCTGAAAGGTCGAGACTCGCCCTTTCCGCTGGCGGTTTCGAGTGATGGCGTGGTAAAACTTAGTATTCCTGTCGCCTTGAACGAGCCATTGACTTCGAGATTTCTGATGCCAGTAGAGCTCTTCTTGGATAAGGACCTGTTCTAATTCCACTCGAAGATTCTCCTCGAGATCACGGAGAGAGGTGGAGTCAGAAGTTTCCCAGCGACCTTGTATGCCTGCCAGACGGGCCAGGAGGCGCTTCTTGCGGTAAAAGATGTTGCCAAAAGTATGGTAATTCCAGGTCTGTAACGCATCCGAAAACTGGCGAAGCGTGCTACTGGGATCCGACTACACGGGCGGCCAATGATCGGCCACGACAGAGATAAAGCTAGGATGGGTGAGCCAAGCAGATTGAAACCGGAACGGGCGATGCACCAGCAGACGAGCCGAGGGGTGTCGGAGAGAAAGGAGGAGCGGACGGTGATCCGATTTTAGGAAAGGAAGGTGGGAGACCACAGTATCGGGGAAAGCCGAGAGCCATAGATTGGACCCAAGGGCACGGTCCAGTCTGGCGAACAACTGACCCCGCCTCCAAGTGTAACGAGGACCCGAGAATCCTAAATCTTGGAGGTGACAACTGTGAACACAGTCGCGGAAAGGAGTGTTAACAACCGAGCGAGTTCGGGGGCCACCACGACAGTCTAGGTGCTCAAGCTTAGCATTGAAGTCTCCCCCGAGAAGCCAAGGGTGATGAGTGACCCGAGCGATTTGCCGTAAATAATGCCACAGGAATTTCTGTAACGAGTACGTCGGGCTTGCATAGATAGTGGTGAAATCGAACGACCGGTGATTCCACTCGATATGAGCATGCACAAATTGGCGGTGAGCAATCAGAATGCGGACCTCGATATCTGCGTGCCACAGGAGCCAGATGCCTCCCGAGTAACCTTCGGCTTCCACCCGAAAGAATGACCAAAACCCAAACTACGAATGACGGTCAGCGCTCGAGTGCCACTAATGCGGGGTTCGACCAAAACAACAAGCTTCGGCTTATGAAGATGGATGTAATTTTTGAGAATGGGCTTGAAGGTTCGCCCTCCGGCCCCTTGACAATTCCAAATGAAAATATTCATAATCAAAGGCAATCTAGGGAAAGAGAAGCTATGTAGTCTGAACTGGCAACACAGGCGACTCGGACCCTGACCGAAGCAGAGGCGCCATCGAAGGCTCGTCCATTGGGATGTCAGGTCTGGGGTGGGGGGTAGGGCCGAGACCAAGCGTAATAGGCGGGTCCGAGGTGTGCAATTGAGGTATCAATTGTGGGGGAGGGATCTCGCGCGTGTCACCCGGATCGAGATCAGTCGTATCAGCCTCCATGTCCCGACAATCCGAGGTTGCTGGAGTAGACAGGGAAATTGAAGGGTCTTGGACGAGATCGGTGGCATGGGACGGGAGCGAAAAGGCGACATGCGTTGGGTGTAGACTAGGGCCCAAGGGTGAATAGTGACGTCTTTGGGTATATAGTGACGTCTTTGGGTATACCTGCAGGGCCACAGGAAGACGACGAGTGTCCGGAGACTGACTAAGTTGTACTTTCGAAGAATGGTCTCGTGTTAGTGTTAAAGACAAAAGTGGAAAACATATAACCGAATCGATCTAGTGATAAAATTAAAATATTTAATAAAAAAAAAGAATAGAAGAGACATCATGTAATTTCAAGGAAAAACAAATGGTGTGGCACTTTCTCTTAGGTGAAGGCACGAGCAAACACATGACCAAGTCCCACTTTGGACATGTCACATTTCACTCAACAACTTAAGCTGGTCATACAAATCTTCCTGGTTGATTCTCATGGCTATCATTTCAGCCGCATTCGAGTATAAGACCACAAATCTTTGTTCTCTTTTTTATCTTCTTCGCATCCATTTTCATGGACATATAAAAATTAGGTTACTGGTCCTTCTCAAGCAATTTGTCAGCAGAAATGAAAAATGCCAAACTCAAGCAACTACAAAGATCAGTACAACTGGGAATGGTGTGGCCGTAGTTAAGACCAAATAGCCCATATGTTTGATTCTGGGATTAGTATATATAGCACAAGTTCTTAGCAAACTTCATCAACTTACAAATTTCTTAGAAACCAGAAAAACAATGGAGGCCAAACTCCTCAAACTGTTGTTTCTCGCACTGTCCTCGTACTTATTAGTGTTGTCAGATTCATGCAATGCTTCACAGACCAATTATCTCTAGGAGTTTATTAGGTCTCGCAAGTTCAACAGTAACTTTCCTCACAGTAATAGGCCTTGGAATCTGAACCCAAGATACAATTTTTCCTCAGTTTACATTGGATCACAAGAAGGGACGATGGAAGCTGACAAGATCACCGAATTGCCTGGACAACCGGAAGGAGTGAACTTTGACTAGTACGCAGGGTACATTACAGTGGATCCAAAGAATGGAAGAGCACTTTTCTATTATTTTGCCGAGTCACCTCAAGATTCTGAAACTAAACCACTGGTTTTGTGGCTCAGTGGAGGTAAAACATTTCTAGCTACATGTTAGCAAAGATTTTTAGAATTTCCAGAGAAGAGAAAAGGCTTCTGATTTTCATTTTACTTCTGTAGGAAAAAATGAATGACTGTCATGTTGGCTTACTTGCAGGGCCAGGATGTTCATCTCTGGGACTTGGAGCCATGGAAGAATTGGGACCTTTTAGAGTGAACGGTAATGGCAAGACTCTTTTCACAAATCCTTATGCCTGGAACAATGGTAAACATCCTAGATTCAGAGTCAGAATTTCCCACTCTTGATGCTATTTTGTAATAGCAAGCCTAATTCCTCAATGAAAAATTGGCAGCTGCAAATATTCTTTTCTTGGAATCACCAGCCGGAGTTGGATTTTCATATTCGAATACTTCCTCAGATTATAGCACAGGAGATGAGAAAACAGCAGAGGACGCTTTCACATTTTTGGTAAACTGGCTTGAAAGGTTCCCTCAATATAAAGCTCGTGATTTTTACATAACCGGAGAGCACTATGCTGGTCATTACGTACCTGAACTCGCTGTCACTGTCATCTCCATGAATAATATTGCAAACCAGACTATAGTCAACCTGAAAGGGATTGCTGTAAGTTGACGAAGAAGGATTTGGTTCTATCAACTCTTCACTTATGCTTGAAAGCAACTGAGAAATGGAACCAAAACTAACAAATGTTTATTTTTCCTCCTGAACAGATAGGGAATGCCTTGATTGATGTGGCCACCAGTTTAACGGGAGCATTAAACTTTTTATGGTCACATGCTCTATTGTCTGATGAAACCTACTCAGGAATCAAAAAGAATTGCGATTTAAAGTTTTTCAACTTCACAAGAACGTGTCAGCGTTATCTAAATCAATCCTACTATCAATCTGGAAACATCGATCCATATAACATCTATGCACCACTCTGTAATAATCCATCAACACCCAAGTACTTTCCTGTAAGTACTAATGCTTCTCAGTAACTAGTGCTTTCTGCTACTATTCCCACCGACAGGTATCAAGTTGACCCACTATTCTAACCATGGTTAATTGCTTGATTTATCACTAGACGAAAGATTTCGACCCTGCTCTGCAAATTATGTGCACTCCTACCTAAATCTTGCTGAGGTACAGACGGCCATTCATGCGAAGTCTACAAAGTGGGAAGTTTGTGGGTGAGTTCTCTTTTTTCTAATTACAGAAACTGGAATTCTTCATAAACAAAATGATTTCGATTTTTGGTTTTTCCATCATTAACCTAAAGTCCAAAAATGTTAACAATATATACTTATTCCACATTCCAGTGGCCTAAAAGATTGGACAGACGCCCCAAACACTATGTTACCTGTACTTAAGTACCTTATGCAAAGTGGAATAAGACTATGGATTTACAGGTAAATCCAAATTCTCTACACTGTTCGTATGTCGCCATACTCTTCTAGTTTTGGTTCTTTTCTTACGGAAGAACATTACTGTTCATGACGTCTAACACATAACATTGCATACTCATCCTAGAAAGAATAATGTGTAGATAGAAGTGAATTTATTTCTAATACTAACAATAAAGTATTAATCAAAATCACAGTGGAGACATAGACTCAGTAATACCTGTAACAGCAACAAGGTATGGTATACATGCCTTGAAACTTCCAATCGTGAGCGCTTGGCATCCATGGTGCACCAGTAATGAGGTATTAAAGATCCCATCTTTTACACTGCAGTTATGTAAACAAACTGGATATTCTGCATTCCCCTTATATGCTGATCGTTCTTAAAGGTTGGAGGTTACGTGGAGGGTTATGAAGGTCTAATATTTACCACGATAAGAGGAGCTGGGCATACAGTTCCAAGCTACCAACCAGAGCGTGCTCTAACCATGATCTCAGCATTCCTTCATGGCAAACTTCCACCTACTTGTTAAGACCAATCATCTCTTTTTCGTTTGAATAATTATGAACAAAGGCAAAAGATGAAAATAAATGAGGTAATATCATTTCCTTTCACCATACTTCATTTCAAAAGTGAAAATCGTGTCACAATGCCACGACTGGGGCACATCTCCATGTAAAATTCCCTATCAGTTACAGGAATTCTGAACACGAACTTTGGTTTCTTTTTCTTCTTCAGTTTGGATTCTACTTTCTCAGACTGTTCTCACATAGTTGATATCCGGACTACATAGGTACAAGCTTCTGCAATACCTAGGGAGAGAGCAAATTTGCATGATTTTATAACTGCACAAGGATTACAGAATACAATTTGGGTTGAGAAGTATATTAAATTAAATCAAAATCAAGAATCGTATATACAAAAATGAGTTTTCGCTTGTCGCAGAATCATCTTCAAAGCTACTTCCAAGTAATAGCATTTCAATACTCTTTTTACTGATCCTCTGAAGTAACGAAGACCCATTCAAATGCCTGTGGATTTTGACACCATTATATTCTCTGCTAGCAAAAATGTCAACTCAACAAGGTGGATCTTGACGGTTTAGGGAGTAGCAACCATTTAACACTCGTGGTATCTTCTGAGCCTGTCAAGCATCAATTGGAAACTAGGAAATCTCAATTAAATTTCTTAAATTCAATCAGGAGGATTAAATCGTCAAAGAAAAATGCATTAAAAAAAAGCTACCTGGACAGTCTTTATGAGTTATCACGTGCCTTCAATGCGTCCAGAATGCTGTCCACCCACCTGCCACAGAAACAGAGAGGTATTATCTCCAGCCCAGTAATTGTTCAAACGGGCACATAACAAGGCTAATAGATAGGCATTTACTGGTCTATTAAAGATATATTAATAAGGATTTATTCGGAGCACCAAAATGTCACTAGACAATGGGAGAAACACTGTGGGACGTTGATGAACCAGAAAAGTTTTACTTAAGAGACTTGAAGCTTCATAATAAAAGATATTTCAAGATCTGTCTTCCTTTGTAATGACAAACAAACTCTCCACCATGTCACACCCATGGACAGCAATTCCGGACAAGAAATAATCAGTCCAAGAAGGAATTATTTTATATTATGACGAGTCTTATCTGTTCAGTACTTGATATGAGCAACACATCCTGGCGCAAGCTACAGAGACTGTTTTTATGAGTTCATACATAGAACTGGCAAGTATTGTATCATGTTGACTGGAAAGAGAATGACATCAAGAAAGCAAATAAAAGGAACTGATGATTTACCCATCAAAACCAGGACGTTCTGGGTAGTACACATTTTTCAAGCCTAATCTTCTTGCAGCTGCAGCAGTTGTCTCACCAATACAGGCCACAGAATTGTCGCACTGCTCCAGCTCTGAAACAACATTCATCCATGCTCTGTTCCAATGGAGCCATATGAACGAAGTAGCTAACCAAAAGAAAACTATTTGAACAACTAATAAGCAGCCAAAAGAGGTGGAGGTGTTTTCATGGATTTTACACCGTATGAAGCAAAACCCAAAGCATTTTCACTTCCCATAAGTCCAATATGACCAAATGCCGATGTAGGATGAACATAGAATATGCCAACTACTCTATAAAAACACATGCAAATCATAAATTTAAGGACGCTGTTCTAGTTTTGCTAGGACTTAAACTTTGGAGCTAATATTTACAAATAAGAATTAAATAAAAGGAAATGTTTAGGAATAACTGCTACAGTTTGTAACAAGAAGTAGGAACTAAAACAAACAAAAATAATGGCGTCGCACCAATAGATTCCTAAAAATCACTTACTAGAGTTCAGAAACCGCTCTTAAAAAGAAAGCAACACAATTCCCAACACTCAAATTAAAATTTTTTATAAAAACTCACTCATTTCTTTTATAAAACCAAAGCATAAAACATATAAGAATCCTGCCACTTGATACTATTAAGACAGACGGTTTATTTTTTTAATCCAATTAAAGAACTTACAAATTAGACATATCCTCAAGAAGGAAAAAAATTCTGATAATCCAATTAAATAACTTTCAAATTAGACGTATCCTCAAGAAGGAAAAAAATTCTGACAATTAAAGATATTATAAACTAGTTCTCTTTCTACATCAAATGCCTAGGTGCCAAAGTTCTAATGGTTGATATAGAACAATAATGAAAAAGCTGAAAATACAAATATAGTTATCAACAACAAAAAGTAAAATGAAAAGAAAAGAGAAATATATACATTTTCCATGAAATTGAATTGGAAAGTCAAAGAAAACTACTAACCGCACTGCTGAAGGAGATGCAACAGCAATAACAGGGGCAGAAAGTGCCTGCTTCAGAATCCTTTTGTCAACATGATTAACAGGTACCTAATATATATGAGGACAATTAGCATATTTGACCCATTGGTAATGGAAAAGAAGTCATCCAGTTCATGCCAAGTGATGAAAGAAAACACAGTATATAAACATGTAATACCACAGGTAAGCAATGTTCCCATAAAACTAATAGAAATGGTGGTGACCAAATACTCAAAAAAAAGGTCACACATGGCTGAATTTACTACTGGTTAGAACTCATGAAAAGCAAATAGAATATTTGTAATATGAGAAAATATAGACGAGTCCATTGAAAGTACCAAAATCAAGACACTTACTGTTGTATACGTATTTAGCCTCACAACCTCAAATCCACGACTGGATAGCCCTTCCTCTGAAACATTAGCAAAATGCACATCTATATCAGTTTTGCACAACTCTTATTTAAATATCAAATTTCAAGCATGACAAGAACTGCTAAATATTGAAAAAAAAAACCCTGAAAATTTTAATGCCCTTAAGTTTGTAATTAAATATATTTTCTTAAGCTTACATCATACATGATACAAAGTCAAAAATTGTAGAAGGCCAACTAATATTACAAAAAAATTAGGAATACACTCAAAGGATAGGTATATACCAAAGCATGATAACAGTAAACCATAAATCATTCAATGCCACTCACTCCAACAAAATTTTAACTATTATACAGAAAGAATATATAGAAGAATCTCGCATACCAATTTCGCCGCCTGCTTTTGCGGAAGCTGGATACAAGACAGTGCATCCTTTATTTCCACTCTTGGGAAGCTCTGATGCTAAGACCTTACCTGTTGCTGAAGATCAATTAAACATGTAAGTAAACAAAAAAATAAAACAAAAAAGAGATAATTTGTTTAGATAAGGTGGCAACAAAACATTCTGCCCTTCAACTGGAAAATGGACATACAGAGGAAGAAATTCCACTTAATAATGAACTCTTTAGGTCTTTGACTTACAAAATAAAGTGTATGTCTGGCTTAAAAACTATCCTAGTTATGCTACAGATTCATCATTTATACAAGAAACAGTCTCTCAGATGCACAAGACCTATCGACCGGCTATGGTTTAGGGTTTATGTTAGAAACTTCAGTAACCTGTTTTAATTCCACACTGCAAATTTATCTTAGATAGTAAGCAAACTCAAAATGTAACAACTATAGTGAGACAAATTGCACCTGAAAATCACAAAGCCTAGAAAAATGGGTGCATATATTTGTGAGTACCTTTTGATGGCATGAAGGCAATATCAAGTGATCGCTCTGATTTTCTCATCATTTCCTCAAAGACACTTGCTGTTCCAGCTCCAACTACTCCTATCTTCACATCTGGACTTCCAGCTGCCCTAGGTACCAAGAATTAGGGATGATCTTAATTGTTTCAAAGAATAATGGTGTACTACTTAAACAAACAAATATAAACTATCGTTCGTTTTTCAATAACATGATGTACAGCCTAATCAAAAATAAATGCATGAAGTAATAGCACCTCTACGTGTGTTCATTGCACAATGCAACTCAAAATGACACTATATCCAAAATAACTTTCTTTAACTCCTCAGCAACCACAAGTTTAAAAAGTTTGACGAAAACGAGGCTCAAAGCAACAAGTAAACTCTCATCTTGGGCATACCGTGTGTTAAGCCAAATGCAGCATTATTTCTACTCCTATGTAAGTTTTTTTTAGTGACAAATACTTCATTGAAAAAGGAGATGGACCATTAAAGAAAGAGGAAGTGCAAGCAAGGAAATAGGGACTCTCTCAAGTAAAATCAACCAACAGATCCTCACATCAAGATCAAGGAATGTAGTTGTAACTAAACTATGCCGACAATGTTGACAAGGCAGTTTAAGCACTTACTTCCATGCGTTCAAAAAGACTGAACCTGCTTCGGGAGAAGTAATAACAATCCAATCAAATGAGTCATCTGCGATGACCAAAAAGAATAAGAAGAGGTACAAGAGAACTTTGTAGAGTTTAGATTACACCCAATGAGCAGCTCAACTTCATCATAATTTATAAATAAAACACGCTGCTAAATATTGATAGCAATGGAAGTTTAATGAAATGATATTATCCAACATGCACATTCAGAAAAGAGATATCGTGCACAATGATCTACTTCGTCCAAAGAAAGAGAGATAAATAAACAAAAAGGAAAAGAGAGAGACTCATCAACTCTAGTTATATTCCAAAAACGTTCGTACAGCTTAAGTTCAGTCGGTAGTTTCATGACCAATCATATAAGGTCAGTCAGTACATTCCTGAAGCACATTTCCTGGAACAAAAAATGCTCCTTATAATCACGAAGTTACACCTCAAAGTTCGAAAACTTACCACTTAATATAGATGGAAGCCTATCCAGATCAGGGCCCTCTACATGCTCAATAAGAGGAAGCTCCAAACAACTAATCTTCCGTTTGGCCTGTACGCAACAGAAGATTACACCTTGATTACTACTAACAAGAAGAAATACAGTGAACTATTTTCTCACATTGCATTTAAATCAAATAAGCCCGTCAGAGAAATGCAAGTACTGAACATAACGCTTTGGCCACATAAAACCTGGAACTTCACCTTAACCCCAATATCAGCCCAAAGAAAGGGGTAAGAAAGGAACGAAACAATCAACAGTAATCGGCAAATCCACACAAACTACTACCAATCTTCGTATGAAAGCACAGAAAAAAATAAAGCTGCAAATCTCAGCGCCTGTCACGTTTGAAATAATAATAACTATTATTGTCATAGATATTCAAAGAGCAGATTCCTTGTAAGACGTACACAAATATGTGGTTAAAAATAAGTGGCACAGGCATGGATCAGCTTATTTGGCACAGGTGATCCCGTGCCCTTGTAAGACGGAGTCTCCTCATCGAGGTACGACTATTCACTCACATGGAAAAATAAATCAGTATTCAACTCACAAAATTCTGACTTCCACCCCAAACCGAAAATGCACTTAAAGAAACCATAGATAAAGAGACTAATAGTAAATAAACAAACAAACTCCGTTTTTTAATGTACCAGTGCTTTAATGAGCTTGGCGTTTTTTCCTCGTTCTCTGGTGACCACAACCTGCGGCGACGACGTCGGGGAATCAGCAGTCGGATTGGCCGAAGCTCGGACACCCACAGCTCGGCGGTGAAGTGGCGGTGCAAAAGAAGAAAAAGAAGAAGGAGGGGAAGACGGAGTGAGGAGGAAGAGAGTGAGTGGCGACTGTGCCATGGGCTGAGCAACGTTGGACAGAGAGAGAGAGAGAGAGAGCAAAGGTTTGCAATTACCAAATTAATTAACCACCGACTCCTAATAATTTAGTCAAAATCCAAAATATCTGCCGACAAAGTTATTTTTAAATGTGGCTCGTCCTATCAGAATTATAAAAATGGGTTACCCTGAAAGGATTCAAAGTACCACGTGGCAGATTTCGATAGCAATCAACCAATCATATGTGTGCCTTCCTGCTCTTTTGTACTCCGTCGCCGTTTAGAGTTATCCTTGAAGATAAAGTAGTGGGTGGGATAAATTTCCCCAAAGGCGATATTAATATTATTAAATAAGCCTAGAGAACAGAGAATAGGGATAGCATTTGGGTTGGAAATTAGTAAATTGAGTGAGTTCGTTGACTTTGGAGTTTAAATTTTAAATTTTAAATTAGCATAATTTAAAATTTGAATATATCAAATATAGATCTCATGGTTTTGAATAAAATAATATTATTTTTAAATCTAAATTAAAAAATAATTAAATTTAACTTCAACTCTAATTTAAGCTCGAGTTCAAAATTTTAGGTTTGTTTGAGTATGATCTTAGGTTAAGCCTAAGTTCTTAGTCCAAGTTCGATCCAATTTAATATTATCGCTATTTATAAATGTTCATATTAACTCGGTTTGATTTGATTTAAAATTAATAAATTAAATTTAATCATTTAAAATTTGAATCAAATAGATCAT
>JANIHZ010000002.1:3073102-3091028 GCA_027478365.1 Erythroxylum rufum
CTCATTCACTGCTCAATCTAAATGACTCAACTTTTACTTTAAAATAATATTATTTTAGTTCAAGTCGCATAATTTAAATATGTTTAAACTTTGATTTAAATTTGAATCGTATTTTAGTTACAGATTATATCCAACTCGACTTATTGTTACACCTAATTATGTCATTATTAAACCTAAATTTAGAGTTGTATTTTGACTTAAATCTAGTCTAATGAATAAGGTTTTAATTTTAATCCAACGTCTAATCCAATTTAAGACTTAAAAATATTATAAAAAAGAGTTTAAATGATCACAAACCTAAAATTAATTTAATTCAAACCAATATCAAAATTTTAAAAAGATGCTATATTGACACTCAGCTTGCCCATTTCCTTCTATTTTAGAGAATAGAGAACAATAATGCAGCGAGTTGTTCAACATGTGACTTCATATTTGTGATTTTTGATAAATTTTAGGAACAATATAATTAATTTTATTTAAACTTTAACGATTGAATAATGAATCAATTTAATATGCATATATTTTTTGTTATAAATTAAAATTTTGCTTTAATTAGAGAAGGGAAAATATTTTTAAAAATTATAAAGTCAACGAAAATATTTTTATATGTCCATTGGTACAAGTTTTTAAAATATAAATTGTTTATTTGAATTAGTGACTTTATTAATTGTTCACCCCTATTTAGATTTTTTAAGATTTCGAATTATATTTCAAATATTTAAAAATTATTAAAAAAGTTGCACTTCACATAAACAAAGGAAAAGCTTTTTATTAAACATTAAAATTGAAAAAAAGGATTTGTATAGGACCTATATTTCTTACCAAATATATATAAGAAAACGAACTTATTATTATTCAATATTATACTGATGACCGAGGAGGGAAGTATTATAATTTAGGCTAAGACCGAAAAAGGGAAGAACGAGAGATACTTGCGTCCCACAGGCCCTACCCAGCCCGAGGCTGTCGTGCGCCCCATGAGTCCAACACTTGCCAGCTCATCCATATTTCCGTACCTCCGTGCCCATTTCTCTCCCATGCGCCGCTGCATCAGTGCCGTTGACACTAAGATGATCTTGCTCCTAAAAGGAGTATCGTTTGATGGTGGGCCTGAAAGACCACGCACTCCAATGTTTTGGGAACAGCACAAAACAATAGATTACGTTACTTACTTTACGTTACATTACATTATTCCAAAAGGGGGAGCACTTGCACACCTCTCCGGAGATCGTAGATAGACTGAAGAGAAAATTAAGCTTAAAATAGACACCCACTTGTGGCCATCATTGTCCGCGTCCTTCGATCGTACCTGCCTATCATCATCTCTCCAACACCCCCAACAAGCTCCCTAAATAATGACCGGGGGACTTTGGGACACTTCAAAGCCACTTTGTTACGTTAACAATATAATCGCAATGCAGACATCATTCACGACGTTTTAGTTCTAATCATAATCTGGCTTTAAGGCGTGATTTTGTTTTATCTGTATGTATCAACCATAAAGAATGAAGAGGGCAACATATTAAGATTGACGACTATTTATCATGGTGTAACTTAACCTATGATTAGAAAACATGTTTTCTCATTATGAATAACATTAGCCTTGTTTAAAACCGGGTTCTATCATGTTTAAATACCTGATCCGGAATGATCCATTAATACTAATTCGTCACAAGAGGAAAGCTATACATCATTTCAGTATGAACGTGTTGCAAGCAACAATTGAATGTTGACAGGACTTTAAGGACCTGAAAGTTGCAACCTGGTTCAGTTACTTGGACCGACCGCTTCTTATAAGGGACGAATGAATCTATATTTCATGAGCAAGACACTATCACACATGTAGAAGCTCTCTTTTTAACTATTTTATTCATGAAACACACACTACCACACAGACTTTGCAGAACCATGTATTTCCATAAATAGGTTCCTATTCGGGCTGCCAGAATCCTAAACAAATTGATAAATTAAATTCCTAGAAACTGCTACTAAAAGTCATCAAAATTCGGTTCCACTCCACAAATTTGGAGGGATTTTATACGAATTCTACATTACCAATAGAATTAGGTTTCCGGAACTAGAATGTTTCCCACTTACAGCGTGAGCAAAACTTCGCGGTGCATTATCATTCAGCTCACTTGTTGTTGATGACTTCCATACACAGGGTAAGCCCCATATGCCGCAGCATATATTGCTGGATCACGAGATGGTGGTAAAGCATATCCATAACCATCATACACCTGACCACCGTAGTATGCACCGGTCCATTGGTTGGCAAAATCGGCTCTGAACTGTTGCATACGAAGAACAAACATATAAATAACTGTAACAGATGCTGGAAACAAGTGAAGATTATGTTAGTAGGAAACTTGATCTGCGACAGTGCAAGTTGTTATAGACACCTAGTTGGCAGTATATCTATGCTAAGTTGTCCGCTTTTCCATCCTGGTAATGTGGTAATGCCACTATTTTGTACAATACTGTGCCAAACTTTATAGTTTGATTAAACAATTCCTACCATCAACTATTAGACCACATAAATATAAGATAGGGACGGAGGTAGGTATATAAATGTACACATGTACACCAAATCAACGTAAAAGTAGTAAAGAAAGTGATGCAAAATGGCTATTATTATTCAGATAATGCCTACCTGCTTATTTGCTGGATTACGTCCCCAAGAAAGACGCACTGTTTGCTTCCCTATTACAGTCCCATTCAATTTCTGCAATGCTTCCTCAGCATTACTCCTGTCAAACATGGTTGAGAGAATCATACAGAAACTCGATCATGAGAAATTGCCAATAATTCAGTATCCCTCATTGGCAAAGTGAAGTGACAATCACAAAGTTCTTTACCTGTTAGCAAATTGAACAAACCCACATCCTTTACCGACTGGTATTTTAACAGATACTATTTCACCATACTGAGAAAACGGCTGCTTGAGATCTTCATCTGTGACATTAGGGTCAAGTCCTCCAACAAATATCTACAGGAAAAAAATGTTTACTCCAAGAACCTTATGCACAGTTCCTAGGATTAAATCACTTCAACAGGACTGACAACTCACTGTTGTATTCGTGGAATCACCATCAGATTGAAAGCCTTGTGTAGAAGCACCATTTGATGCATATCCTCCTAGAAAGAAAAATGAAAATTGTAGAAGAAGATAAAGTGACCGAGCAAATTGCCAAACAAGGTTAGCCTGTAATGTTTAATTTATATTAGCAACATCGGTAGGAATGCAACTAGATGAATAGATCTGGAAATTCATAGCATTAGGAAATAAAAACAAGTATAATCAACTTACACATATAGTAATATAGCCTTGCATTTGAACTTTTGTCAGTTTGGAGGACACAGAAAAGAAAAGAAATGTTTTTGCCATGATCAGTATAAATGCCAGAATTCGTATATGAGTTAAAACAATTCAGCCATAAGGGCCATGCCAACTTCCATCCCCTTCTTTGTTTTGTCCAGCATTTAGTCCCTAGTAAAAGATTCTTGTTTCACTAATTCTGTTATTCAAGAATTAATTCCAAAAAATTCTGTTATTCAAGAACACTGAAGAATCCAAATCGTGTGATAGTGCCTAGGATCTTTAGATGTTACTATATATTATTGTAATATATAGGCAGCCCATAGCGACAATCATACTTCCCTGAAAGCCAACAGTGTTTCCTACAGATTGCATCCAAACTCACAAATCTAACAAATTGGTCCCAGAGGCTCCTTCAACCAACTCTCTATCCTAACTCTAACGTATAATCAAACAATATTACAATCTGACATTCTGAACTGTTTTCCAACAAAGCAAGTACGTACCTGTAATAATCAAAACAGCCATTAGTGTGAACGAAGGAAGGAAGGAAGCAACAACAATAATGATGCCATCAGATTTACAAACAAGTACATTTATCATTACAACATCAATACATGAAGATTCATATTTTATAAACATTAGCAATTTGATTAAAACATTCCCAGAATTGTTTGCTAAAGATGAAATAATCTAGAAGAAAAAGTAAGGACCATTCGTATATTTAACTTATCTAATGCAAGAGACTTTACAAACACAATCCAATATAATAAAGAAAAAATGACATGAAATATGCGAGTAAACAGCATCTAGTCCCGCATCTCAATCCAAAGCTATGAACCTGTTACCAAATTCTGTTCACCGTTAAAAGCATACTTACTACTGTCTATACCTCTTGACTAGTTATGGAACAAAAGAATTTAAACTCTAAAGACAATCAATCTAGATGCGAAATGTACCTTTTGCAAGGATAACAAACAGAAACCTTGGAGTGAAAGGTAGAACTTGTGGAAATTTTGAAAGTAAAATACAAAAAGAACAAATATCTAAAAGTCTCAAACTGATTTATAAGATGAAAGAACATGGAAAAGTCAAAACTCTTTTACAAGTAGCTCTTTCAGAAAAAAAAAATCTACCTTAAGACAAGATGTGGAAGAGAAATAATTCCTGGTCACAATTCATAGCAGAATAGGAAAAAAAAAATCCTATCAAAGAGTGGATTTGTAATAGCTGTGAGGTATTACAAATGGAAGGAAGAAGGATCAATCATCAATTATCGGAAAATATAAATAAAAATTATGCAGGAATTAAGTGATATCTTTTTCGTAAAAAGACAAGGGAACCCCAAAAAAAATATCCATTTGCCTACAAATGTCTTACAAACAGAATAAGTGCTATTGATCACAGTCAGAGATCAAGAAGATTGGATAATCTTCAGATAATTCTTAAAACATGTTTCAAAAGGTAAAGTAGAACAGCTAGGTGTAAGTAGCAAAATTAAGTCATGAATCGTAGTTTGGACAGACCGGTTTATTATATTTATGAAAACCAATTGCAAAACCAAATACCTGCTTGCTGATAAGCAGAGGATTTCCTTGGAGTTGCAGCACCAATGCGCATGGGCCTACTTGAACAGTACATACCATTCATTTCAGACATGGCTTGCGTTCTTTCATTCTCATCTCCAAACCTTACAAAACCATAACCCTTTGAACGCCCAGTATTGGCATCAAATACAACTTTTGCAGCTTTAACAGATGGATATCTACTAGAAAAAGTTTCATGCAACAAACTATCTGTAACATCAGCAGCTAAATCCCCTACAAATATAGAAAGATCGGGAGCATTATCCGATCGCTTGTCTCCCGTACTAAATGAAGCCCAATTGAGACGGAAGGGCTGTTCTGTGTTAGGCATTAAAATACCAGAATAGTTCTGTAAAACTTTTTCGGCTGTTGCGTGAGTAAAAAATTCCACAAATCCATAACCCTCTGACAAACCTGTCTGCTTATTGCGGATAACCTTAATGGAAGCAATCTGAACATTACATGATTATGTGTTAGAAAAAGCAAAAACAAAAATAAAATCAGTTCGTATCTTTAAACAATGTCATCAATCTTTAACCATTTAAGCTTAAAAGTTTATACTCCTCATCCTAAAGACACAACAATTCAGCAGAGTTTCAAAAGGAGATGCGAATCTAAATCTAGCTTATTCTGACATATCTCACTAACAAGGAAAATCTTCCAAACTGCGTTAATTCCCCGCCACTATTTCATTACCAATTACAGTATTAGCTCGTACATCATCAACAATGCACGTAGATTATCATGTCATGAAATCCATTTAAATTGTTTTTTTTAACTATGCATTAGTCCTTTATTCCTAGAAAACTAAAAACCTATTATAAACTTCACGTATCTGTTCTAATAACAAGCACTAAACTTCTCATTCCCGGAAACGTAAAACCAACTCTACCTCGCCTGTGGAAGCGAAACAGCTGTGGAGATAATTCTCTTCCATCCAAGGATGCAAATCACCAATCCAAACAGTTTTATTCTCGCCGCCACCAGATCCCTGACTCTGCAGCGGAGACTGCATATGCGGAGGATGGGGATGGTATTGGTGATACGCCATGTAGTGTTGTGCAGGCAGCGGCGGTGGCACAAAATGTTGAGCTGGTATCATATGTTGCTGCATTACCATGGCCGCCGCCGGATACTGCATAGCCATCCACTGTTGTTGCTGCTGCTGCGGCTGCGGCGGCGGCAGCGGCTGCGGCGGCTGTTGTTGTTGGCGTTGGTTATTAATATTACTCTGCTCCTTCTGCGGTGGCTGCTGCGAATCGGAGCCGCTTTGCATCTTACTCTCGAATGGTAACCGCTACAGACTAGACAAAGATTAACGAGAAAAAAGAAAGAAGAGTAATAAATCTGAGTTTGCAGAGAGAAAGAGAGAGAGAGAGAGAAAGAAAGGGTAGGGTTGGATTGGGCTGGGTTAGGGTCTAAGACTCTAAGGAGAAGGTTTATGTTAAAATGAAAAATAAATAAAAAATCGGATTGGTTTTGATGAACGCGGTTCTCGTTAGGACCGTTGGATGGGACGATGGTGTCCGTTGGATTAGTGGAAAAATAGAAAACAAAAGTTAAAAGGGGATATGCATGTGATACCAGACCACTTTGGTTTTTTCTCCGTTCCTGATCCGCCGCCACCTCTTTGCTTATTATACACTTACATTACACCCTTCACTGTTTTGATATTTTGATATATTATTTTATTTTATTTTCATGAAATGGCAAAAACCACAAATTACGACACCACCTGCTTCTTCTGACGTCGTGCCACAACAACACGGTCACTCACTCGGTTTTGTTTACACAAGGGAAGTATGAGAACTTATCCGAACAAATCCTTAGAGCCGGGAAAAGGGGAACTTTTTAAGGTTGCTATTTGAACATTCAATTCGAAACTCCTAAACTTAATATAAGTCTATAATTATTATTATATTAAAATCATTTTAAAAGTGTCATAAGTCATCAAGCATAACTGAACATAATTATCTAATTAAGAGTTTGAATTCATCTAAAAATAAAAATCTTAATTAGTCTTTAATTAAGACCTTATTTCTTTATTTAGATGAATTTAATTTTAGTTGACTTCAAATAAATGAAATTGGGTCATACCAAATAAATTATTTAATAAACACAAAACTCTAAAAATTATTTATCTTAAATAAATCATGTAAATAATAAGTTAAATCAAAATTAAATAATAGATAAGGATCCAATGATTATTCTAGAGCTCTTAACCCTAATCATAGTGAAGTTGTGACAAAATTGAGATTCTTATTTGTTGGAGCCCTTGCCACGTAGATCGGCTGAGGGGTTGATAATATATCTTATTAACCGTCATATTGCACGTGGAGAATGCAGACTCCTGTGTAAGTAAGAAACAGAGACTCAACCGACTCGGTCAAATTTTGGGTTTAAGTTGGGCTTCAAGAATATAAGATTCCAAAGCCCAAAAGGTATTTGGATCGCATAACATCCGGCCCGACCGAGCACATTAATCAGTGTGAAAAGGATAGGGAAGAGAATGTTTGATACGCAAGTTTTGGACAAACGCTTGCGTATCAAACAATCACAGGGAATGTCACGATCCAACAGTTAGTCAACGAATAAAACGCAAAAAGAAGACGAATACAAAGGGTCGTTTCATTGCATTAGTTTGATTTGGGACAATTGTAAAGAAGAGTGAGAAAATGTAGAGAACAGCTTGTTCTGCAAGCAAAATTAAGGATTGAAATTGAATTAAAAAAAGAAAGAGAATATACCATGGTTATGTTCTCTCAGACATCCGAGATGCCAAGTCAATTGGCTTGAGATAATAGCGTATCCGTATTCATCATTTGCATTCTTTTAGTTCAGCACATGCACGCATTCGCTTTCCTTTCTCTTTCTAGCCTTCGCTCTTCATTTCTCTCACGTAAGGTAACTCGCTCCTCTCTTTCATAGATGTGTTTGTGTTTTTTGTGGGAATTGGGAGGAGTGCTTTGTTTCAGTTGTGTTTGTGCATTTTAAGGTTGTTTCTGGTATTGGTGTCTTATGTTCATCGTGTTTCGAGACTTGACTTAAAAAAAAAAAAAGGTTTAAACCCTAGTGTCCGTTCTGCTAGTTAACCACTTCTTTGACGTTCAGTGTCTGGTAAATAATTTCTATTTAATAACGAGAATAACGAGAAATGAAGGTGAGTAATAATCAGTTTAGGTTTGTCCTGCTTCATTTTTGTATTCGTTCAGAATCCTGCAACTTGTCATTGGTGCTTGCGGAGTCTTGGAACTATTGAATCACTTGCCTTGAGAGAGTGAAATTGTGCAAGATTGAGATATGGGTTCTGATTTGTTAGATACCCTCAGAATGGAGAGAGTGAGGACTATCTTGGCGTACACAAGTCCTTATCCTCACGAGCATTCGCGCCATGCCATCATTGCTGTGGTTATTGGTTGCCTGTTTTTTATCTCTTCGGATAACATGCATACCCTTATAGAGAAACTGGACAAGAACGTTAAGTGGTGGTCTATGTATGCTTGCCTGCTTGGTTTCTTTTATTTCTTTTCTTCACCATTTCTAGGGAAGACTTTCAAACCCAGCTACTCAAATTTCAGTCGCTGGTAAGTTTGTGTTTTACTCCCCTTATCAAAATTTTAATACTTGTCTGAGGTGTTTGTGTTGAGCTTGATTGAGGTGTTAATTACTTCCACATTTGTCGTTCTGCAGGTACATTGTTTGGATTTTACTTGCAGCTGTGTATCATCTCCCTAGTTTTCAGTCCATGGGAGTGGATTTGAGGATGAATTTGTCCCTATTCTTGACAATTTATGTCTCATCAATTTTGTTTCTTCTCGTCTTCCACATAATCTTTTATGGCCTGTGGTACATTGGTCTTGTTTCTCGTGTTGCTGGAAAAAGGCCAGAGATCTTGACCATTCTCCAGAATTGTGCTGTAAGTTTTCCAAAAACATGTGGTCCTTTCTGCATATCCTGTTACAAGGTTTTGCCTCTGCTACATATTCTTATTCTTGATTTGAGTCCCGTGTTTGAATTAGGTCCTCAGTGTAGCCTGCTGTGTTTTCTATAGCCGTTGTGGTAACCGTGCTATCACAAGACATAAGCTGCCCGGAAGTAGAAGTACTGGTTGGTTTTCTTTTAGGAAGAAAGGGGAGGGAAATACATGGCTGGCAAAATTTCTTCGTATGAATGAGTTAAAGGACCAAGTTTGCTCATCTTGGTTTGCTCCAGTTGGGTCAGCGAGTGACTATCCCCTTTTGTCCAAATGGGTTATTTATGGGGAGGTAAAGTTGCAAGCTCTAAAATTTTGATGACTTTAAGCAATGCTCTAAACATGTTGAGATGGTTTCTTCATTCCAAACTTCTCATGTTTTCTTACCTTATTTGCAGTTAGGCTGCACAGGAAGTGAATGTGCAGCGTCTGATGAAATTTCTCCAATATATTCATTATGGGCAACATTTATTGGCCTATACATTGCCAACTATGTAGTGGAAAGGTCAACTGGGTAAGTGTCAATTCATATCTTTTGCGTGTTACCTTTTACTCTTGGCATTAACTGTTCCAAAAAGAAATTTTTTTGTAACAACCAGTTCAATGAGATTCACCTTGGTGTATTTGTGGTACTCTACCCTCCCAAGATCTTTTAAATTTTTTTTTTTGGGAGATTGAATACTTATATAAATTGTTTCATCGGTATTTCTTCCATTCTGCTGCTAACTCTTCTTCCTTGATCATATAGGAAGGTTGTTTTTATCTCTTATTTTGATTTCATCAATCTATCACCATCTTATCAATAAGAGAGGGGTGGTAGGTAAAGGATGATTGTTTCAATCCATTGTGCCTGTTTCAATGCTAGAGTTATGATTGGAAAAGTGATTTGGTTATGTTGTTCAGTTTATGCTATTCTTGTTTGTGTCACTCTTACTGCATTTAGTTTCTCTCCTAATTCATTCTGTCCTGGGAGTATACAGGTGGGCTCTTACTCACCCTTTGTCAGTCCAGGAATATGAGAAGTTGAAGAAGAAGCAGATGAAACCTGACTTTCTGGACATGGTTCCATGGTATTCAGGGTATCTGTTGCTTTGCTCCCTTTTTTCACTTCTTTTTGTCAGTGCGTCATCTCTGGGAGTCCTTTTCACTTAGCTATTCTTACTTTACAATGCTTATTTGTTGCAGAACTTCTGCTGACCTGTTCAAGACAGTATTTGATCTCTTGGTATCAGTTACAGTGTTTGTTGGTCGTTTTGACATGCGCATGATGCAGGTAATGATACTGCTATATGATATTAGTTCATGTGTCATGTTGTCTTTTATACTTCTTGAGATATGTTCTGCCCTCATTCTCTCCATACAAGTAAATTTCAGTAGGTCATATTGCTTAAATGCTGAGTAAAGAGATTGACTCTGTAAATTCTGTCGTAGTTGAGATTTTGTTAGTGGCCTACTTTGGGTTGTCACTACTAGAAGGCAGAGCTGTTGGTTGACAGCAAATTATTCCTTCAAATATCTAAAATGACCATTATCAAATAAGATTACCGTTGATCATGGCTTTTTTAACTGCTCTGCTTTATAATGTTAACACTAAAATGAATGGTGAATTTCAACTTTGGTCGGTCCGATCCATCTTATCTTATGGTTTCTTACTTTTTGGATACTGTTCAGTACGTTGACACCATCTGTCTCCATTATGTTTCATCAGGCAGCAATGAACAAGGTGCAAGATGGAGCTCAAGGAGATACATTATATGACCATTTTAGTGAAAAGGAAGATATATGGTTTGACTTTATGGCTGATACTGGTGATGGAGGGAATCCATCTTATACTGTCGCGCGGCTACTTGCACAACCTTCGCTTCGCATCACAAGAGGTGATTCTGTGCTTTCTCTACCGCGTGGGAACTTCCTTCTTATAGGAGGAGATCTTGCGTAAGTTTGTTATGTTATTAGACATCATATAAATGATTTTGTGGGATTGTTTGTATTAGATTTGTATATGGTTGCTTGTCTAACAGTTTTTGCCCCAAAATTATCCAGTCACATAAGGTCCTGTATACCTGTAGCAGTAGGCAAAGCTTTTGGCATTGCTTTCAAAGGATTTAGTTGTCACTAGTCATCTTTGGTTTTAGAACATAAAAGGATAATTTCAGATATGTAATTTTGTCATATGCTTTTAAAATTTTGTTTCTGCATTTAGCAATACTTTGTTTAAGCCCAGTTTTACTGATAAATAATGATCTAAATCTTACTTGTTGGCTTTTAAGTGCAACAGAAGAGGGTTTTAAAAAGCTTATCATTTGTGAACATCTATGTATGTTTTAAAGTATTTTTGTTCGTCTTGTGCTCTTGAATAAGAGCCTTTTCTAGTTAATCATACCATGGTTCTGTTGTAGATATCCTAATCCATCAGCATTCACATATGAGAAGCGCCTCTTTTGTCCTTTTGAATATGCTCTGCAGCCCCCACCATGGTATAAGCCAGAGCATATAGCAGCTGACAAGCCTGAGCTACCCTGTGGAGTGTCTGAACTGAAGCAATATGATGGGCCTCAGTGTTTTGTCATTCCTGGAAACCATGGTTAGTTACTGTTTGGATTTCTTTTTAAAAAATTTCTTTCCTGGCCAATAAGAGTTCTGAGTCTTAAGATTTGTGTTGAATGTGCATTTACTGATGTGATTTCTTTAACCTTGTTGCTGATACGTGTTTCCTTACTTGGCCATGGTTTCTTCTGATGGAAAGACCTTCAAGATAGTTTATCGCTTCACAGCTAGTCATTTTTTGGTTTCGCAGATTGGTTTGATGGGCTTCATACTTTCATGAGGTATATATGTCACAAGAGCTGGTTGGGTGGTTGGCTCATCCCTCAGAAGAAGAGCTATTTTGCCTTGCAACTCCCTAAACGATGGTGGGTCTTTGGTCTTGATTTAGCACTTCATAATGACATTGATGTGTACCAGTTCAAATTCTTTGCAGAATTAATAAAACAGAAGGTACTTCTTTTTCTCTTTTGACTATGTTCGTGGATTCCGGGACTTAATGTACAGAATGAGATGCGATCACTGTCAACTTGTTTGGCCTTTTCTATGTTCATGCATTTGTACTTCATATTAGCTGTTACAAGTTTCAAAATTTGAAATGCCAAGGTGAACAAATTATCGATTCTGCAACATATCATATTATACCAGTTATGATAAGAATCATCTTCTATTAGCTATTGGACCATCTGTAGGCTAACTTATATGACATCTAATTCATATGTTTGTAGTAATGACAAGATACTCATTTACCTATCTTTGATTCAGGTTGGCGAGAATGATTCTGTCATCATCGTTACACATGAACCTAATTGGCTTCATGATTGGTACTGGAATGATGTTTCTGGAAAGAATGTCTCTCACCTTATATGTGATTATTTGAGAGGAAGGTGTAAGCTTCGAGTGGCTGGAGACTTGCACCATTACATGCGCCATTCATATCTTCCATCTGATGGACCAGTTCACGTGCAACATCTACTTGTAAATGGCTGTGGTGGTGCGTTTTTACATCCTACCCATGTATTTAGTAATTTCAAAAGATTCCATGGTACCACCTATGAGACCAAGGCTGCTTATCCTTCTCTAGAAGATTCAAGCAGGGTAACTTTTGCATGATGATTTTCAGTCTTTATTCTTTATGGTGTGTTTCTTTGTAGTTACTTCCATTTCTTTACTCTCTAGCTTTTCATTCATCTGATGCAGATTGCACTGGGAAATATTTTGAAGTTTCGAAAGAAGAACTGGCAATTTGATTTTATTGGAGGAATTATTTACTTTGTATTAAGCTTCTCATTGTTTCCACAGGTGAGTCTCTTCAGTTCTTTTCACTTTCCATATTTCATGCTTGTTACATGAGCTTTAGGCATGAACAGCGTAATTTATTTGGATCTGCAATCTGAAACTGAATTTGTCTGTCCTATTTGTATATGTTTTTTTATGAACTTGCTTGCACTTTCCTAAAACTTTGGGTGTGATGCTATTGTTGCTTTCTATTCATGGTCAAATAAAGTGTCGCTTGCACCTTCCTAAAACTTTGGATGTGATGTTGGAAGGTACATAGACATGAATTTACTTATTTCTCCTTCCATTTCCAGTGTAAGCTCGACCACATCTTCCAAGCTGATTCATTTTCTGGCCACTTGAGAAGTTTCTTTGGCACGGTGTGGAATTCTTTTCTATATGTGCTGGGACAGTCTTATGTCTCCTTGTTAGGTACTCTGCTATTGCTAGGTGTTGCAATCACTTTTGTCCCATCCAAGATATCTCGAAGGAAACGGGCAATAATTGGACTTTTTCATGTTTTCTCACACCTGTCAGCAGCTCTGATTCTTATGCTGCTCTTGGAAGTGGGTGTTGAAACATGCATCAGGCATAAGCTGCTTGCAACTTCAGGCAAGTATTTTCTTCTTTTCTGTTTTCTTTTTTTTTTTTGCATTCGAATTTTCAACAAGTAGATATTTAGTTCAGTTGTTTCTGTCTAAAATTGTCATGATTGTGATGAGAGAGATTGTTATGTGGGTTCTCTACAAGGTGATTGTTATGAGTATTGATTATGTGATATAAAAATTGTTTATGTGGTGTATATGCCATCTTATACTTCAATGAATCAGTAGTATATAAGACCATATCTTTCACCTGAAATATAGTTCCACTTCAAAAGTGATGCTTCCCTTGTGGTCCAAAATTTAGTTGTTTGATTACTGATTATGTGATAGTGGTTAATGATCTATTCCAGGTTATCATACATTATACCAGTGGTACCGAAGTGTCGAAAGTGAGCACTTTCCAGATCCAACTGGCCTTCGGTCTCGCATAGAGAAGTGGACATTTGGCCTTTATCCTGCATGCATCAAGTATCTCATGTCTGCATTTGATGTTCCTGAGGTAGGAACTTAATTATGGTGTTATCATTCGAGTAATGTTATATCCTCACCAGAGACATTGTCAGGTCATGGCTATCACAAGGAATAATATTTGCAAGAAGGGATTGGCATCACTGTCACGAGGGGGCGCTATAATTTATTACGCTTCTGTGTTTCTGTACTACTGGGTTTTCTCGACTCCAGTTGTTTCACTGATTTTTGGAAGTTATCTCTACATCGGCATTAATTGGCTTCATTTACACTTTGATGAGGCCTTCTCCTCCCTTCGGATTGCTAATTACAAAGCATTTACACGATTTCACATCAATAAGGATGGGGATCTTGAAGTGTTCACACTTGCAGTAGATAAAGTAAGTACTCGTTGCTGGCTATTATTTACAGTCATTTTTTTATAGTTATGGACCCACTATTCTGAACTAAAATACTTGGGTGATTGTTTGCCCATATTAGAGGATGGTTTTATGCTTATAATTGCTCTAGATGCTGTGTTAAAAGCTGCATGTTTTGTGGTTGTTTATGCCTAGGACTGGAATTATGATAATGGTGACCAATTTAGGTTTAGTATAACAATAATAATCCAGTGAGCGAATCCTGGGTTGGTCCAGTAGTATGTAGCCTTACTTTTAACTAGTAAAGAAGCTGTTTTAGATAGGTTAACATAGTAGGATCTTACAAATTATTGCTTCTCATTTAACGTTTTATTGTCCTTTAAGTGCTATGATGTGCATGAGCAGGTGATGCGTGTATATGAACAAGTTGGTGATACGTGTATATGAACAAGCTGGCCTTGATTTATTTTCTCCACAAAAGTTTTGACGAAGTTATTTTTAGTTTGTACTTGATTATATGTTCATGAACATCTCAATTACATGCTATATGATGTTTTACCAATCATATGAGATTAGTTGTTAGTGGTAGTCGATATATATACCTAGAATTATTCCCTGTAACTTCTGTCCGCATGTTTCTAATTCAATTCAGCAAACAGGTACCAAAGACCTGGAAACTGGATTCGCATTGGGAGGCGGAGCCAAAGCTACCGCAGCTGATGAGCCACCATCGAAGGTTTCCTAGCAAATGGAGAGCCACTTCTCCTCAACAGGACCCTCTGAATTCTGTTAAGGTAGTTGACCACTTTGTTATTAGACAAACGGAGAAATCAGAAGTGGGACCAAGCAATGGATGAGAGTCATTAGCTGATCTTGCTGCTTAAATTGGTGTTAGATATGTCGTATGACTATGTGGGAAGTATAGAGTATGTAGGGACAGGAAAGAGCAAATCAAAAGGGAGGAGAAAGTCGATTCAGGAAATGAAATTCATTTTTTAGAATGGTTTCCTGATGGCTTTCAGGTCGGTCTCTGAAGGAAGAAAAGGGAAAACAGAAGGAAAATAGATAATTTCCCTTCTGATTGGTTCTAAATGAACCATTTTGTATTTATTATTCGGATTCTAATCAGTTCATTGATCTTTTACCAGATTGTTTATAGCAAAAATAAGAGTAAATAAATTTATTTTGATGTGAACTAAACACAGAATATATATATATATATATATATATTATGTAGGAGACAATTCTAATGCTCTTTTCCTATCCACATGAATAAAGGCTTGGAATTTAATTAAAGCTCTTGAAATAATCCTTATGGGAACAACCAACAGACCAAGTAACTGATTCAAAAGCTGTTATTTACAAACTTCCTAACTCCTACAGCCCAAAAAATGACACTACATCTGATAATCCGATTGAAGAAAGCTTTCGTAGGATGTTCCTTTAAGTACTTGTTCGATTTCATCCCAGTTATCGATATGTTCTGATAAAGGCGATGTGTGGATCTTAACCTGACGACTCGTAAGCTCTCTGTATGGCAACCGAAGGAAGTCCTGCACTTCTTTTAGCTTCTGAAACGCCACAAAGTTTTCAGCCATTAGAAACTATGAAGAAGATCAATGGGTTTGATGATGGTAAAGTTGAACAACAGACAAAACATAGTAGCATAAGCCTTACGGTGTTGTTTCCCACGACATCCTCGTAATAAACTACAATGTGTCGTGTGGTCTTGAAGTAATTTATGGCCCTAATCGCTCTGTCATCTACATGCTTCAGTTCGGCTAGTAGGGTTGTGGTATTTATTGTCGGCTTGTACGTTGCAAGAACCTTTGCCTGCAAATAATGTGTCAGCTTAGAGACAGGTGCTTTTTAACAAGGTGCATGAGAGTGTGATAAGAAGAGATGAAGCACCTCCTCTGAGGAGTGAACATGGGACTTGTGTGTTCCGTTCAGTAACCTCTTACTTTTGTCGTATGAATTTGCCATCACAGACACCATTCTTCGAAGCAAGTTCCTTCTGAACAGAAATATTGCATGAACTCCATTCTCGTTGAAATAATCTACTATGCCCTTGTGATGTTCCAATAAGCCCTACGAAAAAAATGGTAATAGCAAATCATCATGGACAAGATTCAACTTAGAAGTGAGACAAAGACAAGCTGCCTTTGGTTGATTCTGCTGCAGGTCAATTGGATCGGAAGTTCACGTTAATCTGATCGAGGAACTGTTAATTCCAGAGGAACTGCAAGATAATGGCCTACGATTTGTGTAGAATTATTGAGTGAATTACCTGGTTGAGCATCCATTTGAATCCAACTGCAGCATTACACTCATTCTTTGAAGCACTACTGAACCAGTCGAGATTGTAAACTTTGTCCAGTACTTTCACAATTGCAGAAATATTGGCTCTTCTCTCTTTGGATCCGAAAATTTCACCATTTGAGCTGACATTAATGTGACTATTTAACAACGTCTCGAACCATCCACTTCCTGATCTTTGCATTGACAGGATTGCAAAGTATCGGACAGGATTGCAGGCACACTCTTCCCTACAAATGTGTATCATTATAATCAACTAACATAAATCTGAAACCGAGAAAGCATGCTGAAACTTAATTTCTTATCAGGGTACCTGTCAAATGTTTCAGGTTTCGGATAATGCACGTAGGGAAGTTCCCATTGCTCAATACCTGAAGTGTTACACGGCTCCTGGAATATTCTGATGTTCAGGAATTTGGCAGTTCCTTGGGTGCTTATTTGCTTTATACATATGGAGCAAATATAAACTCCACATATCATAGCAAAAGTTACGAACACCAATCTAGGCAACAATGGAGATTTTTTAGGAGCCCTCAATGATTCCTGGAATTTGAAAGTTAATCCTGTTAGACAAGAATACGAAACTATAATTGGAAAACAACATGAACATACTAGTTAAAGACGATGGAGTTTCAGAATCATACTGTGGGTTCCATCTATATTTCTCCATGAAAAAGGAAAAAAAAAAAGTACGTAGAAGAGATAAAGTGATGGGGTCTTGTGCTTTATTCTGTTGGATCATTTTGAGAAAAACAAGGCGACTGAAATGGTCAGAACCTAAGCTCACTAGAAAGTATCAGATCGCAGCATTATCGCTACACTTGTACCAAGTCAAGAAACTTGACAAAAACTACTAAATAACCTGTTAACCTGTCATGTAATCATTAAGTTCAGGAAATAAAAAGAGAAGGAACAAAGTAATAGGAAAAGAACCACAACTTTTGCTTCAGAGAAAGGCAAGTTCCATAGCCAAGATCTCCAAACCTTGTTGAAAATGCATATAGCATCAGCCATTCTTCATGAAACCAAAGAATACGAGTAAAGCTTGAACTACCAAAGTTCTTTCACCTTCTTCCTTCCCTTGGTACCTCCTCCCAATCCCAAGTGGATGGTATTTCTGAGGAAGGACACTTAAAGAAACATGACACCAGAAAAAGTTGTTAGGTTCAAAATTCTAAGTCTTTTTCTCGTAAAAATCGACCACCGTATACTCTCTTTTGTCCTGTTTTTGTTTTGCTTATGATGTTTTACATATCTTGCATCTTATTGGCATATCTTAAAACTTCTACTTCCTCTCTACCTCTTTACCAATCCTACCAACATCTTTGGAAGTCTGGTTTTAATTTTGTTGTAAAAAGTATAAATCAATCTTAGAAAAAGCTTTTAATCTTTAAAATTGTTAAAAAATTTCTTTTGAATTTTTAAATTTTCAAAAAATTCTCCTCTTTTAAACTTTAAATTAAAAAAGATGAAAT
>JANIHZ010000002.1:3989075-4004202 GCA_027478365.1 Erythroxylum rufum
TAAAAAATTAAATTATTATTTCTATAATCATTTTTAAGATACAGTAAGTACTATTTTTATAATATTAACGTGTAATGAGTAATTTTTAATAACACGAAAATGTAAAATAAAGGAAAAGTGTTTATTTATATTTTTATAAAATATTAAATTGCAAATCACATATTTAGTCTTTTCTATATAAATCCCTAACTCAATTGGGAACAATTGCATCATAATTGGTGGGGTTGGCGATTTTTCTATGTGAAAACACAACTTTTGTTTTCAATCAAGTCTTGTCACTGCAAAATTAGTCAAGTTGTCAGAAAGCTTTTTTTTTTTTTTTGAATTTCAAATATAATATTATAAGTTTAGTTCTAGAAATAATGACATATGCACGCAATCACGAGAGGCTCATCTTTTCGTACAATTCCTATGTTGTAGTCGAAATTCTCAACCAATAATATTAATATTAAGATTTCATTTTCATTCTTGTTATTATTTTCTCGTGTAAATTAACCATTTTTTTCATAAATTTGTAGGCCGAAAATGATTTTATAGATAATTCTCTTTGTATTTTAATCTCTCAAATTATCAAGTCAAATATGCATGGAAATTCACAATTTTAAGATTCAGCATTAAGTGAATGGACAAATTAAGTTTCCTATAAATGGAATGCTTTTAAACTAAACATCTTATAAGGATACGTTCAATCTTATACATTAATGATAGTAACCCACGCCCATTTATTATTATGAACATTTCTAAAATTGGCAACAGCCCTTAAACTATATATAATAAGTACTATTAAGTCAAAATGACAAGAAAAAAATGAAGAACTTAGTTATAGCCACTCTGCTCTTAGTGTTCCTGTTCGGCTTCTCCGGTAGGAAATTGCTTTCTTATCTTATCTTCCATTTTTTTTTTTTTTTCCTTCAAGTCATTCTGTTTTGATTAAACTCTTGAAAACAGATATTATCAGGACAACAAGTGGTGAAAACTGCGATTCTAGGGTGTATCACATCCCGCACTGCACTGAACCTGAATGTGCTAAACTGTGCAAAGCGTATTGTGGCTCTACACGAGGGAGCCAGTGCGTAGCTGCAAGTTCGTGCTCGTGCAATGGTAAGAATGTTTTTCTTTTAATTTTTTTTTAAAAAAAGAAAATGTTGTTTTTAATTTTGATTGTGAAGATGCAGGTCCAAAGACAGCTGGTGCTCCAAAACAGGGGGAGCAATTAGGAAATGATGTGAAGATATAACAATATCGAAGCTGGGGTCATTCTCATTCCATTGGGAATTTGTATTTGAACCCAACTATTTATGAAATTTTATTTCAATAAAATATTTATTCCATTAATTTCCAATTGCTATTGTCCCTTACATGTCTCGTGATTGAGTCAATTTTCATAACATCAACCAATAAATTTATATCATAAGTGCCAGTAATTTTCATCAAAAAATGTAACTTTCTATTAATAAATAAATATGTAAATAAAACACAATTATAGTTTTTGGAATTTGACAGGTTTTAAAAATGATTTTACACTGAAAATTTACAAAGATCCTTTCTTTTCATTCTAACAAGACATAGCAACATCCTTAAAATAACGGTTGATCTCCAAGTCTATTAGACATTATCGTTATTAGCATACTAGTAATTAGAGTAAGTATGGCTGGAATGGAATTGTATATTGAAAAGATTCCTCTTGAAAATTGAAATGTGGCGCATATTTTCTCGAGAAAGTGTTGGCTTTGGCAATTCAATCTAAAGTTTTCCAGGAAAGTTTGGATCTTTGCGATTCCCATTCCCAAAATCTGCACTGCGGTAGCTGTTAGATTTCAAAAGGACCCACCAACCTTCAAACAATGCTAAACCTATCGTCTCACTCTCATCCTAAGAGTTGCTACGATCACCACTCACCACACCCTTTTTTATTTTTTTGTACGTGAAGAATAATGCAAGAAAGATAAAATGAGTTATGGGGTTGCAGATTTTTTGGTTCAAAAAGCGTTTTTATGCACAATAAACTAAAACAGAGCACCTCTCTCTCTCCATTTTCCAATTCCTTCCAAAAGCTCTTTTGGCAACATTTGTTAGGTCTCAGGAAAAAAGTTCCAAGAAGAAAAAGATAAGGAGTGAAGAGTTGCTGATCCTGAATCAGAGATCTTATCGGTCTTTCAAGACGATTCTGTGATTATGGAAATTCAGCAGTATCCAAGCGGCAGAGAAAAAGTTCCTGAAGAGAAGGACCTTAAAGCTAAGCAACAGGTAACTACTGCAACGACAACAACAACAACAACCGCCTCTGCTTCTCCTCCATCAGCATCTTCCTCTCCTTCTCATGAATTCTCCTTCACAATATCTCTTCACTCTTCTTCAACACCAGTGCCTGATAAGTCCAGAAACCAACCAGCATTTGCCATTGATTTGTCCCCCGCTGATGACATTTTCTTTCACGGTCATTTGCTTCCTCTCCACCTCCTCTCTCAGCTTCCTGCTTCTCCTCGCTCATCGACCAATTCAATCGACAGCTTCACACTTCCCATCAGGGATTTGTTGGATGATCCAAAACCTATCAGAAGGAATAGCAACTGCGTCATGGACGGTGGCAATATCAACCATGTTGTTGATAGTAACCAAACCAGTGTCCAGAGCAACAACGTTGAAGTAAAGGGAAGAAGCAAGGCAAAGTCTTTCTCTTTATTTGGGTGGCGAAAAGGGTGTGAAGTTAGAGACGGTGAAGATAAAGAGAAGCACAAGAAAAAACTGAAATTCGATGTGACTCGCGTACTCAAAAGGTACGTGAGGATGGTGAGGCCTCTGTTGTTCTTTAGAGGAAGGAGAGACAATCGTCAATTCCACCACAGACAACCTTATTCGTTTTCAGGTAATTTGAACATGAGAAACAAGCACGAGTTGCGAGGAAGGAGAGGTGAGTTCTCTGCTCCTGCGTCCATGAGGACATCTCCGACAAATAGTGGTCTTCTTCTTGCAACTACAACGTTTCCTCCACCAAGTGACAGTACCATGGAGGAATTGCAGGCTGCGATTCAAGCTGCAATCGCTCATTGCAAGAACTCCATTACTGCCTCGGAGGAGAAGATCAAATTCTAATATGTATATCAAATATATCCCAATTTTTCCTGTTGAACTTTTCCTATTATATCGTTGTTGTATACCTGTGTACAAAGTCGTTCTTATATACAAGTGAAATGAGTTCGAAGTCATGATGGTTACAGAGGATTGAAGAACTTTTCGGCTTTTGTTTTGTTTTTCTCATCGGATTTCTATTCTACTTCTTGACACCCTCCAGAGTCCGAATGTTCATGGGGGTGACTCCATTTTCCTGAAGAATCGGGATTTGTCCTGTGCTTTTCTGTTAGGAAATCACCAAGTTTTTTTCCTGAATTTGCTAAAATCAGACCAGACCAATCATAGCTCACGGACTGATTGATTGATATTTTCCTATTCAATCTCCGTTATGATGTCTGTCTCAAGATTATATCTTTTGAGTGGAGTTAAACCGCCATGTACAGGAAGTATACTATAGACAAATTAGACATTATTTGATTAGGATATTGCAGAAAAGCAAATCAGCATTCTAAAACAAAAGGAAAAAGCTGAAATGGTCCCCTGCCATTAGGATTATGGCTGGCTTCTAACAAATTATTTTTAGTGTAATTCCTGAGTACATGCATTTGTTTTGCATGAATCATACCCGGAAAACTCTGTGAAGTAGAAATCTAACAAACTTGCATTGAAACTGTAAGACAAACTCAGTGTAGGAGGAAGTTCTGCAAGTGGATGGAGTCAATGAATAAAGAAAGAAAAGCTGACAAGAGAGTGATAAAGTCTACAGAGCTACAGAAAAAAGTCGAAGAATCAGAAATCAGAGTGGTGGGTGACAAATTGAAAAGAATGGTATCACAGAGAGGGGCTCAAAGGGTATGTATGTGTGTGTGTGTGGGTCAGTTGAGATGATAGCTTCTGAATTCAGCAACATTAAGTAGCAAGTACAATAATAATAACAATTTAATAACAATGTGGAAGGTAGATGGTCCACGAAATTACGAAGATGATGAAGATACGTTGGATTGATGTCTACCGTTGACAACTTCTCACAAATGACGAGCATCTTTAACGATTTGCTGTATCTATCATCATCATCATCATCCCAATGAATTCCACTTGCATGAAAGTGTTGCATCTGCCATGCCTTTTTTACTTTGCATGACCATAGAATCATGTAAACATGAGAAAGTGAAAAGGGCAAAAGCAACAGCACACGTGCGAACAATAGCTAATTGGGTTGTTAGATTCTAGTGTAGATTGGAGGAGTACAAGATGTTTGTTGAAATGCCAAAGAAAACCTCAAGAAAAGGGCAAATGGCTGCTGGGCTCGAGGAGGAGCACTGGTGATTGGGATCTACTCAACAATCATTAATTAATCGCCACGAACCTTAATGTCTAGTTCCCGTAATTAAAGATTGTATCTTTACCTAAAGAGAAGAGCAAAAAGAAGTGCAATTGGATTTGGACCACCAAGTTATAGACTCTTCCAACATTATCTACGTGATGTTCAAGTCAATTCTCAAGCATTTTTTTTCTCCCCTCCTTTCAATATTGCAGCTTGGACCGTTGAACTCGAAGACAATTAGCTTTTGAAAAATGAAAAAGTAAATAGTGCGAAGTGGGAAATTGAAAACGTCTTGAAACCTTGGCAAATTTGGGCTTACCCATGTACTCGTAAACAAATCTAATCAGAAAGCAAGCCCATGTTTCATAACCAGTTTAGTTTAAGAAGGATGAACAGTATTCCATGGGACGGAAGCAACTGCTGGAATAAATAGTCTTTATCTTTTTTTTAAAAAACTATAATAGGAAGTAAAGGATACGGAAATTACCTCTTTACTAGTTCTTTTCATATCTTACATATTAGTGAGATTTATACGAAATTGTAGGTTTTCATTAGTATGCAAAGCTGTCTCAGGTTAAAATGAACAACCAAAAAAAGATTATTGGGAAAATAATGCTAAAGCAAGTAACGTAAAGATTATATGGAACTGTCAATTTGTTCCAGTATTGAACTGCTGTTGCATGTCGCGCATATACTTATCCTCTTAGATACTTTCAATCTAGTTACCAAAAGAAAATGGAAGATGCATTCGATGAAAATCCATGTTTCTGACTGGACTATTACACATGAAAATTCCATCTTTTGTTGTTTGATTCGAACCAGTCAAAGGTCAGTATTCGAATGTTCCCTTCTGCAGGCTCTGAATTATATATATATTTTCAACGGAGACTGAGAAATCAGAATCACCATCCAGATCCATTTGATTCCACTTTGAAGCTCTTTGATTCCACTTTGAAGCTCTTAAGTTTCGATTTAATCAAAAACCTGTCAGCGAACTTAACAACCTACCAACCTCTTTCTCCAGAAACCTAACATATGATACATGTAACCCAAATTTGACTTGCGGGTACTCGATTCTTTTGTGCTACTTGCAGGCTATAAGGTACGTAGAAGGGCAATTTAAAGATCTTGACATCGCTTAAAAGTGTACGTAAAACCATATATTATCGAACTCTTTGGATCAACTTACACATCACTCCACCTTCCCTGATACATGTTAGCCTTCATTCAATAGTAGTATTTCGAGTCCCATTAGAATTAGACAGAGAAAGAGCGCAAAAAGCCTGAAAATTTCGGTATCTTGACTCTTGCAACCCCTCAGGCAATACTCAATTGATCCATTTGGACTTGGGAATTTACAGGAGACAAACTTGAAAGCAAACCAAACCTAAAGAAACACCGACTAACAACGAACGACTCCGAGAAGCGGCGTTTTCAGGTAGGAACAAGGCACCTGTTGCGTTACGTTGAATGACAGGATCTTGTGGACACACGGTTTTGTCCGACCACGTGTAGCCTCATAAATGTGTCCATAAATGGAAACCTGGGGGCGAGGGCGACCTGTGGTCCCCACTTCAGTGAAAACTGGACCTCCTGAGCTCTCAACGGCCTCATGCCTACGTGTCACGAACGATCTATCTTTCTTGACATTTCCAAATAAAACACTCTGAATTTCCCTCAAGAGCTTTCTCCTTTGAATCTGTTGGAGATCGTGAACCTGGTGAGTTTTCAACCCAAAATCTATTCTTTTGTTTCTTTTACGTTTCCATATCTGTTTCAGCTTTGGTTTATGTCATGTAAGTGATATAATTTACAGACTTTTATGCCTTTTAAATGCTGGGATTTTAATGATATTAGTTTGGCACATTCGATTAATTAAGAAAGAATATGCCTTTATTGCACCAACTGCTCTTCTTTCTCCTGTTTGTATAGCTATCCTATCTTGGTTGCAGTTATAAACGTGTGCTTGTGGGTTGGGATGAGTTATTGAGCTGGTTTTGATCTGTGATTGATGCCATCTTCTCTGTTTCTTAATTTGAGCTGTTGGGTGTTGAACGCATGATGAGCTTTTTTGGTCTCATTAATGTCTCTGCTGATTCTTTCGTGTTATAAAGATTGATGCTTGGAGTTGTTATCATTTCAATTATCAAATTTTGATTCAAATTTTTGGGTTCTGATAGAGAATTTGAAGACGCAAAGGCTCCTAACCGAGTGGGATTCACAGGTTTGAGGTTCTTGAATTGGAGAACCTCACAATCTTGTGGGGTTCATCTCCTCAGGGTCTTGTGTTATGACGGAATTTTGATATTTATGTTAAGATGTATGCTGTGGGGAGGTTAGGCAGCTATATTTCTGGGGGCTTGTATACTGTCTCCGGCCCTTTTCATGTTTTTGGTGGAGCTGTAGATATCATTGTCGTTGAGCAGCCAGATGGAAGCTTCAAATCCTCTCCTTGGTATGTCCGGTTTGGAAAGTTTCAGGGAGTTTTGAAGGCCAAAGAAAAGATTGTAAACATTGGTGTTAATGGAGTCGAGGCGAATTTCCACATGCATCTTGATCAAAGAGGACAAGCCTACTTCCTCAAAGAGGTAGAACAGGAAGAAGACTCCGTGTTGTCTTCTTCATCTTCTAGCGATGAGATGGATGCACAATTTGAGGGAAACAGGATTGTGAAGTCAAAAAGTTGTGATTTTGATGCTACCATGTCAAGAGCAGCTGACAAGATTGATGAAAGTAGTGCGACAATTGTGGCTAGAGCAAACGCCCACAAGTCAAGGATAGTAGGGCTTGTTTTTGGACAGAGGTCTTTGAAGGATGGTAATTATCAAGGGGTAATTTCTCCTGTGGCACGAATAAATTCATTGGAGCGTGCTGAGATTGCAGCCGACCTTCTCGAGGTGCAATGGTCTACTAATCTTGCCACTTCCCAGCCCAGGAAAGATGACACGCTCCTTTTTTCTGGTTCTGAAAACTTGCACGGAAAGGGGGATGAAAATACACAACCTGATGATGTACAAATCAGTCAGGTGGGACCATGTGTACAGGATACCCTTGAAACCAGTATGAATCGCTGCATGTTGGTTGATCAAACTGTTTCCTGCAATGTAACACGTAACAAATCACGGTCCAGCTTTGAGAGTCTGGAGTGCTCTGGTCAAATGGGTAGTGCACAATCTTGCAGTTCTAGTTCCGTAGAACACATTTTTGAAACTAACACACAATCTCCAAGCGTTTTGGAAGAAAAGTATGAAACATCTGACATGTCAAGAAATATTGATGATCCTACAAAAGAGAATGCTGATGATGATGACAGTGCTGTGGGTTTTGTCTCAAATGGGATTGCAACTGAAGCACAAATATCATATGCTATTGAAGCAAGCCTTAGTCAAATGCCTGAAGAAGATCAACCTTCTGACGAAGGAAACATTGCTCTAACAAATTTTGCCAAGTCTGAGGGGGAAAGTAAATCTCACCAGATTCAAACCTTTATGCATTTTGAAACATCAGGTAGCTCAACAATAGATCCGGATGGTTTGAGCACACACATTCATCAAAATATGCATGTTGCATGTGAAGGGCCTACAGAACCACCCTGTTGTCCTGAAATTTTGAGTGAAACAGCCAGGCAAGTCTTACCTCAGGTAAACCTTTGATAATGCCTGTAAATTACTTATAAGCATATTAAGGTTCAAACAATGAGCATTTCCCAGGACTAGAACATCCTTGATTCCAATGTGAGAATTATTAGGAATGCAATATGAATAGTAACATTGGGTTTGGGGTTCTCTTGGGAAACTTCTATATGATACACAGGACATCATTGTCTCCTAAAATTTCAGGAAGGGAAAAAAAAATGCTTTGATAAGTGAATTGCTAATAGCAGGACCATCTACTGAGTAAGCGAGTCTTTTTAAGTGGAAAGCTTGGTTTCGTGAGTTTGTGATGCCTGCACTTTCTTTCTTTTTCTTGTTATTTTATTCTGTCTTTAATTATAAATCAATTAATCAACACCCTAGTTAGCTTAGTTACAGAAATGGTCACATAATTGACTACCAGGCCAGGCTTATATAGTTTGGTCCATATCCCAAGTTTCAGTTAAAAATGTTGACTTTCTGCGTAGCCAATCAACTAAGATTAGCTTGATTCTAGATGGTTTTGAACCAAGCTCACTAGAAGGCCTTTCTTTGCTGCGTTGATTTCAATTACTATAGCCATATTTGCAGCTTCTCTTTTGTTTTGACCCCCAAAGAACAAATTGTTGCGCTCTTTTACTTGATATCTGCTATTTACCTATTCATTTTGTTGACACTATTGTATTGAATCTTTTCCACCAGCATATAACTAATCTCCAGGCTGAGACTATTGAATTGGAGATGAAATATGTTGAGGCTTGTGATGATTGTTCACAAAGAAGTCCATGCTCTTCTTCTGCAGATGGCAATGACTTGTCAAAACCTAAAGTGCCAGTGACAGCAAATCAAATTGTCACTGTTGATCTTGCTTCATGTGAAGAAGTTGAGTCAAAAAACATACGTACTGTAGAAAGTTTTAGCATCTCATCTGATGATGTTCACGAGGAGATTATTGGTGATTCAGACTCTGGTCTGGTGAAAGCTATGTGTACTCTATCAATCGAAAGTTCAGAGGATGAACAATTCCTTTTTAGTGATCTTGATGAACACAAAGTCACAGAGATCAATTGCCAATCAAATTTATCAGATGGTGTAGATAAAGACAAATCTTCTCCATTTTGTCTGGCAGGCCATGGAGAAGTGAATGTATCTAGTAGTATAAATAATGAGGCCTGTTTGTTGGTGGACCAGTTTGTTCAAGACAATCAATCAGACGATCTGGAATGCATCACAGGAAGTTCACATGCAGCTTCAAATCCCCTTGGTATTCCTAAAGTTCATGATGTTGCTGTTGCAGAAGTTGGCTGGGCAGCAAAATCATTACCCAATATGTGGCCTGGGAATGAAAGTCTGGATGCAGATGATTTCCGTTGTCCTTTAAGCCATTCACTGGACTCTAATTCCAAAACGTTGGAGTGGAGAGCTCAAGGCACAGATGAGGAAGGCAATACAAGTTCAGATTCAGAAAATGAAAACCAATCACCACTTGACCGTTCTAATAAAGATGACACTCACGTTTTAGGAGGTCTTGAAAAGGGTGTCGTCAGTCCTGTTGGTAAAAGAACCTGAACACCATTATCATGCTCTTCTTTCTTCTTCTTTTACTTTATTTGAGACACTCAATAGGTTCCTTGGAACATTATAAGGTCCCTTTTGTTTAGTTTGAATTGTTTCTCATGGTTTGTACCAAATACGTCTGCTGATGGAAACAATTTTTCTTTGCAGTAAGCTTGACATTGAAGTGTAATAGGAATCAATTTTCTAGGAACAATTGCATGTCGAAACAAACGAAGCTGAACCAACAAATCATGATTCATGTTGACCACGTTGATAAATATTCTGCAGGGGATTCATCAAAAGCAATTGTTGCTTCCACCAGAAGCTGGACTCTTTGGCCTTTTTCTCTCCAAAGATCAAGATCCAGAAAGTTAACCCAACCAGATGTTAATGATACTGAAAGTTCTCCTGCTGAGAAGGAATCAGACACCAACATTCCTGCAGAGAAAGATACCAATCTGCAGAATCCCGAGGTCACAAAAAGGATGGTGAAAGCAAAAACTCCAACATCTGAACAGCTGGCATCCTTGAATCTAAAAGAGGGGAGGAATTCAGTTACCTTCACATTCTCAACTTCCATGTTGGGAAAGCAGGAGGTTTTCTTTATGGCATTAAGTCTTGACACCGTTCCTTTTTTTAAAAAATTGATTCTGTTTTCTTTACTCATTTTTTTTGTACTTTGCTTTTGGTGAATATTTGAACATATGTTGCCTAACAGGTTGATGCTAGAATTTATGTATGGAAATGGAACACTCGCATAGTGATCTCGGATGTTGATGGAACAATTACAAAGTAAGAGTCTGTATATATTTAACCAATATCCTATCTTTTTTTGTCCTAATTATAGATCGCTTGCATTAATTCAATGCACCAAAAAATAATTACTTCTTGCATCTTTAATGTTTGACATTATTTCTGCACACCAATGCTCCAACCTGAATAAACCTAGGTATACTGCTGCAAAAATGTTTTGAACATTTTTCATGAATTAATAAGTTTATCATATATGCTCTTACCAAAACTCAGATTGAATTCCACCTCCTTTAGTTTACAAGACATATGCTCTAATATTTGTTATCAATTTTGTATCGCGTCGTGGATTATCTGAGTTGAAAATGCTGATAAAAGAAAGTGGAAACCAAATACATTGGCAGAGCAAGAGTTTAGTATTTAAAATGGACTGTATCATGTATCTTGCATGATCTTATAGGGCAAGAAGTATAAGTCTCCAAATTTGGATTCAGAATGTGCTGGTTACTAGTAACAAGTTATGAAAATTTACATTTCCAACTGCATCCTCTCAGTGCCACTATGATTTCTAAAGTTATATCTATGGTAGTTTTTCAGGCTTCCTTGTTGCTATCTCATTTCTCTGTCAGCTTGAATTTTTGCCTTCCTCCCTTTAGATCCTTCTCTAATATGTATATATCCAACACATAAAATTCAATTTACCGGTTAATCCTTTTCTCTTAACATTGTAGAAATCGGAATTAGAATTCCCACTTCTTACTTTCTGTTTTTTCTGCTCGTTGTTCTTGTTCACTGGGTATTGGAGTCAAGTTAGATAGTATAAAACTTTCTAGCTAATGACATGATAAGTTTTTTTATTTGTTATTACAGATCTGACGTTCTAGGTCAGTTCATGCCTTTGGTTGGTGTAGATTGGTCACAGACGGGTGTTGCACATTTATTTTCATCGATAAAGGTTTGAGAAATTCCGGATTATGCATTGGAGTGTGCTTTGTGTTCATCATTTTTAATTGGTGAATGGTCCATGTTACCTAAACTTAGGATTTAGCTGTCATTTTAGAATATTTTATTCTCCTAAATAGAGAGCTATATTGCAAAATGTATCTAACTCTTGGATGCACTTTAACTCATGGAGTAGTTAGGACATCATTGTGTCTCAACAGACCAAAATGGTTCTCTGTTATACAGGAAAATGGGTATCAATTGCTTTTCTTAAGTGCACGTGCCATTTCTCAAGCCTATCATACGAGACAGTTCCTTGTCAACCTTAAGCAGGTAAATTCAACTAAAGTTTCCAATATAAAGGTGGAAATTCGGATGCAAATACCGTGAATTATTTTCTCAACCAATGCAATGATTTTTAATTTACAGGATGGGAAGACTTTACCAGATGGTCCAATTGTTATCTCGCCTGATGGACTTTTCCCTTCTTTGTTTCGTGAAGGTAACACACACAAGTATCAAGACAATATCTAAAATTATTCTTGACAAAAATAATCTCTGAGAATGTGTGAAAATACAGACTTTCTACAAAGGATTTATTTTCTCAATGATTTGTCTACTTAAATCAAATTTACTTCTTCAACAGTGATCAGAAGAGCTCCTCATGAATTCAAGATTGCATGCTTAGAGGTGAGTTTCACGTGTTGATGCTTGTATTGGCCTATTCATACTTATGCTCTCTAACTTAATGCATATACTGTTTTGTAATCACTTTCAAGCCCAAGATTTATGATTTGACCACATTAGATTCCTTGTCAGTTTGTTATTAAAAGAATCACTGACTATGACGAGTCCACTGTGTTCTTTGGAAATTTCTTTTCTTCTATAGTCAGCAGTTCAAAATGAGGTGTGCATAGACTCTCAGTAGTATGCTAATAAAGTAAAGTACGTTAAATGATGAATACTATCCAAATCTGAAGAAATTTATAATCTCCTTTTCTGTTAGGTGGTTTAGGCTGTAACGCTTCTCATTTCTTACAACTGCAGGATATCAAAGCGCTGTTCCCTTCAGATCACAACCCTTTTTATGCTGGTTTTGGCAATAGAGACACTGATGAAATTAGCTACCTCAAGGTTGGGATCCCAAGGGGGAAAATCTTCATCATTAATCCAAAGGTTCTCCTAAGACCTTCATGCATGAAATACTGTTCAATTAGTTTGTGATTTCCGATAATGCTCAAGTGTCCTTGTGGTTTCTGTTTGCAGGGTGAGGTAGCAGTTCACCGTCGTGTTGACAAAAAATCTTATAGTTCCCTTCATGCTCTTGTGCATGACATGTTTCCACCTGCAACTTCATCTGAGCAGGTTTTGATCTGCTCTCGCACTTTAAGTTCTATTTATCAAATTTTGCATAGCCAAACCCATGAAATGAACCATTTCATTTTGTATTAGTGGGCTTGCTTTTCCTTGTTCTTCATGTGATTCTTTTTAAATTGAGCAAAGTTTCACGGATGCAGGGTAGGTTTTGCCAACTTCGGCTTCCACTGGATAACTGATATTCTTTCTCCCACCATCTTTCCCTTTGATTTGTTTATTTGCGCAACATTTTGCTTATGAGCTCTAACCAAATGCATTGTTACACTCCCTAACCTTTTCCTAACAAGTTATGCTCAATTCCCTGATTTGATTAATCCTTGCATGGTTCCTGATCTTTTGGTTTTTCCTTTATTCCAATGGCAGCAGGAGGATTTTAATTCTTGGAATTTCTGGAAATTGCCACCTCCTAACATTTGAAAGTGTCCAATGTCCAGTGACACCACTACGAAAGCCTCTGTATCTGTGGAGAAGGGTGTCTGGTCCTTCATGTCCTGGAAAAGCACAGGTAATTAGATTTGTCTAATGAGCCCTGAAGATTTTGAATCCTGAGTGTATACAATTCTATCGTTACAGAATTGGCCTTTAAATGTTCCAGGCAACTGAATAGCACAAAAGCTTTGAAAATTTCTTTTAAAATTTACAATTCAGGGTACGTCCTAGAGCTTGGACTTGGACTGAATTACATTGGGGTGATGCAAAATCTTTGTACTATATACGTTAAAAAGTTGCTTGAAAAGTAAATTCTAGCTAGTTGAACTTCAACTATACCAGGTGGTATTTCTTTTGGTTAGGCAATAATTACTTGTTCTTGACGATCCCATTATACCGCAGGTTGCTCGTGCCCGTGGACACCACAGCTGTTAGCACCAACGCTGCTTCTTCAGTGCTTTGAAATTTTTGGTGGCTTAGGAAACGCCTGGAGAAGGTCTACACAAAGTTTAATTCATTATACACCTCCACGTCCTGCTTCGACCGATCAAATGTAATGATATAACTGTGCTTCCACGGTTGTTGAGCATCGCTGGAAATAGGAATCACTACGAAAAAAACGTTAAATGTAATTATTACCCACCCCATTTTTTGATGCAGCAAAAGTTTCTCATTCCTGGTTGCATCATTCATGTAGAAAAATACACGGCGAGTATTCAAGTGATTTGCTATTTGTGTGCCTTTCTCTTTAGTAGCCATAACTAGACAATTGAGCATCCAAGCTATATATACTTTTGGGCAAGCAAAGCTTATTCAGATAAGAAGGCAAAAGAAGTGATCATGGTTGTGAAGAAAATTCAAACTACAAGATCATTAGGTAGAGTAGAGATTTAGAGATTTAAGTTTGTTTGCAGAACCACTCCTGGTACAGTATATAATTATTATCCCGGGTAGCAATATCATTTTTTGATATCGTGAAACTCGTAACTAACGGAAGTTCATAAAGCTTAAATTTTTTTCATGTAAAATTTTAACATTAAAATTTTTATATCTTTTAGATTTTTCATAAGTTCATAAAGGTTGAATTTTTATTTTACATTTAAAATTTTACATAAAAAGGTTGAATAATTAGAAATTTATAATTACATCTTTTAGATTTTTTTATAAGTAGAAGTTCATAAAGATCATATCTTTTCTACATGTAAAATTTGAACATTAAAATGTTACATCTTTTAGATTAGTAGAACTTCATAAAAGTTAGATCTTTTTAGGTGTAAACTTATAACTATGAAATTTCAAAGTTAGATCTTTTTAGGTGTAAACTTAAAACTAAAATATTTCTTTGCATCTTTTCTATGTTCTTTTTTTCTTTGAAGAATGAAAAAGAATTTAAATTATAATTAAAACTAAATTAACGTTACAACGAATTCAAGGCTTTGAGTCTACCATCATATTGCAATATGATCCAAGAACAAAAATTCCCTAAGAAAGATAGTATGACTATCTGAATAATAGACAACAACAAGAAACAATTATAGGCACCACTAAACTTTTTTCATGGGAAAGCTTATTCACCATTTCTGATATTTGAGATTTTACTTTCTCTTCCTAGAAGATTTCCTTTTTGTAGATTTAGATTGCACGCAAAAATCGTTAGGGATGTCTAGGACATGGTCTACAACTAGTAGGGTATCACCGTCCTCTGTCTCCTAATTCTCAGTTAGCCCAACAGTTGCAATTGGAGTTAGCATGTTGGCCCAATCCATATGACAATGCTCCAAATATTAAGGGGTGAAATCATTCACGCCATTGTCTTAATTCTCCACATTATCTACACTGGGATTGTAAAGAGTTGTCATTCCCTGAAAAATATGCGTCACAACTTGTTCAGTCCTCAAACCAACTAGTTGAATGTCATTATATTGCTACTTGTTCTTTTCCATTTTCTCCACTTCTGCATCAACATGTCTAGCACTTGGTTTTGTAGAAATAGAAATTGCTTCCTCTTGACTTTCTCCAACTACACATACTGCAGATTCGTCAT
>JANIHZ010000002.1:4196719-4219150 GCA_027478365.1 Erythroxylum rufum
AATATAGTTAAAATTAAAAGTGCTTTTTATTTTTATATTACCAAACAGTCTACTATATGAAACTTTTTTTTAAAAAAATCTATTTTTAAATGACAATCAAATAGTCAACTAATATTTTAGAAAAATTTTTCTCAAAAAATATTTATAGAAAAAGCTCTATTAATAAAAACTCTACCGTTACAAACTCAAACTCAACCTAAGCAGATGCTTAATTCTTTACCAATTCTAGCTATCACAATCAAATAGAATCAACAAATTATGTCTTTGTTGGCACATCACAACCAGCTAATCTATTCAACATCTTATATAAGGAGTAGCAAAAGAGAGGATGAAAGAATTATTAACGCTGACATGTATATAACCATTTAAAAAAATGAACTAACGTAGATCGCTTACCTAGAATGGTTCAATAATTAATAAATTGACAAATGGAGAAATGGGGATTCTTTACCACGCTGCCAAAGTTGCGACCTTTCTTCAATTTGGATTTGATTGATTCGGAGCTCATTGGCATATAGGATAAGACTCAATTGAGTCGTTTGACCTAATGCCCTTTTGCTCATGTCATCAATGATCAAACTGAATTCATTGAAAAGAACATTAATATAGATGTTGGAAATAAGAGTTTTAACGGACAAAATAAGACATTTATTGCATCTAAACAGTCTGTTGGGGGATTACTTTCTTGGTTACAAATTTAGATCCGATTCAAGTTAATTTAATTGAAAAAATCAAGTTGACAAAATTGAGAAATTACAGAATTAGTCTAAAAACATTGTCACCGTCGGTATAAAAAAGGAGTTTAAATCTTCTGTCCAATATTGTAGTATTTTATTGTGTTCAATAAATTTCAGCTATTTATTTATGTGAGATCTGTATAAATTCACGTAGGTTCCGCAAAATAAATGACTAAAATTTTATAAAACAAAATAAGACAGAATAAAACTGAACAAAAAATCTGGTTTCATGAAAAAAAGACAAAGTCTTATTTAAATGCCGTAGTTAGTCTTGAAATTAAGCAAGCACTCAGATAAAATTTTTGTTCCCTCAAAATCTTCTAACCACTACAACCAAATTGCTCCTGAACGTTGTTGACTGCAAAGATTAACCATCATAAATTAAAAATAATTAAGATAAGAGAGTAGGTGTATATATATAAACACACGCACACACAAAGACCTCTTAGTTTCATACGACAGTGCTCTGCTTAAAAAGATGGTGTTGGGTCTTCGACCTCAAAAGATTGTGAAGGCCATAGCTTCAAAAGCTTTGGTGATTAGGATCAATTTGGTCTTCCTTGCTTTTTCCATTTTCATGTCTGTGTCTCTTATTCTACGTTGGCCCTCTTCTTCAGTCTATTTCGATAATGCAGGGTCGCTTGCTAGGTGTTCATTGCGCGCGCGAGTGCCATCACAAGGTAAGGTGAGCTTTATACTATAGTCAATCGTTGTTTATACCGGTGTTCTGAGTTCTTAATTAAAATATAATCAGGATTCGATTAAAAGCCATTCGGTTGAATTTCTTGTAGGCTGAAAGTGGGGTGAAGATGAAGGCGGTCTTGGATGAGAGTAAAGCGCATGTTTCGAAGCAGAGGGGTTTTAGTCTGACTAAGATTGAGGTACCAAGCTTCGTTAGTGACATGGGAAAAAGATTGAAGATTGGTATGGTCAATATGGACGTAGATGAAGATAGTGATTGGGAAATCCATGGAGAGACTGTACCAATCCACTTTGAACGAGTCTCGAAACTTTTGAAATGGGAAGATTTGTTTCCTGAATGGATCGACGAGGAAGAAAAAAGCAAAGTACCGTCATGTCCTGAGATACCGATGCCTGACCTTAAAATTCACGGTAAGATGGACATGATAGTGGCAAAACTGCCATGCAAGTACCCTGAGGAAGGTTGGAAGAGAGAGGTGTTCAGGCTTCAAGTTCATCTTATAGCTGCAAAATTGGCAGTGGAAAAGGGAAAGAGAGATTGGAAGCTGAGGACTAAAGTTTTATTATGGAGTAAGTGTAGGCCGATGATGGAGTTGTTTAGATGCGATGATTTGGTGAGACAAGAAGGTGACTGGTGGTTGTTTGAGCCTGAAGTTGCGAGACTGGAACACAAGATTTCATTGCCTGTTGGTTCCTGCAAGTTGTCTTTGCCTTTCTTGTCACGAGGTATGTACCTACATCAAAACATAGTTTCAGTTTCAAAAGATGAAATGGTCAGCAACATAATTATCATAAACAAATTTGGGCTACACAGATATAGACTTACCAACAACTCCCGAGGAAAAAATTGAGTCCTTCATGACGAAGCTAAGTTGGTGATTAGGCTTTGTAGACTCCAAAATTTCTTATTTCTATTAGTTGGGGATGAAACAATCAACCGGATAATAAACAGATTGTCCCAACGTTGGATTCGAACAGGTCTGGTTTCTTAACATCATAGAAGTGGAGAACTTAGATTACCATGATCAATATAGATACATATGAACTTCTCCTCATCTTAACATGGGTGCTAATTTAACATTTACTTCACTTGGCAGGAATTAACGAAGTCAACGATCTTTCAGAACATCAAAGCACTACAAGGACAGCCAAACGAGAAGCTTATGTCACTGTCCTCCACTCCTCAGAATCCTACGTTTGTGGTGCCATAACCCTTGCACAAAGCCTCCTACGAACAGGAACCAAGCGTGATCTTGTTCTTCTGATTGACAAGTCCATCTCACGACCTAAACGTGACGCTCTCGTTGCAGCTGGTTGGGAGATCAGATTCATCAAGAGGATTCGGAACCCCAGAGCCCAAAAAAAAGCCTACAACGAGTACAACTACAGCAAGTTCAGGCTGTGGCAGCTCACAGACTATGAAAAAATCGTTTTTATAGATTCAGACATCTTGGTCTTACGTAATCTTGATCTGCTTTTCCACCTTCCTCAGATGTCAGCCACAGGCAACGATATGTGGATGTTCAACTCTGGGATCATGATCATTGAGCCCTCGAATTGCACGTTCAAGGCTTTGATGGATGGACTTGACGACGTTGTTTCATACAACGGTGGCGATCAGGGTTTCCTTAATGAAGTTTTTGTTTGGTGGCATAGGTTATCGAGTAGAGTGAACTTTCTGAAGAATTTCTGGGCCAACACTACAGCAGAAGCTACCGCCAAGAACGGATTGATGGGAGCAGACCCTCCAAAACTTTATGCAATACACTATCTGGGGTTAAAGCCTTGGCATTGTTATAGAGATTACGATTGTAACTGGAACAGAGTGGACCACCGCGTTTATGCCAGTAATGTAGCTCATGAGAGGTGGTGGAAGTTTCATGACTCCATGGATGATAAGCTCCAGAAGTTTTGTGTGTTAACAAAGAAAAGGAAGCTGCGATTGGATTTTGACAGAAAGTTAGCAAGAAACATGAGTTTCCGTGACGAACATGGGAAAATAAAAGTCAAAGATCCAAGGCGGAGCCATACGCCATAACAAGACTTGCACCATTTTCTTTATTTTACTTGGAAGAGAAAAACTGTAACCATAACAACATCTTCCTCGTTTCCAATTAAAATAAAAATTAAACATTCACGTAAAACTTCTAAGCACAAAGCTCCTTGAATTGCATGTGAATTTTGATGGGGTCCAACGAACAGTGAAGGGAGAAAAGTTCGGTTGGGCAAATCTTGTTTAGGTGTACCCATCCAACCTTAAAACCAACAAGTTATCTGATAAGTCAAGAGAAACACATTATAAAACAGTGTCGTTTGGGGGAGGGTATAATGGTCATGTGATTTCTTTCTATTTTAATAAATTCACATTTCATTTATTTCATTCACATGAAACGTGGCTGGCGGCGCCTCACATTTAACGGATATATCACAAAATAGACAAGCCCACTTCCCCTTCGTTGGTGGTTCACTGTCCGTTTCAGTTTTTGACTGTTTTGTCTGTACAACTACAATCCAATTCCAAGGGCTATTTCATTTTTATTATCCAAAAATAGAAATAAATTAAAAAAAGAATTGAAAATATTTCTAAAAAAACAAAATTCTCTCGTAGAAAGAGAAAGGAGAGCCATAAAAATTCCTCATAATTATTATTATTGCTTTCTAAAAAGGGATACAATTAAATAATTTCCACCTCCATATAAAGTTTTATTTTAAGCCAAAAAGAAAAAAAAAAGTGAGGCGGAGGTGAAAACTAAGAGCGGTAGAGAAGGGACGAGGTAAGGCTCTGCTCTCCTGCAGTGCAGTCCATGCACGTGTTCCCTCTCTCTCTCTCTATTTTTCTCTATTCCTATTTTTAGTTCAATTCTAAATTTTTAATTTATTCATATCCATTCCCAATTTTTATTTTTGTTCTCTCAATTTCACCACCCTTTTGCTTTTCAAATTCTCTTTCGTTTTCTGGAACCTCCTGGTAACCTTTCTCTCTTTCTTTTGGCCTTCTGAAACTTGGAGAAGTTGTTTATTCTTTTCATTGCTGAGATTTTGATTGGTTGGTCGTGTCAGCTTTCTTGTCGTTTGAAATTCCAGTTCTGGTGTGGGAGCTCGATAGATAAATAGAAAGTAGGTTGACTTGTTTAATGTGTAAGTTGCTTTTGTAGTTTTCTTTTTCCTAATTGAATCTCAGTTAAATTTGTTCAGTTCCTTATAGTTTAACGTTATTTGTTTCTGTTCAAGTGTGCTTATAGGTTTGCACAAGTTGCTTGACTCAATTTTCCCAATTATCCGTGTTTTTCCTTCTTTTTTAATTCCAAATTATCGTTCAAGTGGAAGTTGTCATTGAATCCTTTGAACTATTCTAGCTGTGGGTTCTTTTTTTTCTTTTCCTTTTGAACATCAAGGAATTAAATTCGGATTCGGGAAATTTGTGAAATGTAACAAGGATCTTGAATTGAAGAAAAAAGTGATGATAAGGGTAGAACAGTGGAAGATGGCATAGATTCTTGGTCCTCTGTCGTTGAAATTAGAAGCTTACATGCTATAATGTTTCTGCTTTCAATTTCTGGGTTTCATGTGTTTAACATAATTGGGACATGAAATATCCATGCATTTAGCTGTTAACATGTTCTCTAATCCTTAGTAATGCCTAGGGAGAGAAATGTTGTGGTAAATTATCATTTCATGTGGGCCTGTGATCTTGCTGTTTAACGTGTTTCTGATACTACTTATTCTGGTTCTGATTATTATTGTTGTTTATTGTATTTTATTTTCTTGTATTTCAGGCGCCATTGAGCTAGCGTTATTACTGTTTTCTTCTAATGGAGGATGCGAAAAATACTGAGGCCATACCTCCGCTAGAGTCTACTTCATCCTCTGTACTTGATGATCATTCTCTCAGTAAAGCTTCAGCAAGCCCTATAACTAATGGAAATGCAGAATTGGATAGTCTTTTGTCCATGAACGATGATTCTGGATCTGTGGCTGTTCAAGGCTCTTCTCATAACATGGTTGTAGGCAAAGATGACGTGCTTACAGCGGAAACTTTGGACCACCACGATACTCTTTCACCATGTAATTTAGTTTCATCTTCCACAGGTGATGAAATTGAGAAAGGCCCAATCTTTCCATCAAATAACCCCTTTTTGACTCCAGTGGCTGATGTGGTAGATCAAGTTCAATGTTTTCCTCCAGACAACTTAATTTCAAATTTAACAGTTGATGAAGAAGAAAAAGGTCAAACTCTTCCTGCGAGCGATGAAGCAGAGAAAGGCCGTCAAAGTCAAATAAATGCAGGCCCAAAAACTGAAGCAGTACTTATTTTATCTGATAGAGTAGAGCCTGATTATTCTGATTATCCCATGCAAGGTATAAAAATATCCTCTAATGGAGTACATGGTGAGGAGAAAACTGAGGCCACACAAAGCTTCTCTCACGAACGTCAATTTCAAGCAGAGACTGATGCCTTACCCTTGTCCTCTGATATGCAACAGTCTCAGGATTCCTCTTCAATTGGCAATCTCTCTGTTCAGATCGGTGATGCCATACCAGCTGATTCCTATCCCAAGGTAAGAGTGCAAGGTGCAGAGCGCACTTTACCCCCTTTAAAGGTCAGGGTGGATCCAGATGAATTTTCACCACCACATGCCAAAGTTGATAGTCCAATTTCTGAAACACTTACTTCTGTTGATTCTCCTAGTAAGTTGGGTGATATGAGTAGAGGTCTTATTGATACAGCTGCACCTTTCGAATCTGTTAAAGAAGCTGTTTCCAAGTTTGGGGGAATTGTTGATTGGAAGGCCCATAAAATTGAAACTGTAGAGGTACAGAAGATATTAACTTTTCATTAAGCATTGCAATCCTATTTCATTTTTCTTGACCAAAGTGACCACAATTTCATTGACCAATAAGCAATTGTTTTGACAAGAAGCATGGCCCGACTTCTGTAGTTCATTCGTTTGCATAATGTTGTGTGTAAGAATGCTGCTTTTCTTGGCTTGTTTTGGTGAGGGGTGAAAAATGTGTTATACTTCATATTTAGAAGTTGTTAGAGACCACTTACTCTAACAAGAATTCAAGCCAAACAACACTGCCCTGCACTACAATCCAACACGCGACAGCCACAGCACAATACACAAAGCAGCTATGGAACACGAACAAGAAAGAAGCAGCAATGAATAGTATCCAGAATTATTATTATCTAGCTAGGCTTTGAGGGCTAGCTGAACCTCCATACATTCACCAATCAAATCATCATAACCGAATGCCAGACATTTTAACAACAATATATTCTCTCCCAGTAACTAACTCTCATCCTCTTACTTCCCAATTTACCCTCACACTCCTCTCATATTAACAGTTTTGCTACCTCTCGGATCACTCCTCTTTTTACTATATTTCTGCTGGAACCTAGTCTCAACAGAAGTCTACAGTGACAATTATATTGGTTATAGCAGTGGGTGAAGGAATTGAATTACTGTGTCCTGTCATTGGTGCATTTACACTCATACCTCTAACAGTTTGTTTTCATGGTGTTGCCTTGCACCTTTGTATATCCTTGAACTGCAGTTTTAGAGAGCTGGGATATTGGGTTCAGGACCTAAGCATTGATCTATTGTAACTAAAGATGCTGTAATGATTTTCTTGTTAATGGTGTTGGACCATCTACTGTTTCAGGAGAGCGCGAGATTCTTTATTTATCTGAACTTGTGAAGCAACTTGTTTTCAAGACATTCTTGGGGTTAATGGTTGTAATTTCAAGAAAAAGTAATATCTTCTGTTGAATCATTTTCATATTTTCTGTTACTCTTTAATTGTTTTCTTTTATTTTTGCTTTCCTCCATGAACTAAAACAAGGAGCAAAGTTATGCCTTTTGGGTAATTTCTTATGCAAGTGCAATTTTGCTGCATATTTGCCCCATGTTTTGTCAAGTGTAGAAGGTTTTTTTCTTCCTTTTAACATGAGTGGATATGTAATTTCTCCTTACCTGATCTACTCTCAGAATCGCTTGATTGTCACCCATCTGTAGTGTAAAGTGACCTTTGTGTTTCTTACTTTACAGAGGAAGAAGCTTATAGAACAAGAACTAGATAAATTGCAGGAGGAGATGCCTGACTATAGGAAACGATCAGAGGCTGCAGAAGAGGAAAAAGTAAAGGTCCTTAAGGAGCTAGATAGCACCAAGAGACTTATTGAAGAGCTAAAGCTCAACCTAGACAGAGCAAAAACTGAAGAGCATCAAGCAAAACAAGATTCTGAACTTGCCCAGCTCAGAGTGGAAGAGCTTGAACAAGGGATTGCTGATGAGGCTAGTGTTGCAGCCAAGGCACAGCTTGAGGTTGCCAAAGCTAGACATTCAACTGCTGTTTCAGAGCTGAAGTCTGTTAATGAAGAGTTGGAAGCACTGTGCAAGGAATATGCTTCTTTAATCACTGAGAAAGAGGAAGCTGTAAGAAAGGCTGAAGAGGCAGTGTCTGCATCCAAGGATGTTGAGAAGACGGTGGAGGAACTTACCATTGAACTGATTGCTACCAAGGAATCCTTAGAGTCTGCACATGCTGCACATCTAGAGGCAGAGGAACAAAGAATAGGAGCAGCTATGGCGAGGGATCAGGACTTACTATATTGGGAGAAACAGTTAAAGCAGGCAGAAGAAGAGCTAGAGAAACTTAACCAGCAAATTCTTGTATCAAAAGATCTTAAATCAAAATTAGACACTGCTTCGTCCTTTCTATCTGATCTGAAAGCTGAATTAGCAGCTTATATGGAGTCCAAATTAAACAAGGAAACTGACGAAGAAAGAAAGACAAAATTTAAGCAAGATGAACTGGAGAAACAAAATCATACCGACATTCAAGCTGCCATTGCTTCAGCAAAGAAGGAACTTGAAGAAGTTAAGCTCAACATTGAGAAAGCAACCACTGAAGTGAGTATCTTGAAAGTAGCTGCCACGTCATTGCAGTCAGAGCTTGAAAACGAAAAATCTTCTCTTGCCGCCATTAAGCAGAGAGAAGGAATGGCATCAGTTGCAGTTGCTTCAATTGAAGCTGAGATTGAGAAAACTAGGTCTGAAATTGCTCTAGTCCAAATGAAGGAGAAAGAAGCCAGAGAGAATATATCTGAGCTACCCAAGCAACTGCAGCAAGCCGCACAAGCTGCTGATGAGGCCAGGGTACTTGCACAAATGGCTCAAGAAGAGCTGCGCAAAGCAAAGGAAGAAGCTGAACAAGCAAAGGCAGGGGTTAATACAATCGAAAGCAGGCTACTTGCAACTCAAAAGGAAATAGAGGCTGCTAAGGCTTCTGAAAATTTAGCTATAGCAGCTATTAAAGCCTTGCAAGAGAGTGAATCAGCTCAAAAAGATAATGATAGAAGTTCAGCTCCTGGAATAACAGTGTCACTAGAAGAGTACTATGAGCTCAGCAAGCGTACCCATGACGCAGAGGAGCGGGCCAACATGAGGGTAGCTGCTGCTATTGCTCAAATTGAGGCAGCAAAGGATTCTGAGTCCAAAACAATGGAGAGGCTGGAAGAAGTGAACCGAGAAATGGCTGCAAGAAAGGAATCATTAAGAGCTGCAATGGACAAGGCTGAAAAGGCCAAGGAAGGGAAACTGGGTGTAGAACAAGAGTTGAGAACATGGAGGGCTGAACATGAGCAACGAAGGAAGGTTGGTGAATCAGTTCAAGGAGTTGCAAATCAAAGGCCAAGCTTTGAGGATGGAAAGGGAGAGCTGACTCAGAATGCGTTGACCCAATATTCACCAAGCTCAAAAGCATACGAACATGGAAGTAACGCTGTAGTTGAGGCAGCACCTGAAGTGAAGGGTCACAAGAAGAAGAAGAAACTATTCTTCCCTCGGTTTTTCATGTTTCTGGGAAGGAAGAAGACACACAAGTCTGGTTGACACGGGGAAAACAAAACAGAATGAGCTGCCTTTCATTATGGTGAATTTCGTATTTCCCCATACTCTCACATTGCTGGAAACGAGCAGAGGTGTGTTATTAGTTGAATGTAAATGTTGGTGATTATTTTATGTATCATAAATTGATAAGATTATATTTTTGGTCGCTAAGAGGATTTGCAAACAATCTGATGTAAAGATGCCTTCTGGTTGGGGAATGCTATGATGAGTTGGTTGTGACAAGATGAACATTGTAAAGGCTGACTAAATATTTTCTTCCATTCTATATATTTGACTTTTACAAGCCAAGGAAGATTGGTGAAATTGAACTTTAGAGTCTTAAACAGTACAGCAGAGAACATAAAAGGAGTCATCACGCCAACAACTAAATTGACAACAGTCTAAAGTACAGTTTAGATTCCTTAACAAAACATTGGGAACTTCAATGGTCAAACATTCAGCGAGTCACTGCCTGCTGGATATACTGAAGGAGCTGACTTTCATAGGGGTGGCGATCACCAGAGGTGCCTCAGGGGAATCACTGACAGAAAACTTGTCATGCATGAAACGGCTGTCAACTATTGAGTCATCTCTAAGGACTATCTTATAGCAATAGCAACTTTTTAGACCCTCTTGATTACGATAGCACTCGTGAGAACCGTTCTTCACCTGCTGGAAGTTCCATATGACACTAAATTTGCCCACTGTTGCAACCAAATGGCGCTCCTGCTTCCCATTCTCAGTGACCTAAGTAATTGTAACATGCAGATAAAGTTTCTGATCCTCATAGTTACGGAAAAATTCAGAAAACTAACACCAGAAAAGAATGAACAAATTTCATTCTGCAGACTTTGGTTAGAAGGTGAGCTCAATAGCACTATAAGATTAAAGAAGATTCAAAAATGAATTGCAACAGATTTGAGGAAGGTACTACTCAACCACTACAGATTCCATAGGCATGCCAATAGATTTGAGGAAAGGTATTACTTCAACTACTCCAGACTCCATAGGCATGCCACACTGGCACTATAGTTGATATAAACCATTAATCTCACATTCAAGTAGCAAATAAAACAGCACAACTGGTACTTGTTTGTCACTCAAAGAACTGTGCCCAAAAAAAAAAAGTCTGCGATGTGAACGATCCCTTACTGATTCAAAACAGTTTAAGATAGGTTCATATGTAAAAAAACTGTTTAATGTGAACCCACCAGCAAGTGATTCCTAACTTGATATGAAAACTATCTTAATTGAAAGTCCAAGAGCCTCATAAAAAGCTAGAAAACTACCCATAAAACCTTTTACCTTAGACATGCACCTGCATATAAACCCAAAAACTGAAGATTTTAATACCTATTACATGCACCAAAGGGGCACAAAAGATAACTTTTTGGTTTAACAATAACCAACACGGAGATCACATATAAAGAATTTGAGAGAGGTCGTAAGTTCTAGGATTATGATGTGAAACAGTTAACGTATTGACAGTAAAATACGAAATAAAGAATTATGTAATGAGTACTCTCGTCAATGACTTCCAAGTAAATGGCCATGAAGTTATAAATGCACCGCCCAAGTATTTCGAGAAGAAATATGGACAGGTTAAAGAATCAGTATCTGCAACTCATCCAACAAATAGTTAAAGTATGCTTACCCAAGAGAACTGAGCATTACGAAATTTGTTATCAACTCCAGCAGAATACGCATCTAGTGGCATTAGTTTCAACAATCTTGGGGCTGCAATCCTATTCCCCATCCGACCGTTGAAACCGATCTTTGTCTTGCCATCTTTGTCTGTGAAAAGAGTACAAATTAGGATCAGGTAAGTATCAGTCGTACCCAGAATCCACTTCCCATCAAATGTAACATCAACGTGAGTGATTGGTGATCCCAGCCCAGGGAAAGCCGTCTTTGCCTGCCTCATGGAATTACTTGAATACAGACGAATCTTTCCGTCAAGAGATCCAACAACAATTGATCCATCACCAGTGGTTGCAAAGCACTGAAAATTAGTCCCTCTGGAGAACTGATGCCCTTGAGTCCAATTCAGAACAGGGCCATCAGAATTTGCAAGATTCTGAACAATCCCATTCCGGTCACGCATGTCCCACCTACACAGCCTATTATCATCCAATCCCAAGAACGTCGATCCAGAGGGATCCAACTGAGCTCCCTTGCTATCATTCGCAATATCCCTCATCGTAATGTCAGTTCCATCCTTGGCAAACTTCCACTCTGAAACAATCTTGCCAGTCTCAATATCAAGCTGATGCAATCCGGTAGTATGTGGTTTCCCTTCATTCAATGGACTCATAAGCAACATATTAGTCTCAGCTCGCATAAGAAGCGCCTTTTTCGGAGTGGAATGCACCAAACTGGAACGATTGCGATGATCCCCACTTCCGTAGTTAACATAAACACCTTTCCCATGAATTCCATGGCTGAAATTCTTGACAACCTGAATCCCAGAATCACCCACCAAGAAACTGTTATCCAATGCACCCAAGGCCAAGCTTTGAATCCCTCCATTGGCCGCCTCTTCAAACTCCTCTCTCAAATCTTGATTTGCCCTCACTGGAGTAGCTGATTGAGGGCTTTTCAACAAAGCATCATCTGCATCCTCCCACATAGAATCATCGGCTTCTTCGGGATTAGCCCACCCAATAAAATCTTTTCCATAAATCTTAACCTTGTTTGCTGCATTGGACTCAAACCCATGAGTATTCTCAAACAAACAATCGTTATACTTACTCACAAAAGTTCTGTACTCCTCATCGTTAAAGAACTTCATAGCCCAAACACCTTGTGCAACAAAATCAACACGACGCTGCTCCTTAAACGTTTTCAATTGCAACTCAACAGAAACTTTAGCCCTAACTTTATTGCTAACCTTCAAGACCCACCAAGATTCTCCTTCAGATTCCGACTCCGACTCCTCATCTTCATCGTCCTCTTGACTTTGGCCGCCGATCTTCGACGTCTTCACAAAGGAGTAAGAAGCGAGCTTCTCAGAGGTGACCCATTTGGCTTTCGGGGTGTTCCCTCCAATGTGAAGATAGAGCTTAACTGCATTTCTCAGGTTAGGGGTTTGTTGTACCGTTGCAGTAGATCGGTATTTCAACTTGAGAGCTTTGAGCCTAGCTTCGACTTCGTCCAATGAAGAAGGGGTTTCGGATCTTCGTTCGGAGGCTGACCCTCTCTCAGGAGTTTCGTCGCTTGCCTCCTGGTAGTTGTCTTCTTCTTCTTCTTCTTCTTCTTCAGTTCCATGTTCGTGCTCTGAGTCAGAGTCCGATAGCTCCAGATCTTCACGACTGTGAGCGCCTCCCATTTTCCTCTTCTCTTATTCTAGTCTCTGCTTCGTGGGATTCCGGAGAAAGTAAGATGCGGGAAGCGAGAAAAATCAGATCGATGAGCGCCAAAGTTCGAAATTTGAAATTTGGAGTTTTGGTTACTTTCTTCTCGTGGGTTTGGAGTGAAAACGAAGAAAGTGCGGTGAGTGAAAGGCAGATTAACAGTTATTAATGACCTAAGCTTAGCATTTTGGTCCCTCATTTGATTTAACTGAATTTTAATTTTAATCTAAAATTTAAAAAAAAGTTAAATAAATATTGAATTCAGATTACACTTCTTAATTGAACAGATGTTAATTTTGATCAACCCAATCCAATCCAATTTTTGGCCCGAATTAATTAGATCATAGGTGAACTATAGGTCGGGCCACAGACAAAGCTGGGCCGCAATCATAGTCAAAATCGGGCCAAGCGCGAGCCGACTTATGGCCCGACCATAACTTAAAAAACAACATTATTTCTACTGCGAGTTCAAAACTTGAAATAGCTTAACTTGCCACAATCTGCTATGCTTTCCCGTAAGATGGATATTTGTTTCCATTGAATGTACTTTATTATAATTTTGTATTCCTTTCATCTAACGTAGATGAAGTCACTTGTATTTGGCTAACCCCTGAACACCCATCACCTCCAGTGTCTCTCATCATCTCCCTAACTCTCACAACATCGTCCCATCTCTTTGTGACTGCATAAAGATTTGACATTAATACATAAATACCACCATTTTTGTGATCCAACAAATACAGTTTCTTGGCCAAGCACTCCCCAAGTTTGACCTCTTGGTGGATGCAACAGGCACTAAGCAAAGCACCCCACACAGCAGAATCTGGTTCGGTCTCCATGTTTCTGATAAAAGTTATGGCTTCCTCGAACAAACTCGCACGGCCTAGGAGACCAACCACGCATGCACAGTGTTGCAGGCTGGGGGAAATACCAAATTCTTGTGTCATGATCTGGAAATACCTTCTGCCTTCATCAACAAGACCGGCATGGGTACAAGCAGCTAGAATTCCCAAGAAGGTGATATCATCAGGCTGCAGACCTTGATCTCGCATGGCAGAGTAACAACTCAGAGCTTTGTGCTCAAAGCCATACCAACTATAGCCTGAAAGCATTGTATTCCACGTAGCTAGACATGGTTTCGGGATGCTCTTGAACACTCTTTCCGCGTGCACTATACTTCCACAGTTAGTATACATGTCTACAAGAGCAGTTCCAACAAAATCTTCGATTCCCATATTGCTTCTTAGAATATAACTGTGAAGTTTCTCTCCAAACTGCAAGTTCCCCAGCTGGGAGCAAGTGCACAGTAAACTAGCAACAGTGATGTTATCTGGATTGCATCCAGACATTTTCATCTGACAAAATACCTGCAGAGCATCACTCGCCCTTCCAGCTTGTACACAACCAGATATCACTGAGTTCCAACTGATCAATGGCTTCTCAGGCATCAGAGAAAACAGAGAGAATACAGCTTTCAAGTCTTTAAAACTGGCATACATGCTTATTAGCCCATTTGTGACCAGAGTATAGATGTCCAACCCACTCCTTAACGCATAACCATGGAAACAATGTCCAAAGTCCAGGTAAATAGGATCTCTGATCCCATGAAAGATGCTAACCATAGCAACAGAATCCAGTTTCATATCCATCTGCTGAATTCGAGCAAAACACTCTGCCACCATATTCATTTTCCCTTTCTCAGCATAGCTTGAAAGGATCACAGTCAGAGAAACCAAATTTTCTTGTGGCAGGGACCAGTAAAGTTGTTCTGCTGGTTTCGTATTACCACATTTAGCGTATGCACAAATCAATGAAGTAACTACAGAATCATCATTGACAAGTCCAGTTTTGATTGTATAACAATGGATAAGCTCCGGAATTGCGTTCGCGGAATGAAGACACATTATGGTAATAGGATTCACTTCCACAGATTCCTGAATCATTCGTTTGAACATGAGCATTGCCTCAGGAAAGCAACCGTTATGGTTATATGCGCCAACCATGGTATTCCAAGAAACTATACTTTTCTCCACCATGTCTTCTTCAAACAAAAGTTCAGCCTCTTCCAAGTTCCCAGATTTAGCATACATCGAAGTGAGTGCATTTTTCACTCGAGAATCCAAATCAAGGCCTCTCTTAATTCCCAATCCATGAATAGACTTCCCTTGAAACACCAAATCCGGCCACCCGCAAGCTGGAACCAGACCAACCAACGTAGTATGACAAGGACAAAAACCCTCTCTAAGCATTTGAACAAAAAGCTCCAACGCGTCAAAACTATACCCATTTCGTGAAAAACCATTGACCAAGACATTCCAAGAAACAACATCTCTGTCGCGCATACAATCAAAAACCTTGCATGCACTCTCAATACATACTAATTTCATATACAAATCAAGGAGCGCGGTATTCACATAGACAAACTGGTTAAGACCCGACTTTACGAGGTGGGTTTGGATTTGATTGGCCTCTACTGTCGCATTTGACAATGGAGAAGAAACAGAGGATTTAAGAAGTAGAGAAAAAGTAAGGTCGTTTGGTTTCAAGTGGGATCGCAATAATAGGCGGAGAAAAGCTAACGACGACTTGGGGTCTCTTGTTTCGATTTGGGATTTGATTAGAGAGTGAAAATGGGAGAGACTTGACTTCGATTGTACACATAGAGAGGCAGAAAAGCTCATGCTACGATACTATTTGATTCTTTGACCATTCGATTACAGCAACTATACGGCTATTTCGGGGCAATAGTTGTTGTCTTGCTGTCTGCCGCAGACTCTGTCAGAATTAGAATCTTAAATGACTCAAAAGACACCTTAAAATGTCAGCAAAGAGACTGTACCATGTTTACGCGTACAGGTAAGTCCAGAGTCTCGGGATTCACCGTCTGAATTATGAGTCGAGTTCATTAGTTCTTGACTTGGACTTCAGGAAACAGACATTTTCTACCCCAAAATATACTAAAAATCTCCTTCATTCTTGAAGTCAAGAACAGGGGAAATACATCAGAAATGATTCAAAAAAGGGAATCTAGAGTTCGACTTTTATTTTACTAGGCATTATGTAATTTTCAAACTTTGTTCCATACGGCATACTGATTCCCGGAAGCAGCAACCCGGAAGTTTGATGGGATAAGGTTTCCCAGATCCAACTTGGGTCCAATCTTTACAATTATGTTGTCGTTAATTGCTGCTACATATAGGTCAGCATCAGAGGCCAAAATTTTTACTTTACTTGTGGAGCTGATTTGGTAAGTCTTCCTGATCGATGCCAGCTTCCCAATCTGTTCCTTCAGTCCCCAATCAAAGAAGTGATCATAGAACTGCGTGACATAGAAAGTAGAAAAAAGAAAAAGAAAAAACACATTAGGTTACAGATTCAGGTGTTAAAAGGAAATGGGGAGGGAGCAGAAACTTACTATGGAGGGATTCCCTGGATGGGTTAGAATGTAAGCATATCCTTGCATGACTTTATCTGATGGAAATGGCCACATGTTCTGAGTAGAGCCAGTGTCATGATTGTCAATGAAAGTCACAGCATTATGTGGCAACAGACCTATAAGTCCAGGTGGGTTTCCATTCGAATCCTTCAACCTCCACAACTCTCCTTGCACAGCAGCTTGAAGAATCCCTTTTGTTGTGAAATCAAAAGCTGTAACTGAACCGCCAGCAGCTTGAATCCAATCTCTCAGTGCACCACGATGCGAATCCTGATTAGAGTCAGGCTTACCGTCTTGTCCATAAGCAAGAGAATCCCATTTTTCTGCAACTGCAAAATCTGGAGAAGTCTTCTCCATATATATCTTGGTTATACTAGGAGCATACCCCTTCACAAAATCGAATCGCCATCCGTTGAACCCAATTTCAGATTTAAGCCAATTCATCCAATCTGACAACTCTTTCTGAACTGTTGGATTCAGATGGTCAATGTCAGGGGCAGGTTTAAAATCCTCTCCAGTGTCAGGATTTCCCTGGCCATTAGAGTATTCAGTGTCTGTGCTGCAAATGAACGAGGGACCCCAATCAAGACGATTATCTGGAGTTCCACCTTCAAATATGGACCATATTCCTCTATCATCTTTCCTCTCAGCAGTTCTATGGTTAATAACAATGTCAGCTACAGCTTTTATTCCTCTTTGATGCAAAGAATCAATTAAGGACTTGAGTTCTACTTGGGATCCATACTTGGACGAGTCAAGATCATATAGACGGCCTGGCAAATATCCTGACAGATATTGAAAAAAACAGCATTAGTTGAACTCATCTTATCGTCATATATCCCTCCGTTCCAAGCTTCTTCCCATTAAAAAAGGGTTCTCAAACTTGAAGCATCTTTCAATGGAAACACGAAACATGTCACAGAAATTGAACAAATGAACTTGGTTTGAAAGTACCCTGAGGTGCAGCTGATTGAGAAGATGGAGGGAGCCAAACATGAGTAATTCCAGCATTAGCCAAGTCAGGAACGGAGTTTTTCAGGAAATTGTACCATCCGCCCGCTTTGTTACATGACTCCCAGTTGAATCCCTGATACATACCACGAAAAAAAAAAAGATTATGAAACTTGGCAACGTAGGTGTCTGTATATGTGCAGTTTCCAGAGGACTAACATATGCATTTCATACCTGAAACAACAATTGACAATATGTGAACAGAGGCAAGAAGGAGAGGAACAGGAAAGAAAGGAAACAGAAAGAAGCGTAACAATTCATTGTCAATAATTTCTGCTATGCACCATGGGAAGGTGTGTGTTACACTTGTCTATTTATAATGGGACGTTTTCTTTTTTGATATTCATGGAAATAATATTTTGTTATGGATGACGAGAGACTTGGTATGTCCTGTAAATTTCTTGGTTTCATCGTATCATTGCATTCATAACCTGATTGGATACAGACAATCTTGACTTCTCTTCGCAGAAAAACGAAGAAAGAGGTCAGCTTTTTATACGGTGTTTTCACATTCCAAAAATTCCCAAGGAAGTTGCGAGTTAAGATCGACTGTTCCTTTTATCCAAGACAAACCCTGTTCCATCACTATCTACCCAAAAATTTTGCTGGCACCCACTGAAATTTGTGGCCATGCAGGAATGACATAGGGCTGGTCTTGGATAAAAAGACCAGAAGAATTGGTCAGGAAGTTGCATGCCTGCAATGCCAGGGTAGGAATTTGGATATTGCATGAGAGGTGAAGATAGAACTGATATAAAATACTAGGTAAAGAGGAAAGAAAAATCAATCTTTTTCCTCAAATTTGATAACGACCTTAATCTGGAGGAATAATTTGCGTTTTCATGCAGACTGTTCCAGGAAATGACAATGGAAATCGTTACTTCGCTACATTTGGTTGGATGTCGTGAGCTACTAGCTTGTTCCTTATGTCATCCTCCATTATTCACGCAAAACAAACTGTACAAGCAAAAACATGAGAAGAGAAACTAGCGTGCAAGGCAGGTCCTTGATAAATTGCATGAACACTAAGGTATGTTACGACTACGAGAACTGTTTTACAAAGTGACTTGGGGTGTGCAAAGAAATGGACTCACATCACTTTGATATCAATTCAAGCCCATCAATACATGAGAGTCTAGCACCAAGAGGTCCATCAAAACCTATCATATATCCACACACAGGAGAGCATGCTCCAAAAGATTCTAATCAATACAAAATATACAAATATTACATCTTTTTCATGGTATCAGAATTACGATAGACAAACGTCTAATGGCTGACACAACAAATCAATCATCTTCTACTAATCATTCTTCATCACAGCAAACACAAATCCTTGCAACCTCACTTGATTTTCCAATCCTCAGCAAAAACACTTAACTTCAATCTTCCTATCAAGCTTGATAGAAAGAATTTATCCACTAGTGAGCTCAAGTTTTGGCCACCATTCGAGCTCTTGAGTTTGATGATTTCATCTTTGCATAATTTATTCCACCTCAACAGTTTCCTTCAAGATCATCATTAACTATTGCTCAAATAAATCCAGACTATAGACCTTCGCACAAATCGGATTAGTTCCTTCTATGATGGTTACTCTCCACAATAGGAGAGGAGGTTATTGGACAAGCTAATCAGTCTAAAACCTCCTTTGAAGCTTGGCAAATTCTTGAGAAGCTTTATGCTCAAACGGCCATGGTGCGAGTTTTACAGCTAAAGCAACAACTATCAACCATTCATAAAGGATCATTAACAATCAGTGAGTATATGCAGAAAATTAAATCAATAGGAGATGCTCTTCTCTTGGTAGGACACATTGTGATTGAACATTAGCTAATTCTCAGTGCACTAAACAGCCTAGGACATGAATATGACTCTGTGGTTGTTCTTTTAACTCACACTATGACTTTATCCACTCTTCAAGAAGCACACTACTCTTTGATGATGCATGAAACTCGACTAAAACGACTAAAACAACTAAACACAGTCTCTCAAACCAATATCCCAGCACCTACTGCAAATTTTGCTAGCTATAGCAATCAGACCAGAAACAACAATCAAGGAGAACGTTCTAGTTCTAGAGGCCGAGGAGGTCGGAGCAGAGGAGGTAGATGGTCTGGCAACTTTCGTATTTTCTGCCAATTATGTTAGAAGCCAGGCCATGACGCGCTAAAGTGCTATAAGCGCTTCAATCAATAATGGCAAGGTATACAATCTACATGGAAATCTCAACATTCACAACCTAATTTTCAAGGGAACTCTCAGTCTACCTATAAGTCTCCTCATACTTTTCTTGCTCACAATCAATCCTACACTCCTTCAGAATCTACAAGTAACAACTACAAACCATGTCACAGCAGATATTCGGAACTTGTCCATTGGCTCAGAATATGGAGGCAAAAAGCAACTAATAGTGGGGAATGGTAATGCCTTACCTATAGCTCATATTGGTTCATCATTCATTAAATTTCATGATAACACACATACACCTCTAGTTTTAAAACAAATATTACATGTGCCTTCCATAACAAAAAATCTTTTGAGTATTTCTAAATTGACAAAGGATAATAAAATTGTAGTTGAACTTTTTAATGAGTGTTATCTCTTTAAGGACAAAGTTTCAGGAACAATTCTGCTTCGGGGAGTGCTTCAAAATGACCTTTACAGCATTAAAGCATCATCTACCCAGTCTATATCTACCACAAAACAAAGACTTCAGTGTAAATCATCCCCCGTAGTATCTTCTATATTTCCTCCTAAAAACTCTACGGCTTTAAGTTCTCTTAATCCTAACATTGGTTTAAATCAAGTTGAAGCAACAAATTGTACAAGTATAAACATGAGAAGAGAAACTAACGTGCAAGGAAGGTCCTTGATAAATTGCATGAACACTAAGGTATGTTACGATAAGTGTTTTACAAAGTGACTTGGGTGCGCAAAGAAATGGACTGACATCACTTAATATCAATTCAAGCCCATCAACACAAAATGAGAATCTAGCACAGAGGGGTCCATCAAAACCCACAGACAGGAGAGCATGGTCCAAAAGATTCTAAAAGACAGAAATTGTTATAACAAATTCTATTGCAACAATTTGTCATTTGATATGCATGAGTTGTCAAATTCTTTGTTGTAAAAATCTACTAGAAAATCCTGTATAAATTGAGGTCTTCAGGTACATGTAATCATTCATCCATCGATACAAAATATACAAATATTACATCTTTTTCAAGGTAAACACAAATTTTACCACATTGAAGGCTTTGTCTACAGGTTACGGGGTCTGGTTAAACAGTACGTTCTGTTGCCTCTCCAGATTAACTTGGTCAACTAACAAGAAGTACGACATATTGATCTGGTGGATTAATTTACTTCCCATTCCCAAGCAGTTATGTTACAAATCGCACGACTGCAGAGGTAGGTGGTAAATAGCAATCTGGAAATATAGTGGGGTGATGATAAGGTATCAATTTCCTGCCAAAAACTACAATAACAGGGCACTGCAAGCACAAGAGCAGTGAAATCCCACTTCACGTCGAGTCACTGAGTTGGAAGTACGAACAGATGTCCAGTCAAGTAGGAGCCAGACAGAAAAAGAATGAAATTCAAGAAATCAGAGCCTATAATTTGATTAAAAGGAAACCATGAACGTTCATCTTCATAATTTGAATTATTTTGAAAATGAAGACATCCTTAAACCTCGTAACATACTAACATTATATAACATAAAGCACTTTCGTGCACCTATCAACAACAACAGGCGCTGGACAGGTTTCAAATATTCTCTACCCCCTCCGTATTACAATCCCAGAATTTCATGTTAAAACGGACCCAACCTAACATAATAGCTCACAGCTTTGCAGGTTTTGGAAAAATATCAGGAGTGAACTTCTGTGCAGCACTCAGGCTACCCTTAATCTTCAAGGCACCCCTGCAAATCCAAACCATTATAAGTAAATCATTTAACAAACAGGTTGAAGTAGAATGGAATGACACCAAACAGCCAAAATTCATACCTCATGAATGCTATCTGAGGATTTAGCTGACCATTAGCTAGCTTGAAGAAATCATCATCCTTTAAAGACAAGGTAGCGTCAGGCTTTCCTCCTTCATATGGCCCTGGGTTCATAGCAATTGAACAATCAATTACTGTCTTAGAGCTGCCAGAAAAAACACTGAAACAGAAGAAAATGATGGAATCCCTTGCAATCTTTCAGTGAACCCGCCAGAACTTCAAATAATCAACACTAAAATATTGAATTAAACACAAAAAGTACGGATTTTATATATAATTCTCATCTCCATGGTTCAGAACTCCGTAAAGTCCACATTGGGATTGAAGACATGAGCTGACAAACTATAAGAGATTCAAAGTAATTTCTGTAATGCAGTTACGTAACAACAGTCACAGTAGGAAAAGAAAAACCAAATCTTGGAAATTCCTAACCTTTGGTAACCTCTCCTTTCTTAAGATCAACAGTATAAATCACTTCATTGACCCCGATTTTCTGCGCCACCGACAACAACTCCTCAATAATCTCAACCAAACCCAGCAGGCCAAAACCGGTAAAGAAAAAAAAAATGAAAACAAAAGCCAGGACACGGTACCTTAGGGGCGATATTGAACTGGTAAACAAGATTGATCTTCTTCTTGATCTCGGCACCCTCATCGGTCTCGAGGAACCTCTTCAGGAGCTCCATGATGGAGTCGGACTTAAGCTCAGTGCCCATTTCAAAACAGATTGGAGAATCGAGATAGTGTATCGCTTCTTGTCTACTTATAGAACGAGAGAGGAGGGGGTGTGTTGGTGAGGGTGAGGGACTTTAATGGCTGTTTTATGAAGGCAGTTGAATAATTGAGTACCGACGCAACTATACGATAATATAGGATTGGGGTTCGTACTTGTTTACATTAAAAATGAAAAGCCCTGAAATATCATATTATTTAAAGAGAGCACAGTACACGCTTATCAATTTTTTCTATTCTTGACTTGCAGACATTTGTGAGTTGTCATGTTATAGTACGTGTGATTAGGAACGGGGCCCTTAGATCCTCAGGCCCTTTACCTCCTCTGTCATTATAGTGGATGGTTGGGATTTATTGAGACAGAAGAGGTACTACGTAAGGAGGATAGACAATCCAATCCCAGGAACGGGAATGACTAGGTTCAGTTCGCGTATTACTTAACTTATATTTATATCTATTTTTTTATAACTTAACCTATATTCATATATACCGGTTTTTACAATTTATTACTCATATATAAATTTATTGGATTATTCGAGTTTTTGGATATTTA
>JANIHZ010000002.1:4254055-4267227 GCA_027478365.1 Erythroxylum rufum
AGAGTTTAATTGATTCAGGTTAGATTTAAAAGCTAAATTGAGTTACTATATTACTGACATTTGATTAGTCCACGACCGATATTCATATTGCATGTATTTTGTTGTTATTTTCTTACTAAAGTCTAAGAGCAAGATTTTTTTTTCTGAAGAACTGAAAATTAGAAAGAATATTTTCAAAAAAAATTAAAAATAAATAATTTTTCTAATTTTTTTAATTAAGAACTCTTTGTCTTTTACCTATGCAAATTAATAAACATTTATTATTATTTATTAGATAAATCATAAATTACTTATAGTAATATTTATAATTTGAATATGTAAATGTACAAAATTATATTATTCATTAGGAAGAACTAACAGGGAAAAGAAGAAGCAATAACATCTATTAAGGTATAGGTTAGTCAGGCTAGAGTGAGAGTGACAAAATATAATAAGCCGAAAGGGGGAAATGAAGATGCAACTAAGGAGAGTACTTCATATCTAAGAACAGCATTTTAATTTGGGAAGCAACTACAAAAATTTAAGTATCCATGATGCCTATGAGAAGGGGTCCATAAAATAGCTACACACCCATTTCATGGTAAATAAATCTAACCTAAAAGTTCCCAACAGGAAAAAGAAATAACTGCAGAAAAGTTTATTTAGATAATTGTGCAAACTTAAAGAACCTTGGATGAAATTCAATAGGAGTTAAATTTTAGGGATTAAGAATCAAAATTAGAGAAAAAAGAAAAAGAATTAACACAAGAAGAGAAAAAGCCTATGTCCGAGTATAAATGACAATCTCAATTTGACTCAATTTAAATTCGATTCATTTAAAAGTTAATTTGAGGTCAATCTAAACGATTCAATCCTCCATTCTAAAATTTCTTTTTTTAAAATAATATTATTTAAGACTGACTCGAATCCAATCGAACTTTAGGCTTAACTTAAATTATATTCTAAAAGTTAGGTCAGACTTGATCAATAATAATGAAAATGGGTCGATCTAAGTTAAGATCAAGAGCCTAAATTTTTATAAGAGCCTAGGGTCAACTTGATCAAATTTGGGAGCCTAATTAATTGTTTATTTAAAATTTGAAAATAATGTCATTTTAAGTTACGATATTTTTGTTTGAATCCAATATCAGTCGAAAACTTAAACTCTGTCTAAAACTTGATTAATTTTGACCCAAATTAAGCCCAAATAAATAATATCATCCTTAATTAACAAGAGACCTTATCCAATCTAACTCATTGTCATGTCTATGTCTATGTCTAAGAAAAGCCAGTGGTCCACTTTCATCACCTTTGAAACCGATGGCCCAACCCATGATTAACCTAACCGCACCTTCATCTCTTTGGTTTTGGATTCTGAATTCCGTGGTAAATTTGGAAAGCTAAAGGAGACAAATCAGATCGAAGCAAATTAATATTCCAGGTTTTGTTCTAAAGTTATAATCTCTATCCCGAAATGCTTATCTTTTATCCGCATTCAAGTCAATCCTCTTTTTTGACGAACAAAAAAACAAAACTTGTAGCAGTAAGATCCAATCTCATATGATCAGGATCGGTGAGTTTGTAGGAGGAAGCAAGTTGATGTTGCTTGCTAAGGATAATGACTACAGGCGAAGAAGAGATATTCTCCTATAGCTGTTCATCACACGCAGAGTCGATCGAATCTTAGTTAATATGCAACATCAAATCATAGGAATTTATCAAATGATTACAGTCCTTAGAGGACCTACATTCGACCTTGAATCCAGCTGTGAGTATCCCCGAAAGTAGTGAATGAATTATTAAGCAGATGTGCAAGCTGGTCAAGATGATCAGGACAGCTCTTACTGCTGTCACTCTTATAAACTTTCCCATCATCAATTACTCATCACACAGTCAAGTTTTTTTTTTTTTTTTTGTCTGTAAAGTGTTTGAAGAAATGTTAAATGTTAAATTGTAATGAGATAATTGTTCTGATTATACTCACAATATTGCAGTCCTCTCGTGTTTGTTCCTGCAACCCTGATTAAACATTTGGTCACCGCCCCTTTTCGCCATTAAAGTGTGGTTCGTGAATGTATAGACATGTCTTTTTCAGGGTATTGCAAGGATGGGCTAGATATGCTGGCATCCATTAGGCCGGCTTCCTCATCCTCCTGGTAATCCTTTTTACACGAAAGAGACATAAAGATGGAAGAATATCGATGAATGCCAAAAAGGAGTTTCACCTTTGGATTTTGTGGTTTTGTTTGTTTTTGAATGCTCGACTCAAAAGAATTGCACAAAAAGAAACACAAATCATGTAGAAACCTCACTCACCAGTCACCCTTTGCACTCACTAGAATTATAACTGCACTGCTTCAACAGGATTCTGAGGCCTGGGCCTCGTGGAACCCTTCAGGCTAAATATACGAGTCCTTAATTCTTGGGCCTCCCTGCTGTTCGATGCTTCTTCTTAACAAAACTTTGTTGAGTTCAGCTCAGTTTTAACGCAGTCGACACGAAAAGCTGATGGAATGGAAAAATAAGCTTTTTGCCTAATAGAACTTGCATGTAAAAGGGTAATTGCTGAAGTTTAAATCAGCACAGTTTCCAAGATACCATTCCTAACTCAGTAGTACCTTTCATTTCGTGTGCTCTGGTTTGGTGTGACCAAAATCCAGAGAAGCATTATGGCTTCTGCCACATTGCTGCCACTGGGGTAAGAACCGGACAATAGCTATGCTAAGAGAAGCAACAACTTATGTAGGAATCTTTTTAGTATCCAAAGCATCTCATGCTCCCCAAACCTCGTATATTGTTAAGGGTTTATAGAACCAAGTTTTTTTTTTGGTTTGAACATTTTCAAGCACCTTCTTGTTGTTGTTTGGAAGGGAAGGAAAAGAAAATGACAAAGCAATGGAAGAGACAGGCAAAAGAAAAAAGGTTATTACGAGGAGCAGATCAGAAATGCTGAGTTGCCAGCTTTTTGTTTTAGCTCATGTGAGTATTTATTTGCCAAATGTTTAACTCACTGCCTCCCTTCTACTTGAGGGATGGATTCCATTTTTACCATACTTCCATTGATGTCTCATTATATTAAAAAGAATGGTTTAATACGTTTATCGCAGCTCAATCTATAACTCCCATTTATCATATCATATATATGCACATAGCTTACCTCAATTCATATTCAATATATCATCATTCTGATACCAAGGGTTATCATATTACTGCAATTAACTAGTACCATATGAACAAAGGAACAAATGAAAATAGTTATAGATACCCAAAGGAAAAAATTTTAGGAGTGATGAATCTCAACCAAGTCGATATTCTAGTTCAGTTGCTTCGTGGGGTTAGAAATGGAGACACGATCAAGCCAAGTTTATCAAGTTTCATTCAATGGTGAAACTCCATCTATCTCTGGTGTAGAAGAACACTTCTCTGTAGCATCAAATAGCTTTCACATTTGGGACAACCTGCAATATCACTTGATAGACAGATAGTAAGAAATCGACTGCGGCAAGTACGCTGACATAACTAAATATGAGCAAGTAAGTTGATATAACTAAATTTGTTGATTACATGAACCACTACCTGAGGCATCAATGCTTCTAGAGTTTCATTCTTTTTGAGCAAGTTGAATTGCTTGTCGTTTCAGTTTTAACATCTTCATCCTCGAAGTTTTGATCGGACATTTCTACAAGAACAATAAACATTAAAAATCGGTCGTAGCAGCAGACTATTAACTTGAAGTATCATATATTACCTTTTACTCATTTGAAATATTAACAACAGAAGCATTAGTTATGAATGTTTAGACAATCTCATCAACTCAATTTTTCAAGAATAATTCAAGCATATTTAAAATGAAATCTAAAGCAGTGAGAAAGGTTGATTATGCCAGGTTGTCGATTAGATATGCATTTGATTGAAATTCTTGATTTGTGTTTTGAATTGTATTGATGTGATTCACACAATTCCAGTTACAATATATCACGTAGTGTCATTGAAGAGGGAAGTGAAATATAGGTTATGTTAAGGTGAACATATAGCAAACCAAAGATGGTGGAATCAAATGAAAGAACTCAATAAACAATTATAGATATGGAAAAGGAGCACAAACAGAGAGAAACGCTGATATCAGCATTTTCACGAAACCTACAGCAAAATTTCAGCTGAGAGTACCTGTATTGCCATTAACCAGCTCATGCTGACAGGAAAATGAGTGAGATTGATGAGAAGGTCTTAAACATTCTGCTGATCCACAAGACATTGCTTTCTTCCCACGTAAACTGAAATCTGGACTTTTAGATGCAGAGATGTCTTGGAGAACAGGAGACCCTACGGCTTGGGGTTTACTAACAGACATAAAGTGTTGGATCCATGGACTCGCCAGAAGGCCGTATGATGCCTCAGCCAAATTTTGTTGAGATTTGGTCTTCTGATAATAGATTTTCTGCCAGCGGCCATGTTGAAGAACCTTAAACTGGAACACGTTTTAAAACGAGGGGGAAAAGTAGAGGACGGTACATCAAAACTAAAGACATATATTGGCAGAAAAGGGCACACAAGGAACATCCAGTAGAAGGAATCAGCATCCAACCTGACCAGAAGGATCACAATTGCCAAAATGTACTTGCCGGGACGATTTAGGTTCCGATGCCTCCTTCTGCAAGCGCCCACCAACAAGATCCACAGAATGATAAAGTTGGTTGACAAAAGATGTTTCCATGGATTCAATGTAAAGACTATGTTTCTCGTCTGTCCACTCTGTGGACATAGATTCTGTAACTGGTGAATCCTGCAGAATACATTTCATACCACGATCAGATTCTTCCTTTTAAACAATTAACAACTCTTGATCATGAAATGGCCAAAAGTGTTCAAACATCCCCAGCTACATCCAGGTAAATCGAATTGCCAGTCAAGAACCAAACCCAAAGTCTCTAAATGCATAATACATATACCTGGTACGGATACCAAACCACTCAAACAAGCAAGATTATTCCATGAATTGGGTTCATTTTTCCCTAATGCAGAAGTCTAAGAGAAGCGCCCCATAAATGTGTTCACATTCAAATCCTTTGACACTAAATGACAAGACAACACAGATCTTCTTCTTTTTCTTCTCTCTTTTTGTATTTTCTTCCACCTGTGATTTTTTTTGCTGACATCAAGGCAGGAAACTGGAAACTCACGCTATCTCAACGAACCAAAAAGAACGAAAAGCGAACCACATGACCAAAAATATTAAAAAATAAATAAAAAGTGGAAATTGAACATCAACTTAAACCAAAGAAATTCTAAATTTAGGGGAAAATAACCACAGGGAGGAAGAAAGAATCAATACATATACTCCTAAAACTCGAAGAGTCGAAGTACTCAAACTCACCCGAGGACTAGTGAACTCGCCTGAGTCTTGACTCGCTATCTCAGACGTAAGCGAACACATAGCCCCAGTTTTCCTTCTCCTGAAACCATCCATCGTAGACTCGTAGTATTCCTATTACATACAATTCATGTGTATAACCAAACACAAAGCCCTTCGTGGTGTTTTATAGTCTGAAGTGGAGGTGTAATAGGAGATTTGGGGAGCCGCAAAGGGTTTACAGCTGTCACCGCTTTTACACGTGTAGTGGGCCATGATACGCCACGTCATCCTGATGATTAAGCTGGGTCCAGATATTTTCCTCCTCCAAAATATCTCTTGCCTTCGCTTGAGCGTTAAGGTTATACGCAACACAGCAGTGCTCCTTTCTTTGTCTTTCAACCTCCCCGATATTTTAAGGGATTATAATAATGTACAATTTCCTTTTGTTGGCCCTTTTCCTATAAAATGAAATTGGTGCGTCACATGACCCACCTAAACCTAATCTCGTGTGGTCCATTTATTTGCTATCTACAAAATAAAATGAAATAGACAAAAGGTAAGAAGTGTTATTTAATATTTTTTAAAAATTTAATTTGGTCCATATTTTTATTTATAACATATCAAAATAGTACTAATAGCAATTTAAATCTTAAATTAATTAAGTGCTTGGCTTTTTTTTACTCTTTTTATTCAAAATAAGTGTCGTTTTAGAAAGATTTTAATTATTCAAAATAAGTGTAGTTTGTAACTTTTTATGCATATTTATGATTTTACTTCCAAAATTATTTTTTAATTTCTCTCAAAACTTAATTATACAGATTGTATTTTCAAGGCACTTTAACATATAATTAATAAAGGTATATCAAATATTACATTAACTTTATTAAGTGTGCATTCTCTAAAAACAGTACTTAACTTAAATAGAAGAGAGTAACAAAGAGTACTAATAGCGATGGGGTAGTTTAGATTTTTAAACAGATTTCGTTTTCCCTATAGGCCGCTTAATCAACTGTTTTGTTTCACCATCAGCCAAGTACCTTCAATCATCTTTCTTCTTGGGAATGGACAAAAGTAAAGTGCACTAAGTAGGAGAATGGATAATATAGGAACATGGCAACCTGTATTGGTACAATTGGAGCTATTTCATTGGTGAACGAGCTGAACACGTCTCACGCAGTATCTTCCCTCACCAGTATCTGGATAGAATTCGATCGTGTGGGGCTGCATGACAAGAAAACCCCATGCCAGTGATTATTTACAAGGGAAACAGAAAAGACGCATGTATGTCTTTTCTTTTAATTTTGGAGCAGACCATTCAAACTTGCAAAATTCAAAATTATGGTGAGGATGGTTCCTGTGCCTGGTGAAAGAGAGATGCAGAGCAAAAGTAGTTTGGGGTTGTATTCAACTATTTACTTGTTTCAGGGATTCAATTTCCTTTTTGGTGCAATGTAGAAACAACGTATCGTGCTCAAAAATCACATCAACTCTGAGGCTGACGATGTCCTTATACTATCTTCATGCATCAACTCTTACAAGTTTAATGTCGTATCTACTTGCTATTTTTATACTCGTGAACAAACAAAGTGGAAATGGTTGGTTACAGCTCAAGCGTCAATCTTCCGGCTTTTGTTCGCCTTCTGGTATTACAGTTTCTTGCAAGTCAATTTGACCTGAATTGCCAGAAATAAAGCGTATTACAAGAAGTTTACCGATGAGTAACGCTGATGACTACTAACTTGACATTGTTAACTTTTATGACTTGCAAGTCGTCGTTAAGTATATGCAGATCAAGTTAATAAAATTATAGCCAATTTAATATAAAGAACTCAAGAGGACTATCTTGTCTCTCTTTTGTCCTGAAGAAGAGGAAAAGTTGTATTGTATCATCAATGTCGGTTATTTGTCACTACCAAATAAAGCTTAAATAAAGAGGAAAACAGAATATACCTAACAAGGACACCAAAGACGGAGCCTTTGAAGGTGCCTTTGATTTTACGTATGTACCTGAATATAAAGTAAGGAAAGCTCTTCAAGTGCCCAAATTATAGCAATACAGAGGAAATGTAGAACCAACTTACATTATCGACATTAGAGAATAAGATGAAAGGAGGGAAGGAGCTAGCTTAATGAATTAACAGTAAGAAATTCAAACTAGAGTACCTGAACTTTCCACGGATTTAAGGACATCGGATTTTCTAAAGGTGAATCCGATGAAGTTGGTATCTTTTGATGTCAACATCTGTGCCACAGAACGAGCAGAAAATGTTAAAACAGTCGGCATATGACATTCGAGGGTTGTCACTTTGAAGGTCCACGACGGTTCATACCTTCCTCCAAGGTCCAACAGACGGTATTGTAGATGGTTGACCTTCCAACTGTCAAAAAGACGTGGCAAGCCTTTTTAAATAGAAGACGAAAAGGTGAAAATGTACTATTGTATTATCACAAGCAACAATAAGAATTCTACAAACTTGAATCAAAATGTAGGGAGGCAACTATCTAACTTAAGAGGAATTAAAAGTCCTTCAACATTTTCTTTTAGAGGTGAGAAGTTCATTGACTGTTCCAACGAGTAACATAAAATATTAATTATATTACTTAAACGAACAGACGAAAGAAATGCCGTACTCTTCATGCTTTGGTCTTGGAAACAGGTAAAGGGACGGGTAAAAAACAAAAGAATGATGCTCTAATGATTTAAAATCGAGGTGTTACAGGAACTAAGCAATCAGTTTCAAAGGTTATAAGTTGTAACGGCAAAGTATATCTTAACAATTTCACCACGTACGACAGCTTGAGGACTACACACTACATTCATAATAATTGCACTCACTTCAGGAAATTTCTCAAAATTTTGAGTATCCATGTCTCCGTTGACTGTAGGCACGTATACAGCTTCCATTTCATACAGCTTATCCCATTGAATGGTTCTGAACCATGGATGTGCCTGAAATATTACTTGCTTAATACGGAACACGGAACAGAGCAGTATAAAGAGCAATGGAAAAAAAAACATAGATGTTTCATGGTTCCATAAACGAAAGATCAAGCAAAATAAATCCACATTTAGCGATGAACCAAATCAAAGTGGAAGATTTGTCTCACACAAACGGAAACAAATGCACAATGTTTCTGAAGACCCTTCTGCAAACAGAGCATTCTTTAATACTTGAAAGAAACATATACCTTCAATTCTTGCACACCTCTTGTCCCCAACCTTGATTCTACATCACATAGCAAGCGGGAAATTAGATCTTTGGCCTCGTATGATAATTTGGGTTCCTCTGGGAATTTCAGGCATGTCTTCCAATTTATTATCTGATAGATAAAGGAAACAGTTCTTCAGAAAATGTTAAGAATGCCAAACAAATAGTTGAATTGAGAACATAATTCAGGCATCACCTTCCGGCATGTCATCCTTGGGTCATCTGAACAGAATGGAGGATAACCTATGAGCATCTCATACATGATTGCGCCCAGTGACCACCAATCGCACTCCATTCCATATCCTTTCTTCAGCAGGACTTCTGGCGCCATATAATCAAGAGTTCCAACAGTTGAATAGGCCTGAAGACGACAAATGAGAATTCCAAAATTAAATTGCTGTCTACAATAAAAATAATAGTACTTTAAGGACTCTGAATAAGATGTTAAGGTTCAGCGCGGTAAAAGAAATTACTAATGCACGGCGATTCCGTTTCCATTGTAGCAATTGTTCTTTTGGCATAGACCATGGGGCTTTGTCAGTGCCCGCTTGTCCCCCAGGTTCACTTGAAGCTTCTTGAGTTGCAACGTCTTCATTTTCCAGCAAAATTGTCGAATACTTCTCATCCAGGGGCTTGCACAAGCCAAAATCTGAAAGCTTTAAATGGCCGTTTTTGTCCAGTATCAGGTTATCCGGTTTAATGTCCCTGTATTTTTTAAGTAAGCAAAATGAATTGAAAATCAGCTTCTTTCAAACAAGAATCACTGGATTTTTAGGTGAAGATATTAAATTTATAAAGAAACTTTACAGTACAACACGTACATTAATGCAGTCACTTTTTACATGCTACAACACCTAACTTCTTTAATAATAAAACTTACTCCAAGCTGAAAGGGAGAAACACAGAAACCGCATTCTAAACTGTATGAGACACGGTTGTCCTACCTGTGAATATAGTTGTGCTGGTGAATTGAATCTATAGCTAGGATGCTTTCTGCTATGTAAAAACGAGCAACATCTTCAGACAGAATATCTTCCCTCATGAGTAATGTCATTATGTCTCCCCCAGGTAGATACTCCATTATAAGGTACAAGAAATCAGAATCTTGAAAAGAATAGTGAAGTTTTACAATGCACCGACTATCAACTTCCGCAAGTAAGTTCCTCTCGGATCGAACATGCTCAACCTGTTAATAAAAGAAAAAGATTAAACGAAATAACCATCATGATATGCTAAGAATGTATACGATTTTTCTGTACAACTAGGTTAAGTTTGCCTTATTTGAATCCACAAGAGATTTCGAGTAACACAACACTACAAAACGACAACACTAGACCAATTCTTGTTTCATAATGATTAGGTTGGTACTAAGACCACTACGGCGGCATCGTCAAGGGGCATATAAAAATTTTAACAAAGCATATGAAAATGCTTTGAACTTGACGTATTCCCATGGTTGGTATATAATACTACAATGATAAAAGGTTCGGTGACTTTCAAGAAGAGTGGAAAACAACTATTCCTGGTCCCAGTTGAATGAAAGAAACTAAAAGACTGGTTCAAGACTTCACTTAGAGGGAATAACAAGTAAATAATTGTGAACATTAACGAACTTTAGTATTCTGGCCTCACGGCCCTCACCTGTCCGCGGCTAAGCATCTCAGACTTCTTCAGTTTCTTCATGGCAAAAATTTCCCCTGTGCCCTTCGCTCGGCATAGCCTTACCTGCATTTGATGAGTCCAATATATAAACTTCATTTTATTTGCAGTCACAATGTGATTCCTAACAAACAAAATGATCCTAATTAAATCTCCACAATCTAGAACTGAAGATGCGCTAATGGAACTATACGTTGCAAAACGTATATGTCCCGAGGAATCAAATAAATGACCCAAGTAACTTAATAATAAAGCTCATAAAGCTTCAAGTTTCCAATAACCACTTTCACAGTCTATTGACTCTATTCCCCAAAAAAGAAACATTATAACAACAATGGAGGTGATTAGCATGAATCATGATGTTTCCATATTTACCTCCCCAAATGCACCTTTACCAATCACAGTTAATTGTTCGAAGTCATCGATACCAACTTTACGCCTTTGCATCCGCATAAACTCCGTTTCTTTGCGCTCCAAATTCCTCAACATCTCCTCTTGTTCTTCATTGGATATCCGAGCCTCTTGTGCTTTCCTCTGAAGTGTTCGACGTCTGAAACAGAGCATACAGAACAAACAGAGTCATCTTGCTTATTACATAAAGACCGCAATGAACTGCTTAAATGCGGAAAATAACAATAACTTTCGTAACCACCTAAAACAAGAAGCTGCAATAAGAAAACAATAAAACCCATGGTAGGATCTCTTTCCTTTCAAGTTGACCTTCTATGACTTGGATTAAATCACTAATACTAACGAATCAGAGCTGTTTTTACCTCTCTAACCGATCCTGAAGACCTTGCAAGTGGTTCTTGTAGTGATTCTCTATAAACTGCTTGGCAGCAGCGGCCTTCTGCCTAGTGACCGGCGACGAAACCGACACATCAGGGCCCGAATCCAAGCCGCTACGATCCGGCTTCAAGTTCAAAGCACCTAGCCTCACCGTACCATCACCTCCGTCCATATCGTCGAAAGAATGAAATCAAAATCGAGCAATTAATCCGATTCAACAACACTCAAATCAGAAGCTCATTTCTGCAAGATCTGGAGAGGTTAGGGGCAGCGTGTAGATACGAGTGTCTGTGAAAATGACCCACAGAAACTGCGGTTGTTTCGAAGAGAAAATGAACTGGCAGATTTATATATATATAGAGACAGAGAGAGAGGAGGTAGGAGGCGTCAAAATGGCCGTCTTATCTGTGAAGATCTGTTTTGTCCGTTTGCTTGCAGATTTTAAATATGGAAACAGCTTTCTCGTAGCAGTAGTAGGTGGGTCGGGGATAGAGGTATGGAACACGTTAAACGCCATCGTTTTGCTCGCATGAACTGGAATCTCAGAAGCATTTAATGGATCCAGAGAGACAACAGGTAAAATTTTGCGTTCGAGAGATTTAGCGGCAGACGTTTCTCCGCCAACTACTTAGGTGTCGGCGGAGATTTATATTACGTACATACGGCGTGCCGTTTCATTCAAGAGCCGATTTCTAGTGGCTGCGTGAAATACACGCTCGCCTTTAATTTGGTGAAAGAACTCGTCCCATCAGTGTTTTTATTGGGGGGTGTCATGCACGTGGTCTGGGAGAGAGTTGGACGGGTATACAACTGAGTTTCCCAAAGATGGTTAAAGGTCTCATGGTAGTGCGTGTCGGTCTGAAGTCAAGCATGAGTGCGGTGGGATCTCATGGAATGTACATGTACATAGGGAACAGTACCTCTGTACCATTTTTATTAACTTCCATCCATTTTTTTCTCTGTTTTATCTATTGAATGGTTAAGACTTAAGATCTAATGAAACATCGCTGGATCATCATAAACGGAACAAAAGATCTGTTCCGTGCACATAGTCCGATGCCTGAGGTCCCGGTGATGTCACACGTCACAGACTTGACTTTCAAGTATCGGATCTTGGACCCGGGTCTCTAACTCTAATCTTTCCGTATTCTCTCCCAAACTAAAAACCAGGGTTCGCCACGTGGGTCGTCATCAGCTTTTTCTTAACCTTACATTACAGCCTGCCACCTTAATTTTTGAATCACATTAAACAAAATATAACATGTATCACCAATTTAAATAATCAAAACAAGGACAAGTTTAGTGGAGAAGACAAGTTGCCAACTGCCTACAAACTAGTCTTGCATAGATCTTATTGGCATTTATAAAGATCTCTCATATTTTCTTTACTTTGTCATCTTTCACCAATTGTCTCTTCTTCAAAATTCACATTTCACGTTGCTTTTCTTTGCGTCAGTTGGTAAAATATCTCAGGGGTTGGTAAAGTATCACTCCTTAGATTTATACCATGCCATCTTTGATGAAAGTTGGTACAATATCAGCATCGTTGCGTTGGAATATCCAAGCATTACCTCGGCCACTTGTTTTTGGACTGGACTCTACAGTGGGGAATTTGTGCAAGCACAAATGCCTAATGTCATTGGATTACAAGTACTTCCGCATGTAAATTGCAATTGTCACATTTCTCCACTTTCTATAACTTTAAGGCTTGTCTTCCACTCCTGTCCCCGAGAATGAGAAGGATCGTAAAAGCGTAGAATTCCAACGGAAGAAGTAACTCAGAGAGCCAAAACCTCCGAGCTTAAAGGAACGCCCTGTTTAAGCGTAAGCATCGACAGTATTCCCCATTAATCTACTCGTTCAATTGACGGCATCTTCAAGTTATTAGGATGGTTAAAGTTTTTAGAATAGAAAATTGAAAGGTTCTGTCAAATGTCTAAATTCGATTCAAGGTTCTGTAGATTGTTTTTTTAGTTATGGGATAAGAGATTTTTTTTCAATTAATGTCAATTTTGTTGAGTTTTTTTAATTAAGTGATTAATCTTTTTTTAAACTCTAACAATTTAATTTAAAACATTAGTTTTTAATATTTTAATAATGTGACACATTCACGTTAAATTTTGATTAACATGTAAGCATTCACGTGAATTAATATTTAATAGGGTATGAATTATGGGTAAGAT
>JANIHZ010000002.1:4287358-4298053 GCA_027478365.1 Erythroxylum rufum
TTCTGCAATAAGTAATTTAATATAAGGGGTATAAAAGTTATTTATTAGACATTACATTTCATTTCATCAATCTTTCAAACGATATTTCACTATATTACATTATGAACTCTTCCATCTATCTCAAACAACTTTTTACTATATTATATTACATTCCATTATAAACCATTCCGTTCCGTTTTGTTCTATTACATTTTATTCTATTAATTAATGTCCAACCAAACAAGACTTAAAGAAACATAAACAAAGAAAATACTTGAGATAAAAATATTTTCTTAAATTTGCAGCTTCATCAACCCTTACCATAGTGATATTACAAATATATCTAACTATATTCAATTATAAATAATGCCCAAAATAATTAATAAGATATCTTAACATTAGGGATATTGAACTTCTTTACAAAAAGGAATGCAGCTCTGTTGAAGAGATAATTATCTTACTTAAATATATGACACGGTTATTTAGATAATTTCTTTTTTGGGCTAAAAAATTCTTTCACAAAATAATTATTGACAGATTTTTAGAATTAAAAAAAAAAAGAAGAAGTCAGGTTTTACCATAACCGATCCTCGTCGATTAAAAAGAATCGTTCTAAATCACTTCGATAAAGGGCTTTATAACCGATCATCATTGATTAAAAAAATCTTTCTAAATCACTTTGAAAAAGCGCTAGGCGTCTGGACAGGCGAGACAAGTAGAGCTTACCTCAAACACGAAAAAGCTTATTTACGCTTAATAGGTAGGTTTGGCTTCCTCTCTAGTCCTATGAAAAATTTACAATGTACAAATTGACCAATTCATTAGTATGAAAATATATAAGTTGCGTAATTTCTTTTTTTTTTTCCCCCTCCACAAACCTTACTAGATGCATGCTATGAATGGTTAATATTATACTTAGCATTTGAACCGGTATTGAAAAGGACCTAGATTAAGTATTGACAAACAATGTCAAAATTAAAGAAGTGGGTGGGGTTCTTTATGATTAATTTAAATAAAGAATTTAGGGTATTGCTTTTCAAAATTATTTTCCATCAAGCTATACAATATAGGTAAATGTTCATGTAAATTAATACAAATTTTGTTTATTAAGTAAATATACAATAATAAGTATTTGTATTTGAAAAAAGGGATAATAGATTTTGAATTACCAAATCTTTTTAAAAATTTCTATTCAATGCTGAATCTTTTAAAATTTTTAATTAAGTGACCGACTTTTTATAACTTAAAAAATTTATTTCAAAATGTTACTTCAGTTAATATTTTGCTAATTTGACTAATGAAATTTGTTTATCTATAACATATAAGCGTCCAAGTCAAAAATTAATTATCAATTAATTTTCCATGTGGATTAAAACATCAAACTTATAACCTCTTTTACACATTAAGGTGAGTGATTTAGTTTATGTGAATAATTATTTAATAATTAAATTTTCACATTAACTTTTATATATTATAGAAAAAAAGATTTGACAAAATTCTAATAAAAATAACATTTTGAATTGATTTATTATGGTTTTAAAAATTATTTATTTAATTTAAAGTTTAAACATTATATTAAAAAAATTCAAAATATTTAATACTTTACCATCTGTTATTTCTCGAACAAATCAACTAGCAACTATTAGTGCCAACATTTTAAAAAAAATTCACAAGAAAGGACACGTATGTCTAAGTCTAACAATTCACAAGAAAGGACGCGTATGTCTAAATCTAACAATCTACACACGTTAAAGGCATGACATTTTAACATTGAATTTATTATCCGTTTGATAAGTGGTCACAAAGGCTTTACATATGTATGAAAGATGCAAAACATTTATGTGCTCAGAAAACTTATCAAACGTAGCAAAGATGAAAACATAAACTATGCACTGTCCATTTCAAACATTAAATGGTGCGAAACGTAGTTTAGTGAAGTCAGAGGCCAGAGGTCAAACATTAAATCGACACTATCATTGGTACGAAATTAGACAGGAGAAGGAATAATTCAAGGTTGTTCTTGTGGGGCACATGAAAGACCGACCCTCTCCTTTCTGGACATTTACTCACATGTTACGCTTTCATCAAGCCCATTTTTTCCATGTGGTTATCGTGATTCACGGCATGCAAGGATAGGATTGAAGGGATTACACTGAAAACCATGTCCTTATCTCAAATATCAAGTTCTAAATTTCTTTTTATACAAAGATATAATAAATGTGAAGTACCCGTATCAACAAAATAGAACAATTGCCGGTCAGAGATGTTTACATGCAAATATAAATTTACCCATAACAATTTCACAAATTCACAGTCCTACAAATGGTCAAATTCAAATTCCACAAATTCACAACTTTACAATTTCACCAAATTTTTTGCAATTTTTATTAAGCTAAATCCTTATATTGGTGTGAGTCAATTGGTGGCGGGATGGGTCGGGTCGAATCAGCTCAATTTGAATCTTGATATGCAAAAATCCATATTTGATCTGATCTGGACTACTGAAGGTGTGGGGTAGCTGGGGAGTGTTGGCCGGCAACTAAGAGACGGTTTACAATTTTGAATAGGGTTTCGTACCTTTTACAAGCTAGTTTGGTACGAAAGTGTCGTAATCTAGAGAAATTCAGATGTAAAAAGATCAGGAAAATAACAAAACCACAACCTGGCACCATCCATTCCATATCGTCCTCCGTTATAAATACACACCCATCTTTAAGCATTTTTTCTCACAATATATCATACACCACAGAATCAGACTACCTTCCTCACACTCTTCGTTCTTCCTATAACATAAAACCACGTAAAACCTTGCACTGAAATGGCACGATCGCCTACTTCCCTAGTTTTCAAGGTGAACCGACGAGAACCAGAGCTAATCGCTCCGGCTAAGGCCACCCCACATGAGTTCAAGGACCTGTCGGACATTGATGACCAAGAGGGGCTCCGGTTCCAAGTTCCCCTCATACACTTCTACCAACATGACCCTTCCATGCAAGGAAAAGACCCTGTGAAGGTCATCCGGGAGGCACTTGCCAAAACATTGGTGTTTTACTATCCATTTGCTGGTAGGCTCAGGGAAGGGCCTAACCGTAAGCTTATGGTGGAGTGCACTGGTGAAGGTATCATTTTTATCGAGGCAGACGCTGACGTGACCCTCCAGGAGTTCGGTGATGTTCTCCATCCTCCGTTCCCTGGCTTGGAGGAGCTCCTCTTCGACGTCCCTGGCTCCAGTGGAGTGCTCAACTGCCCTCTGTTGCTCGTTCAGGTAATTACACGCTCTTTTCCTAACTATCTCTGAACCCCACCACTTCATCACATTTATACCTATCGTCTTCTAAATGGGCCGGCGTCGACTTGTCAATGGGCAGGTGGACCAGCGTTGGTAGGGTCCAATGTGCTAACGTCTCCATCCTAATGCCCAAAATCCGTCAATGATGTCACATCGTAACTAATATGGTTATTAATCTAATAAAAGTTTAATATTTGATAATGATGATTATATATGTAGCAAATTAATGGAATTGATACTTAATATCATGTTAATTTTTTATTACAAATTTTGTAGGTGACGCGTCTCAAATGCAGTGGCTTCATCTTCGCTCTACGCTTCAACCACACCATGTGTGACGTGTCGGGTATAATCCAATTCATGACGGCCGTAAGTGAGATGGCTCGTGGGGAGCAGGTGCCATCAGTTCCACCAGCATGGGAACGTCACGTGTTTCAGGCACGTAGCCCCCCGCGCGTGACCTGCACGCACCGAGAATACGAGGAAGTGGTCGACACAAAAGGGACGATTATTCCACTGGATGACATGGTCCATCGCTCCTTCTTCTTCGGCCCCGCCGAAGTTGCCACCCTGAGAAGTTTGGCTCCGCCGAGCCTTCGCCACTGCTCCTCCGTTGATTTATTAACTGCATGTCTCTGGAAATGCCGCACTGCGGCCATCCGACCAGACCCTGACGAAGTGATGGGCATGGCATTGGTAGTTAGCGCACGCTTCAGGTTCAAGCGACCATTACCGGAAGGATTCTACGGCAACACCATTGCATTTCCAACAGCGGTGGCGACAGCCGGTAACATCTGTTGCAACCCTTTGGGGCATGCATTGGAACTTGTGAGAAAAGCAAAGGCAGAGGTGACGGAGGAGTACATGCAGTCTGTGGCCAATCTTATGGTGATAAAAGGCAGACCCCTCTATACTGTGTCGAGGACATATCTAGTGTCAGACGTGACACGTGCAGGATTGGGAGATGTGGACTTCGGTTGGGGCAAGGCGGTGTACGGCGGACCGGCAAAGGTTGCTGTCGTGCCAATTCCCGAAGGTGGGAGTTTTTATATACCCTTCAAGAATAGAAAAGGAGAGAATGAAATAGTGATGCCAATTTGCTTGCCATCAAATGCGATGGAACGTTTCGAGGTAGAGCTTGGTAAGATGCTCAAGGCCTCGCCCAACAACAAATTCGTGTCTATCACATCTGCCTTGTGAGACTATCCAAATAAAACGTATGCTTTTGCTCTGGCTCTAAAAATGTATATGCCAATAAATATATTATTTGCTATGTACGGAGCAATGGGTTCCATACTCCACACGTCTTCAAGTTTCCCTTTTTTTCTACAATGTATCTTAGGAGGGTCTTAATTATGAAAAGGTACTTTAAGCTATCCATACTCAAACTAATCCCCACTTGAACCGGGTAAGCTCCTTGCGGGAGACAAAGCTCTAGCCTCAAATTTTAAACAGCTGTATACATGAGGATGGGTTTAAACCCGCGACCTTACTTAAATCAGGAGAGTATCTTACCAACTAACTCTTGAATGTTAAACCCACTTGCTACCTTTGTGTCAACGAATCGAAAGATCATGTACAAAAACAAATGTTGGATGAAGAGAAGACATGCTCTAAATTTAAGTCACATTATAATTATGCACTCTAATATAAGATTTTGGACATCTCCTATCATCATAACATGATAAAGAAGTGCGAGTCCTAAGTACAACTTTCGTAAAAGCATGGAAATGGAATTGCTTCTTCATTTTATCATTCCGCAGCATGTTCTCTCTTACTAAAGTCTCTTTTGCTCTCCATAATTGCTTCGTTCTTACACTTTAACTCCACCATATCTGCCTCTGCATTAGATATTTCATCATGCATGTCTTTGTCAACTAAATCAATTATGGTTATCCTAGCCCTTCCCCTATGTGTAGCATGTGTAGCATCAACCCATCAAAGAACCACAACCTCTCCCTTCCTACATTAAGAGAGTGCCAAAATAAGTACTAAATACACCAATTACCTTATAGAAGGTAACATGTTTCTTACCTTACATTTCAGGCAACTACGTTTTTGTATCATGGTTGTTTCCAACTTTTAACGACTCCACTTTGAAACCGCAACAAATCAAAGCATAAAACCAGCTTCAGATTTCCTCATTTGACTGAGAAATCCCATGTTCTAAATATGACTCAACAACCGGTTTAGTGGGTGAAAATGACCTATTCTCTCCATTCCATCTGTACTCCAGTGCATATCATGTACATGTCACGTTCACTACAAGAAAAGGGGGAAATAACAACGGAAAATTATCGAACAGAAGTCTAAATATTATGTTGAAAAGGATATTCAGTGATGAAATTTACTGACAAAAAAGGCATCGGAGAAATAGTCATCGGTAAATTTACTGACGAAAATTTTGTACCGTCGGTGAATATACCGATGGTTATTTTGTGTTGTGTTCAGTTGGTAAATTTGTTGACGGACTTCTTCTTCCGTCGGTAAATAACTAAAAGCTATTTTTTAAAATCCACCTTCATGAACATGAACAACCCACTCCCACGCTCTACTGATTTCTAGGCACAACATATATCATCACAATTAATCTCAAACAACCATTCTAAGAATTCTACTTGGTTTTAGTTCTTTCATAGAATAACTTTCAAAGCATTATCCAGGCACATAAAGAAATGTACATCCACAAACTACATGCATCGGTATCCCTACCAATTTCTATCATATATGTTCAAATTGAAAAATACAACACAGCTAAATCACAATATGAACTCACTGCTAGAGTTCTTTCCATGGTTCCTAACAGTTAATACATTTGACAACTCACGCCTTCGAACCACAAGTGTATCTCAATGCTTGACAATGATCTAAGTTCTCCGAGAATCAATGTCTAATAAAACAAGAGCGAAAATCCATAAGAGCAGTGATGAGACACTAGCGCACCTCAGCTTCTTTGAACCAGAGAATCTAGTCTAATAATTTTGGGATAGCTTCAAATAAGATCTTCAGTAAATCTTTTTCACGGGCTGAAATGGCACATATTGAAAAGTAAGAACTTAAAACTAATATGAAACATAACGAGAGTGTTTTCTTTGATAAGTGTAATGGATTGATGAAGCAAAGGGCAAAACTATAATCATAACTTAGATTTACTTATAATTACCTCAACATGCATATAAACTGTCAATATTTTTCTAGAGAACTATTATGGCATATTCTTTCAAGAAGTATATTGTAGGATGTTAGAATATATTTTATATATTCTTTGCTTAGTTTTGGCATTTTGAATTGGACATATAAAAAAATTAAAATTATTATATGGATTGATGAAGATGGGTGGAGATTGTGTTTTAATAGAAGTTCAAATCATACACGTAGATATGCAGCAGATGTGGAGATTGTATTTTAATTAAAGTCTATCCAAAACATGCAGCTGGAGATTGAGTTTTAATTGATGTCTATCTCTAGCGTGAGTCTCTTGTGTGGTACAGTAGTTGCAGTGGTACCTGCGTGAGTCGTGTGTGCGGCATAGGGATAGTATGCGTTAATTGTCAATAAAACAAAGGCTGTGGTGGTGTGAGTTAGGGGTTTTTTATTGAATAAAGCACTGCGGCATTGAGGAAGATGTGGGTGTGCGGCAGTGAGTGGAGTATGTGCTGGGTTAATTGTCAATGAAATATGGCTGCACCATGATATGTTAAATAAGCTACGAATGAAGTGGATTTAGTGGGTCAAGGATTTTTGGTGCATCACCGTGGGTGTCCTGGAATGAAAGTGAAGTGGGCGTTAAAAGTAAATTGTGTGAGTATCATGGAAGGCACTCACGTTGTGGCATAAATGGAAAGCTTATGAAGTATTTATATGGGATAGAAATTTTCTCTGGAAAAAGCTAAAGACCCAGCATCATTCTTTTACGCAACATTCAATGAAACATTAAATGTGTTCTTGTTGCCTGCATCATCATCACGCAAACTAGAGGAGTTTCAATTAGTTATAGATCACAATATTAAGGTTTCCCAGTCTCCGTGACTCCACATGACCTCCTCTTTATCAGATCTTCTTAAAGATAAAGTTGCTGGAATTTTTTAGAGGTGTGACAAGGGTTTTTATTTGGGCAGCAATAATTATTAATTGATTTTCTTATAAGCTGCGTATACTTTAGTTGATAAATGTGTTATCGGTGCAGCTATGACTTTATGTTGGTGTTTATGTGAGTCAGCCTATTGGTGTTGCGACGACTTCCAAACCTATTTCAATGGAGCTTAACTTTTCGTGAAGTTGTCTTCTTTTTCTCAACTGTATTATTATTTTATTCTTAGTTGATTGATAACTTGAGTTGTTTATTTCTTATATTTATTATCAACTATTGTTGGTAAAATTCTCTGTTGAGGTTAGTACAGATCTGTTGAGGTTAGTACGAGATGGTCGTACTATTGGGTGTGAAATTCTTTCACGAAAAGTGAGGTTAAGGGATAGTGTCAAGAGTTGAGTGATGTCGGCTCAGTAAAGCCTTAGGTAAATTTATTGTACTTCAGTGAAAGTTATTAAGCTGGGTGAGAGCCCCGCAGACTAAGGCAAGGTGTGCCGAATTGCGTTACCAAATTTTTGGTATTTTTATTATTTCAGTTTTACTTGTTTTTATTTTATTGGTACCAAATAAATTTGCGGAAAGTTTGCAAAATAAATAACCCCTTCGATTTTTCAATTGGTATCAGAGAAAGGTCACCAATTCAGAACTTGGTAGCAAGTTGGTGCAGATCCTAGTTTCGCGAACATGGCTACAGGAGCGCCACTACAGGTGGAAACTGAAAAAAGTGTGAATGATGCGGAAGATGAAAACGAAGACTTAGTATTACTCACACGAAATTTTGGTAAATGGCTGAAAAGAATGAAGAAGGACAGATCCGACTTTAGACAATTTGGTGGAAACTCATCGAGTAACAGTTCAAGACAACAAGTCAAAACACAAAAAGGTGAACGGAAGGAAAGGAGAGTCCAATGTCATAAATGTCAAGGTTTCGGACACATTGAATCCAAATGTGCTAATACTTTGAAGAAGAGAAAAGGAAAGTCTTTCACAAGCACCTTGATTGAGAATGATTCCAAGAGCGAATATGGTAGCAAAGAAGAAATAACGAATAGTGCTGCGTTGGCTACCTTATATAGCAAAAGTCCAATTACTTGCTTAACAGTAACTGAGAAGGAAATGAATGAAGTCGGAAAAGAGGGGAAATCAAAAAATTTCGAAAACAACTCATCTCAAGACCTATTATTAGATTATGACAGTGATGGAAGTGGCCTAGATGATAAAAAAGGGAATAATTACGAGGATTACAAGTCTATATATGAAAAGTGGGTGAAAACGTGTAGAAAGAATGAAACATTGAAAGAAGAGAATCTTTCGATGATGAACATCATACAAGAGTTAGAAAAGAAGTTGATGTTGACGCCAGATGAGCTTGGTGAAGCTAAAATGAAGTTGGTAAGTACTGAAAACGGATTGAGAATGTTAAATGGAGGCACGGAAAAACTAGATAAGTTGATAGAAACTGGTAAGGTTAAAGGGGATCTTCAAAGCATTCGCTATAAGGGTGAGTGCTCTAAAGTGAATGAAAACAAAAATAATACGTCCAGATCTGTCCTAGAAGAAGAAACATCGAGAAACAATCGAAGATTTGTACCGACGTGTCATTTTTGTAGAGTTATTGGGCACATAAGGTCGAGATGCTACAAAATGTTGCAAATTATGTTTCAAAAGAGTCAAAATCGAAAATCTAGACACTCTCTACTAAATTTTCAGCAGCATCCCATGATATCGAAACAAGCTTGGATTAGAAAGGGTCAAGTACAAGCACAAAATGTAGTGAAGGAAAAACAAGAAAATGTCCAGATTTGCAGTTAGTTACTACTGAGGAAATAATTACAGAAACTGATTTGCAGTTAGTTACTGCTGAGGAAGTAATTGCACGAATTGAAGAACTTTCAGTTACTTTGGATAATGAACTGACCAAAACAATGGAAGCTAATTTGAACCGAGGTTCTTCATCTCGAATCTGAAGAAATCATCTAGCAGAAAATGTTATTGGAGATGTGAGCGAAAGAAGAAAAATAAGAGAGAGAAAAAGGGTTGATTATCGAGAACTTGCAGGCTATTTGTGTTACATATTTTCATTCGAGCCAAAGAAAAAGACCAGGTTTGAATTTCTTCGAGGGGCACAGCGACAGTATGCTTTACATTTCAAAAGTTCTTTTGTTGTTAAAAATGAAAAAAAGAAGAAGAAAAACACAAAACAAAACGAAAAAGAAAAAAAAGATTTTTTTGTTCTTTAGTTTTTTTGTGCTATTGTCGTCTCATTTTTTTAGTAGTTTGCATTGTGACTTCTTTTTGGCTCTACCAAAGACTCTTAAGCTCTCACACTAGTATGGATCTCTCTCGAGTATCTCTCTCTCTTTCGGGCATATCTCTTGGTGTTTTGGATGGTGGTAAATTGTCATATTGGCGTGTTTATAGTTCTTCTGCTGCATCTATGGTCGATTATTATAATTATGCATTTTATTACTGTTTTGTCCCAAGAGGGCGATATCAGATTGTTTATAGTGAATGTTACATTCAGGGAGAGATTTCAAGGTATATGTGTAACTATTCATCTTACTTTTTGACATCTTTTTGTCCCAAAGAGGAGAAGTTTGGATGATTGGTGTTCTTTGGAACTTGTTGTTTGATTAAACGGGAGCATTGTGAATTTTATTTTTATATGTCCAATTATAATTATTTATGTGGAGTGCTAGTGTTGTGACAAAAATGCCAAAAAGGGGTAGATTGTTAGAATATATTTTATATATTCTTTGTTTAGTTTTGACATTTTGAATTGGACATATAAAAAAAATTAAAATTATTATATGGATTAATGAAGATGGGTGAAGATTTTGTTTTAATAGAAGTTCAAATCATACACGTAGATATGCAGCAGATGTAGAGATTGTATTTTAACTGAATTCTATCCAAAACATGCATCTAGAGATTGAGTTTTAATTGAAGTCTATCTCTAGCGTGAATCTCTTGTGTGGTATAGTAGCTACAGTGGTACGTGCGTGAGTCTTGTGTGTGGCATAGGACAGTATGCGTTAATTGTCAATAAAACAAAGGCTGTGGTGGTGTGAGTTAGGGGTTTTTTATTGAATAAAACACTGCGGCATTGAGAAAGACGTGGGTGCGGCAGTGAGTGGAGTATGTGCTGCGTTAATTGTCAATGAAATACGGCTGCACCATGATATGTTAAATAAGCTACGAATGAAGTGGATTTAGTGGGTCAAGGATTTTTGGCGCATCACTGTGGGTGTCTTGGAATTAAAGTGAAGTGGGCGTTAAAAGTAAATTGTGTGAGTATCATGGAAGGCACTCACGTTGTGGCATAAATGGAAAGCTT
>JANIHZ010000002.1:4364607-4386638 GCA_027478365.1 Erythroxylum rufum
AGATCAAACCGGTTTAGTTTTTTAAACACTGGATTATACAATAATTTATTCACTTTAAGTATATTTCATGATAAGAAAATTCTATTTAACATGATTAGCGAAACAAGGTACATTAATTTTTCGAAATAGTACAGTTTTATTTTTGTTGTTTAAGATTATCTTCGGAATGTATGATTATATTTGTACATTTAATATGATCGAAAAAGATTGTTTTTATTTAATTGAAAAAATATTATTAAATAAAAATTAATCCATTTATTTCAATTTATAAGAATTTATTAATTTATAAAAATCGAAAATAATCAATTTTAACAAATATTATTAAAGTAAATTGAAAGATGAAGAATAAATGAACGTGAAGATGGAAAATTACTGAAGTGAAATTACAATTAGTAGTCTTGAATGGGAGCAGTTTGTGAAAAACAGAAAAAAGAAAAAAAAAGTTATTCAATAAAGAGAAAATCCGCTCGCACCCTCCACCGTCCACCCTCTTTCATCAGACAAGACACGAATAAAGAGACATGTTATCTGCAAGAAGAGGTTCGATTGGATAAAAAGAACCCATGGGAGAGAGACCTTGTTGGTGGGTTGGTTTGGTTTCTGCTTTCTTTTACTTTGCATTATCACACTTGTACCACCTTATCTTCTCTTCACCGTATCCCATTTTTTATTTTAAAAAAGCTTTAAATAATACCCAATAGGACAAATTATAATTATTCTTGTTTGTTCCACTTTCTCCACCGTGAATTGGAGGCAGGGCTGAGGGCTCAGAGAAGAAAATTCTGACGTTAATAATAATAATATTCAGTTGCATTGTAAAGAGGACAAGAAAGGGATGGACCCAATTTCCTCATCTTTCACATTCTCCATGACATTCAACAATTTGGGATCGTTTTCTCTTCGCCAGATTGCTAAAATCAGACAGTTTAAAGCAACCTTGGATGCTGGTTTCGGATTTTTTAACACTAACTTTGTTTGGGTGAAAACATTTTCACCTAGACACGACAGTCTATGAAGGAAAGCGTGTAGATAGAGAGTTAGGTCGGAGCAGACAGTAATTGCAGGATAATAATATCATTGATTTTGCTGGTGGGGCTTGAGTCATGAATTGAACACTGACCTCACAACCCAGTTTTTGCCTTCCGGTTGCTTATTATTAGGATAAAAATAACAATGGCAGTGAAGGATTTCGGTGCTCAGAAGGGATGAACACGTGAAGTTTCTCACAAGCAGCTCCCAGTTTTTAGGCAACACGTGGAATAAGAGGTCGTCCAATCAATAATGGCATTTCTTTACTTGTGGGCAATCGAGCTTAAATTATATGAGAATCATCCTCAAAATACAATACCGTGATCTATAATTTCCTCCTAATCTTTTTCAGAAAAATGCTAACGACTTGAAGACATTTCCAGCAAAATTTTTCTAAGGATCAGAGATGGGACAAGTAGTTCGCTCCATACAAACAACTCTTGGCAATTTCCCATCATAAGATATTCTGTGTACAGGTCACTAAGTCTTAAGGAAGTGTGGTTCGATCATAGACTGACCTGTTAAAAAGGCTGCAAAATCTCTTGAAGTCTATGGTTTCGGGCACCAGAATCGCGGCCTTGCTTGCAAGAAATGGCAGTAAACTTCTTCCAGCATAGTAACGGCTTCTTGAAGCAATTATACAAAAGGAGCATAGATTTTTTAGGTTTGATTGGTACTCCCCACGTTATCTCCATTCAATATCTCATCGACACAAAACTCGTGCAAGTTATCAAACATTTTCTTCCACCTCCGAAGCATTTGCATCGAGCGAGCATTATCGACCTTTAGTCTCTCCACCTCCATTTCGGCTGCAGCAAAGGAGCCTTGTTGCTGGAAAAAAGGAAAAATTAAATGTCAGCAAATGATGAGGTTATGGGACTGGGAAAAATGAAAATGTTAAAAGTGAACTGATTGATACCAGAATAGACACTTAATGAAGCTAAAAGGCATGATACCAGAATAGACACTTAATGAAGCTAAAAGGCATCTAATATAAGCTGCATACATAGCTGTATTAATGTTATTATAAAAACTGGAACTTATTCACAAATACCCAAAACACCCGGCATGGTTTCTATTACAGTATGACATGGCATATATTTAATCTCAGAGTCCTCATTCATGGACGCATAAGTAGGTATAATTTAATTGTGAACTTTTTCTTATTGCCAAACCATTACTATTCATAAGCTCCGCAGAGAAATTGAGAACCTGAAGTTCTTTGATCTGCTTATCAATCAATTCAGAGCTGAGGTATGGAGCATCAACATGATTAAAGGAAGAAGCCTGGAGACTGATAAAGGTGTTAGTGCCGGCATTTTCTGCTGCTAATTTCACATACTTATCCAGTGGGGGTGGTAAAAGTGATCCACGCCTTCTCGAGGAAACCTGAAAGCCTAATGACGAGAGAGAATTTGGATAAAGGGGCCGTTTGACAACATAAATATTGTTCACAGGACCTGAAATACATGTTAAATAAGGAATCAGGAGATGGATACTGGTATTTATTTCCTCCTTATGTGCAGATACGAGCTTCTACATAAATAACATATCATGGTACAATAGCTGGGTTGAGAAAGGACAGGTTCTGAGAATGATTAAAAGTGATTGAGCAATGAGTCAGAAAATAAGACAACGATTCTTGGAATTTTAAATAGAACCTTTTGCATGTTTGAATATGTGAATGGTGTTATGTGTTTTGGGGTCCCAAACACGAACCATGCCGTCCTCTGATCCAGAGAGCAGTAAATTTCCAGTCGCACTATATGTTAAGCATGTGACAGCCTTACTGTTAAAAGAAAAGTTAGCTATCAGTAAAGGTAGAGAAACTTTCCAATGTGTGTTGCATCTGAATCATGCAGGAACCTTTTCAATCGACCACATAAATAAAGTCATTCTACCTTTCATTTTAGAGGCTGTACACCACATAGTCCCATAAACATAAGAGTGACCCATAAGAACAATCAACCCCAACAACTCAATTTCTAGGATATTCCGATATTTAATTGTAACACCAGATTGTAGCACCGGAGAGCGAAACCACAACAGAAACCTTCTATTTGTCATTTGAAAGAAGTAAATAGCAGAACCTAGCCCCTTAGCAACTCTCTCAGCTCTAGAACACCAGCTTTCAACAATGCAACTTCCCCAATTTCATATTCATGCTATCCTAGCTTTGTAGTTTAAAACCAGTCAAAGCAACTTGATGCATGGACATCCTTGGAAGATAACAAAATTTTTAGCATGCTATTTCATTGATATATCACCTATCTTTGTCTTGATTGCTCTGTATAGAATGATTTGGTCATCTTCTTATATATGTACCTTTAGTCTCCAGTAAACCCCTTCACTTGCAAAAGAAAATTATATTTAATTGCCCACGTTTTAAAGACTTCAATAGCACAATCTAATGCAATAGATCTGATCACCCCAAAGTTCAACCAATCAGCAAGCATCTAAGGAAGAAAAGGGCTTTATATGGTTCATTTAGCATTTATAATAGCATTAGATGGAAATTGTACAAACCTGTGACTTGGTAGTGAACCAATAATGTGTAACCAATGGCTATTGCTACAGGAACTATCTGCGTTAAGTGCAGCAATGTATATTTTTCCATCTCTACTTCCAGCATAGAAGACATTTTCACCAGGATCCAATGCAATTGTATCAATTACTGAGGGAAACACGATATTTCTCAGCAATACGCCCTTAGATAAGCTCCATACCTGTAGCATAAATGTGAATTAAAAAATAAAATAGAATGATTTATGATGCAAAATGATAAGAAGAAGAACATTCTGAGTTATTTGAGAAAGTTCAATGCCTACATGATATCATGAGAGTAAATGACTTAATTGAAAACACTATGAAGGCAAATCATACCAAATTTACATAAGAAAGAAAAATGAGGTAAAGTGCAAAGGAAATCAGACCTTACACGTTCGATCCTCAGAGGCCGAAACTATTATTGCATTGCCTCCACCATAACCTGTGACTATATCAGTAACACCTAACGTATGTTCTGAAAAGCTATGCTCATAAAGTTGGCTTGCCTGCTCCTTTTGATTATCGTCAAATATCCTGACGCTCATGAAAATGTTAATTAGCTAACGATGATCATCATCTCAAGCAAATTGCACGAAAGAGAAAAGAAAATGGGGGCATAGAGCAACGGAAGTACATGAAAAGAGACCAAATTCTGACAGCTCCATCCTCTGACCCAGAAACCAGAAGCGAGTTATCTTCAGTGAAATTCAAGCACGTAACAGTCCTATAATGGGCACGCCATTTCTTAAGCAATCTACCAGTCGCAACCTAAACCCCATAAAGAAACATCCATTTTAATACAAAGAACAAAGTTAACAACCAGATTCAAAACTAGTTCAACATTCTCAGAAAGAAAGAATAATTACCTCCCAAAAGTAAATATTCCCAGAAACACCACCTCCAACAATATAAGTCCCTTCACTGTTAGCGACAAGAGGCTTGATAGGCTCCTCCGGAAAGCTCTTAACTTCCACTTGAGGCTAGGAATAGAGAAGGGCAAAAAAGTTTCAGCTTTTACATAGGAATCTCACCAAACAGTTTACATTATTAAAAAGGCTTACCTTAGACCAAGACCAGTAAAGAATTGAGCCTGACGTGGCATGGGGATCCCGGAGCTGAGAGGAGGCCAGGAACCGGCGGCCGACGGCAGTGAGGCCGTGAGGAGGGGACGCGCAGGTTTTATACCGTAGGTTTTCAGCGCCAGTGTGGAGGTTCCAGCAGCCTATTCCGGCATCGACCGACGACGATGCGATCACGACTTCTTCTTCCATATTGGAACGGTGCGCTCAGTGAGCTTTGAAGTTCTGTTAAGCGGTTGAACAATATGGTTTTGTTAGGGTTTAAGGGAATGCAGCTTAGACTAATACGATGTCGTCCAGGGAATGATAGATACAACACTAAACGATGTCGTTAGAAATATCTCGGGGCTTACAGGTCTCGACTTTTTGCACCTTTGAGCTATTTTACTGGGCTTTGATCGCAAAGTCTGCTTAAGGCCCAACTCCCTAAATCACAAAAGCTTTGAATAAAATTTTCTCTAATTTTACCTAATGATTCATTTAATTGAATGTAAATTACATTAGTAAATCAATAAAATTTAAAGAAAGCAATCTCAATTATTCAATTTGTTTAACTAATTATTCAATTTATTTTATTCATTGAATAAGAAAGCTTTTTTTATTTTTTGAAATGTGTGTATGTTACTAATAAACGGCCAGGAAAGCCGAATCAGCTGGACTAATCTATCCCGAGTCAACAGACTCGCCCAATACACTTGACCTAGATCCAATAGATTGACAAAAAAAACTAGCTGCATTACATCAAGAGAAGGAAACTCAGAACATGCACTAGTAGTTACAAATTGGGGGAAATCCGTGCCCCAATTCCCAAGATCATAATGGAACAAAGCCTCCTGAGCTATGGCATGGACTGTCCTGTTCACTGATCTTTTGACATGACAGACATTAATGTCCCAAAGTTCACAGAGAAGAGCTTTACAATCTGAAATCACCCCAACATAAAGATAAATTTGAAAGTTCATCCTTCAGTGCATTTACAAGCAGTAAACAATATGATTCAATAATGTTACACTGGATATTGTTAAGTTTTATCCATGTTAGAACTTATTTCATACCAATTGCTTCTACCAGAGTAGGGTCAGAGTAGGGTAAGGAGAACTATCAGAAATCTTAGCAAAGAGATGAATAATGTTACCTTGATGATCCCGAATCAGGCTACCATAAGAGATTCGGTGTGTAGAAAGCATATATTTTATACAACAATCTGTGGTAGGATAGAAGCATGGTTCATGTTGGATCTAGGAAGTCTACTTTCACGAGAGATCTTAATCACGGGCTTAGTAAGGGAACAAATTTATAAGTTTTGACACCAAACTTCAATCCAAAACCTTAAGGCAGTAGGTCTATTGGTCCTTTTCACTTATATTTCCTTCACTAGTTTCATCTCTTTCCAATGTAAAATTCCTACTCACCCTTAACATCCTAACAGTTCATGTCCTATTGTCTTCACTAATGAACCATTAAGCACGTTAGATGATAAAAAATTCTCTTAATCTTCCAAACTTATAATTATAAGCAGAATTAACAAATTTAATTTAGTTAAAGTTAATTAGAAAAATTTAAAACTTGACTTGTATGATTCGAATATCTTCCTTAAAACGATATTATTTTAATTTTAATATTCAAAATGGTATCCTTTGTATTTATAAATTTAACAAAATTATAACAACATGACTTTATTTAAATAACCTGAATCATAGTTCGAATTTAACCAAACTTGGAACTATATTTCAAAATCGAGTGGAATGTTCAATTAGTCACACGAGCAGCAGTACAGATCTGTGATCTACTAGCATGTTCATCCACATTAAACCCCAATTTCCAGTGTCCTACATGCAGAAAGCAGCCTCGAGACCAAGCGTTTAGAACAAACAGAATCCATTAAACTTGCAGACGAATCGTATAAATGTGAATATATAAAGTAGTCTACAAAAAGCCGTCTGAAGAAATGTCGACAAAGTGGACAATGATCAGTAGACTGAAACGAAGCATCGCAGTTTCTCTCTCTCTCTTTTCACTCCTTTTAAGCAAAACAAAAGTCACGCACTTCCTTCCTTTCGTTCATTCAAAAGGCCCCTATACTATAGACCATCCCTATCCACTTTTAGATGACTCTTATGGAAGCAAAACCACTTTCACTTCCTCCCTTATATATATATATATATAATTAAGGTAAAAAAAACATAAACTAGTTTAATAAATTACAAATATTTAATTTTTAAAATTTTCAAAAAATTTTGTTTTTTAGGAAAATCATTTATCTTAAATGTTGATTAAAAATAAATGATAAAATATATTAAATATGAGCTAATCAAATATTATTAATATAATACTAAAATAAACTCTACCAATAAAAACTTACTTAAATTAATAACTTAATATAATTACTATAAATAATTAGTCTAATTCAAATTTAATTAATTTGATGGGAGTTTAAGAAATAAATTAAATTCTCGTATAAATAAAATTTGATTGACATAAATATTATATTTATGCTGCATATATATTATTATTATTAATTAAATTAAAAATAAAAGGAAAAGAAAATTAAAAAAATTTAAAGATTAAGAAAGTTTTAAAAATGTTTCTTACACTTATCCTTAATTTTTTACTCAATGGAATTAATAAACACATGCTTATTATATACATCAGCACGTGAAGTCCCATGTCACGTGCGATACTACACAAGAAAGGACAAACTCAGAGAGTTTGCATACGTATACATACATCGATAGGGATAGGGGTAATCATGTTATGTCAAAAACCTAGGGTTAGGGTTTTGTTTTGTAACCTTGTGTTCTTCGAACGAGACGAAATCATTGCACGACAAAGATATTCTAAGAATACTACTGTTATTCCCCTTCTATTTAAATACTGTTTCTCTTTCAAAACAAAAGGCTTACAGTGGTCCTTTTCTTAACTTGCTTTCGTCTCTGTCTCTTCCCAGTTTCACTGTGTTCAGATATTAAATAACCGTAGCCACCTAAGAGCCAAGAAAAGGAAGATGCTTGGTCAAACAATTTTATGCCAACCTTTACTCGTATAGGGATGTCGGATAATGGGACAAACCCAAAGTCGTAAAAGAGAGATGGGGTTTTGAGCAAATGTAGGTTTCGTTTGTTTAAGCTATAGCTACCAGTCAAGACGGTTCTTCCATATACTTCTGGTCTCTGAATATGGATGATCACAAAGCAAAACTTGGAATTAGGGAAGAGAGAAGAGAGGGATCCAAAGAAAGGGTTTTTTTGAAGATGATGATCAGATGTATACTTAAAGTAGGAAAAGGCAAAGGTTTCTGACTCTTTGTAGAAGAAGTATAGAAGCCTTGATAGAAACATTTCAACCTGTATCTTTAGTCAGTTTTCTTCTATATTTCGCTTTCATCGAACAGCCCAATCGTTTTGTTTTCTTGTTTTTGTTCTTTTTTGGATTTTTACTTGTTAAAGCTGTGGTCTGAAACTCATTTCTAGTTTTTCTTCTGTTTCTTGTCTTGATTGACACTTGACGGTTTATAGAAACGAGAATTGGAGATCGTAAACTTCGTCAGTCGAGAAATGATAACCTCTTTTCAGAATCATAAGATACTTTTTGGACAATAATATAGATAATGATAAGTTGAACGAGTTAATATGGCTTCCACTTGTTAGCAAGATTTCGAGAAACGAATAAACATACGAGCAGCTTTCTTTTAAAAAATTTTTAGCAGAGAATAAAAAAAAAAAGTTTTTTCTATTTCAGCTGCTTCTTCTGATGGCGTTCTAGTTGTTTTAAGCTAATAAGCCGGAGTTGTACGTATCAACCATTAATGGGATGGGAGTAATCAGAGAAAGCCCTAGAGATTGACAATGAACCATTCTGGAACTGTGTCAGCTTTTTTTTCCAAGAAGTCTCTCCCTCATGTTATAGGGACTCATTAGACTGATCAGACTACACAGTCTACAGAAATGGGACTCAGAAAAGCAGGAGAATAAATCGGCGAGCAAAGATAAATCGATTTTCTACAATGAAGACGAAGTGACATCTCCACGGAAAGATGGAGTTGATGATCTTTAGTCAAGCTTCAGTCTTTATTCTTCACTCATCACTATTAACCAAAAGTCACCTGCATTAATGGCTGTGGAAAACGAAATAGTACCTGGAGATAAAGTTATATATACAGTCGCAAATATCCACAAGCACGCACATACGTATTTCATTAACGCTATCATCTCATACTCTCAGGACTTGAAGAACATAACAAATCGAACAAGAGAAATAATCTGAAATGAAGATGAAGATGAAAGGAAAAAAGAAACAAAAACCTCATATATCTGACTCAATGAAATTGGGGAAACTAATTAACATGCCGAAGGAGGCATTAGATTCAACCCTAAATCATCTTTTTCCAACACCAATCGAGCCTTACTAGTCTCCAAATTTCCTGGATTGGAAGAATATTCCGGGTGCAATCTTTTCTTGGATTGTAAAGGGACACCAAACAACTTTGTCTTATAGCCATTACCACTGGGTTCTTCAAGAATGGTCAAAGAGCTTTGAGAAGTAGAGCTTGGAGAGTTCAAGACGTGAACTTGAGGAAATTGCTTAGCGTTAGTGGAGGCCGGATGATATCCAGTAAGATGGTTCGGAGGCTTTTGTATCAGTGAACCATTAGAAGCTATAGGATTAGCGACTGACTGTGGACCGCAAAGAAGTAAAGAAGAAGAATAGGTATTGCTAGGAGTAACAGGCTTGACATGATTTTGGACAAAGTAGATAATATCGTTATAAAGCTTCTTCATGTGTGCAAGTTCAGAAATAAGGATGTTGTTGCTTCTCCTGAGTCTCTCATTATCTTCTGATAAAGCAGTCACTGAGCTGTTATATCCACCAAATCCGATTACTGAAGCATTGGGGCCTCCTCTTCGCGGCGACGAAAGTGGCGGCGAGTCACACCAGTTGCTGTTGACCTGCTCGTCGGATTCTGATGGAGAGATGCTGACTCTGCTAGGAAATGAAAAGAAGTTAGGCCCATTGACACCAAGTTGAGAATGTGGATGGTGATGGTGGTGGTGATTAATAGCTACTTGTGGCTGAGCTGTTTTTCTTCTGTGTATCTCACACAGCAAGTGCTTCTCTCCCTTTTTGAAGAATTCATTTGCAAACTCCCACCTGTCAGGCACAATCTTCCTGAAACCCTAAATTTCCAAGCACAAGCAACAGAACCCAGGTCAGTATATATAAACTCAACAACCAAAACTGAAACTGAAACAAAAAAAAGAAAGAAAGACACAAACTTTGCACAAAGAAAGGAAGGAAATATATAGGGTTAGTTTCAGATATATACATAAGTATTAAGCTGTCTGACAAAGCTAGAAAAGTTATTGTGTTTGAAGTAGTTGGGTAGGAGATCACGAGCAAACTCAGGCGGCCGCCAAACGACGAAGGTAGTTTCATCTTCACCCCAAGAAACTATATGGTCAGTGGCGGGATCATCTACTAACTGATAAGTTTTAGTGAGGAAAGGAGCTGGAACTGGCTTGTGGGAGTCTAGTGAGAGCAATATGCCTTCACAATTGTCAAGCATAAGCGCCATTAAACTTGAAAACCAGAAGAACTTGGTAGATAGATAGAGAGAAAAGGAGAGAAAGAGAGCGAGAGGCTTTTGAGTTTGGTGTGGGCAAGTGTGTGAATGCGGTAAGCAGATGGATAAAAATGTTAGGAGAGGACGCACTATGCGACACAGTGTACTGTGATGTTATGGTTTTTCTTTTCTTAAATCTTTTACTTTTGCGGTGATTTGATAATGTATATGTGTCTTAGTGTCACTCTCCTCGGTTATGTAGTGAGAGAGAATATGTGTCTGTCTGTCTAGGACTGTGAAATAAGGGCCTTTCAAGACAAACCCGTGAACTCTCTCTCTCACACTCTGACATTGATCCCGCGCACACCCACTTAAAAATCAGGCACAAGAGGATGGTGCAGGTTCTGTTTGGGAATTGACAATGGACACCCTCCTCTCAGTCCCACCACTTTCCATTTTATTAGTCAAATACGTAACTAGAAGATGTTCATCTATGTTCTGCCATACAAACCTTCTTATAGTAATCTGAATTTATCTGCATGCAATGCATGTGATGCCGTTAGTTATTAGGTGTGGCTATCAGTTTCAGTCCCATCCTCATCCTGTTAAGTCTCCAGTTTAATCGTCCAGGTGTAGTGCAAATATCGCATGTTGGGTATAGATTTAGAAATGAGTAACAGTAAGTCGAGACCAAGGGGCATTGTGGTCATAAAAAGTTGGGCAGAAATAAGAAAAGAAAGAAAGGAGACGAGGAAGGTGGTTTCACTTCACGTCAAACGAGTGTCCTCTTTTTCATTTTGTAGCTTTCCCTTTGTTGTTTAATGTCACCAACCCAACACAATCTCCAATTTCGAATCCCCATCATTTTCTACTTACTCTAGCAGATATAAGGTAAAGAATACATCGAACTACGTGATGGGATTTAAAGCCTGTTTCTTGGTGACGACATTTCTTCTTCTCCTCCTCCTTCTTCTTCTTCTTCTTCTTCTTCTTTTTTTCACAACTTTCTTCCTGTTTTACTCGCATTATATTCCAAACTTCAATATCAACATCATATGTAGAGACATGCTCTCCCGCTACTGTTACCTTTACTGACTAAGTCACAACTATGTGACTCTCTCTATGTACTGTACAACTACTGACCCTTTTAGCCTCTTCGAGAGTCCTCCAACTTTGGCTCGGCTCAGCTTCTTTCACCGCTGACGTGTCTCAGGTGATTGAATTATTGGCTCCAAAAGTTTCCATGAAACCTGAAAAAACTACAGCTTTTTCCCTTCCTTTCTTTTTCTTGATAAGGGCCCAAGAAATTTTTGTTTCTATGCACAGTTTCTCCTACCCCCTTTTCATGTCCTCTTCTCATCACTGTCCATGTAATAAGATTTTAAATTGAAGCACTGTTAAGGAGTTACATATCAATAGATAACAGATAATATTAGGAATAAGAGCAGGCTCCAGCAAACTGATGTAGGGTCGCAACCAGTTGCTCTGCAAAGTGAAACTATAGGAACATCATTACTAATTATATCACATAGATATTGCAACTGATTGTTTTTATCATGCCTGTGATTCTCATTATTGGAAAAACAAAGTTTGCCCACTCACATGATTATTCCTTCCATGTTAAAAAGGAAGTCGTCAATTTCCTTATCAATCACAACAAACAAAGAAAAAGAGAGAATTTAACAAACGAATGCACTTTAAACCTGTTCATGAAAATTAAGCCATTTAAAGCTATAATCTTCCGATCATTACGAGATAATGGATCATTTCAATCGATAAGCTGATCGACTGACCATATTTGCTGAAGAACCTATTCGGATTACCGAAACTGGTTAGCTAAATTATGAACAAGTTAATGAACTGCAAGAGATAAGGTTAAAGCAAAGTTCCTTGTCACATGGCTTGGAAAATTTTTGTTGAATTCCAATATAGATTTCACTACTTCAGCACAAAACAAAGCATGTGATATCAACATTTTTTATCTCTCATTTTGTACATAACAAAGAAGCTGGAAATGATAAGAAGCGTTGTCAGATTCCTGTGCTGATAATTCAACTATAAATCTCTTTCTCGTTTTTCTTAATTCTCAAGCTCAAATCGCTTACCCTTCTGCACCATCACTGCAAGACTTCGGCGGCTGACATGGAAGCTGTCCTTGGAACTTCTGAGGGGTATGCACTTCTCGTGATTTTTGTCTTGCATTCTTCTTTTGCTTTACGAATTTTATCATGCTCACATAAATCGATTCTATTACCCTTTTTCATGTTACATGCATATTCTAGTGAAATATTTTTATCCTTAATCTAGACAAAGGTTAGTTTAGTTTATTAATAGAAAAAGAGGCAACCACTTGGTCATTGTCACAAGGAGATTATGGCAATGATCTGATTATCCATTACGAACCACTTGATGGGTGTGGGTCCAACAATCATACAAAGGGACCTATTGTATTGATGGAGATGAGCAGTTTATGGGGTAATAGGTAACAGAGAGGCATGAATAGTTAATGAGTAAGAAGGTAAAATTCATGATGATTCGCAGAAGCTTTCTTTTGTTTGTTTTGTGAATTTTTGTAGAAGAAGACACATATCTCACATATGAGAAAAAGGGAACAAGGGGGTCCACGAAGTATACCAAGAAATCTAGATCTTCTCTCGCAAGTTGTCAGCAACTAAGACAGATCCTACCGAGCCCACCACCTCCACCACCACCACCACCACCATGACTAGCAAAATTCAACCCAACACTCAAAACCTCTAAAACACTAAAGAGCCAAGAAGATTCTATTCCAATTTCTATAACACAGTGAAATGTGAACCCCACGATCACCACCAGCCCTCCTCTCCCTCACATGGCCACCGCCGATTACAGCATTCAAATATACATTATACAATTTACCTAGTTATCAATAAACAAATCATAATGCAAGGTCATTATTGGATAATCTATTTTGAGAATTTCAAGGAGAGACAGCTTAAAACACAGAGCGAATATGGATAAACAACCCCACAAATATACGTTGATAAAAGATCTATAGACCCTTTTCGAACTCTTTCCTCTCTTGCTTTGAGGTGAAAGAATCAAAATCTGTATTCTATACGACAAGCTACAAGCTTCTCTCTTCTGTCTCTTCTCTCACTCTCTTTTGTCTGATTCACTGACCCTTCTCTTGCATTGAGGGAAACACAACCATGTAAATATAGTTCCGCTTATATATATATATTACATAACATGCATGTACATAGAGCATCTCACTCCTCAAAACTGTATTATATTTACATTGGGGTAACGTAGTAGCAGTTGTAGAGATAATGGTCAAAGAACGTGATGAAGAGGCTACAAGGTCCTGATTATCTGAGAAACTGAAATGATATATAGTATGTGTTATAGGTCACGAGTGATATGGATCCCACGAGGAAATGGCACACTGATACATTAATTATGGACAGGACGAGATACTAGTTTGTCTTTCATTCTTATACAAATGTAGATAAATGGTGATTTGTCCTTTGTGTAGCGATGAAAATTGACGTCCCTATCCTTCCAAAATGACCGATCATCACGCAACCTTCTACTATTACAGTCTAAAGAATAAGAAGAAGACGAAGAAGGAAGTGAACCTGAGATACTTTTGGCTTAATGTCCTAATATTTGCTACTCTGATTAGTTATATTGATACATTTTCAATTTTTTTTGAACTTTGAATAAAGTTTTAAATTTACTATGTATTGATAAATTAATGCTATGAAAACATCTTCTATACTAATTAAGACTTATAAGATTCCAAACCTCACGTATCTGTAGGATTCTTATCGAATGTTTTTCATGTAGTAGTATTAATAAATTAATAGGCTAATTATAAAAAATTAATTTTATTCAATTTTGCAGTAATAACTTAAACTTTAAAAATTAGTATTAGAATATTTAAATTTTCAATTTTTGCCGTGACATTACTCATTTGTCATGTAATTATTATATATTAAAATTTATTACTTAATAAATTAAAATATTATAATTAAAAGTCTTTCTCTATACATGTCATGTCTTGGACTAACCTTGACCAAATGGACCTGTTTGATTTTGGGAAACGTGCAAGCTGCAAGTGCTTCACGACTAGAATTTCAACGCCTAATCAGTGAGGGTGTTATTGCTAAACTAGAAATTTAAATGAACTGAGAGCAACTTATTGTTCCCTTTCTCGAATTCCTATTTAGTTTTAGAAAAAAACTCTAAAGTTAATTGTTAATAACTGTTAACCAGGTGAGGTCAATTCCTAATATGGCTGATTGGTTTGGAATTCCTTGATTCGTCACTACCGTGCCTGACTAAAGTACCACCTAATTGCTTTAGCTTATCTCTACTTTCACCTTTAAGTTACATCCTTTCTCGATGCAGCGTTTTCAACCGGAAATTTTCATCACCTGTTTCTTTTTCCTAGACAGAACCCCCAAATTTTCAAAGATCAACGTACGATAGAGACTCTTGAACAACAAAAAACTTGTTATTTCTATTAGTCGTGTCTCCTAATTACTGATCCAAAGGACTAGGAGATCTTACCTAATTCTATGTCCAGATGCTAATTGATTAGATTAGGTATGATTGAGTTCAATTCAATTTTTTTTTCTTTTTACAGATGGTACGAGGAATATTGTTTTAATGTAATTAGTTAATAAAGTAATGTTATTCTATTTTTTAAAAAAAAATTAAATTAAAATATATTGTTAACAAAAAGTTTAAGTCTTTGAACATTTCAATTCGAATTTTAAGTTGAATTTTTTAAAATTGAACTTTACCTAAAAACTCAATTAATTTAATCTTAATTTATTAACTTTAGACTATTTGGATCATGTCAAATTAAAATTTCATCATTATATGGATCAGAAATTATTTGATATTACTAAGTGTTTGATGTCTTGGAGTGTGCAAAACATAAGACCTCATTGAGAGTTGGGACATGAAGTTTTGGTTGGTGATAAAAACTGTCATTATTAGCTAAGAATTCGATGATTGGTCCATCGAATTTCATAATTCCAATGAAAGGGTTTGTCTCATAGAGTCACAAACATTCTTCTATTCCCTCAAAGACAGAGTTGGTTCAAAGAGATTCAATGCATACATGAACTTTAGAGCAATCATGCATGGCTTTAGGTGGTATAGATTGATGTTAAATTCTGCACTAATCAAATGATCCAAATGCATTAAAGAAAGACGATGATATATATATTGATTGATTGGACAAATCAATGAAAATAATATATATAGAATAGTGTGGATTTGATTTCCATGCAAAAGCTCTTTTTCCTTGGAAGAAAAAGATGAGGACTTTTAAAAGCAATCCTTTCCGAAAGAATGTGTTTATTAGGGCATATGATCAAAAGGGTATTTGCATTCGAAAAACAAAATAAAAAAGAAGAGAACTTTGTTCCAAGACTTGCATGGCGTAGTACTATATAGTTTGCTAATCAATAAAAGCAAACTCATTTTAACACGCTTTAGCTTTAGAGTTGCATTAAAAGGAGCTAACAACAAGAGATCTCTTTACTTATCTTTCTCCTTTTCTGTTTGTTTGTTCTTCTTCTTCTTCTTCACTAAAGTCGTCGACGTCGACTTCTACGTAGAGTAATAGGTCTGATCATATATATAAGAAAAGGGTATATTCTACATGGAAGTAGCTATCCAACACACGCATAAAAGCGGGATGGATACTACTGGTCCCTAGTGATTCCACTAATGACATGCTTTTAGTCGGTGGTGAGGAATGATCAAAATTTATCAGTATCAGTTCTTTGGCAGACACTGTCAATGTTTAAAAGAAAATGGACCCGAAATTAAGTAGTGTCTTCTTTTTAATAAGATAACAATAAGTATAACATCTATGTACGACCTAAACATCATTAAACCAAAAAGCAATTTAGACACCGAATGTCAAAAAAGACAACACAAGAAGAAGAAGATTGAGGTGTGGTTTTACTTTCATTATATTGGGGTTAGAAGAGGGGAACATAAAGGCTGTTGGATCACATGCACATCACATTCTCTTTTTCTCATCCATCACTTCTCTTCTTTTTATACTCTCTGTGTGTGTATGTGCCTAATGAACGTTAAAGAAGAAAAAGTAGTTTTAACCCTAAAATTCTCTTCAAGAAGAACAAGTAGGGTCCCACAATATTTCAAGGCTGCTAGTACTGCTACTGCTTCTCCTCAATCCAAGGGATTCCTCTGTGATGATCAAAAGCCTCTGTTGGGTCCCCCCATCATCTTCATCATCATTTCATGCATATATATGAAGACCCACCTTATGTTCATTTACTCAGAATCACAATAGGGCTTATAACAGTAAGATAGTAATGAAGAGTTCACCAAAAACCAGTGAAAGTTTTTACCCTTAATTGGTTCATTGGCGACCAATTCCCTTATTTCCTGGGGAAATGCAGATACCTTCAAATCATTTGCAATGTTAGGTCTGATCCAAGATAAAGGACACTGTAGAGAGTAGAGATACCCCTTATATTCGCTATAATCATATTGATATTATTGCCACCTAATAATCCACTAAGAAAACCCTTTTTGGCTGGTCAATCATGTCAATCAAAAAGCTTTATGAATTATCTGATATCGATCACTCAACCAGTGCACAGAAAGAATGGTCCCCTTAATTTGATCGCTAATCCATTTTCATCCGCTCCAAGTTGTTGACTATTAGGTTCTATTAAAGCACGTCAAAAGTGTAATTACGCTGATCTTACGTTGTAATGTGAAGTTAAACGTTGACGAACAATAATTTATATCAGGTATAGCATTCCAAAATCAATCAAGCTACAGGATGAAGAAAATGGGTTAGTGTAATTTCAATGCCTAAACAGTGCTTGGTTTTGATAATTCTTTCAAACTGTACCCGCAGCATCATAGTTAATATAAGCGCAGAAGTATATGATGACGGTAGATAATCTGAACTAAATTAAGAAATTGATTTAAGACGGGGTTTCCTTTGCTGCCTGGTCCACTGTTATGAAAAGTGAAAACAAGGTCATGAACCTTACTCTTAGCTTTCTCAGCTTTCATTATTAAATACAGAAAGTGCACTCCTCTATCTTCGAATCTTGGAGGCTATGGAACTTCCGTTGTTGGAGTAATAATGTGTTAAAGTATTGGAAAGGAGAGCAACATTTCCCTAGCCCTCTATTCAGCCAGAATACTGTTTTCTTATATCATTTGGAAAAGAAGAAATGATTAGGTACATGGACTCAACAACCTTTGTAAACAAAACATTTTGCATATCCATTAGCCTTTAAGTCATGATCATTAATCAATTCTCTTACGAATAAGTTGTTTTCAATGTGAACAAGATTTTAAATTATACAAATTATGATCAGTTATTTCGATAATTATAAAAAATGTGAATAAAATCATAAAAAATATAGAATTCATATACAATTACACATATTATAGTTTGCAGTTTTAAATTTTGGAAGTGGGTATACAAGATGCATGTTTCAGATTTCACAAATGGAATAACTTTGTCAGATGGACGGAGGAATATATAATGGAGAGCCAAAAAGAAAAAGAAAATGATCTAGCTCATGAAGTTCACAGTAGTTGATTGGAAAAAGAAGGCCAAAAAGAGATACAAAGTGGAAGTAAGCCAACAGAGATATGATGCCCCATATGCTCCAACAGAGTGAAAAATGGAAAAAGAGAGAGTGGAGAGGAAAAATACAGCCTTATGGGGAATAAGGAGAAGGGTTGCATGATTGGACTCTCTAGTAAAAGAAGCACTGAACTTCCATAGGAAATTTGAAAGTAAAATTCCAAAATCTAAACGTACAAAAATCTTGTATGAAAAGAGAGAGATCAGAGAGTAGAGGAAAGGGGAAAGGAGGGGAAGATTTTGCAGTGGAAGTGGGGCAAAGCAATAATGGTAATTATAGTAGTAATAATAGTAGAGAGCAGATAGTTATCATCATGGGTTGAAGCATATTCACTCTGCTCTTTGTCATCACTTTCTACGACATGATTAAAGAAAATAAAGTTCATCAATCTAAAGCATAACTCTCCTCCACTATTATCCAATACATGCCCAAACAAAAAAAATGTTGCATCCCAAGGCTTCTACATTGCTATTTTATTAAATTATCAGATAAAAGTTGAAGATTTATGATTATTATATTTGCACGCCTTCTTAGCTAAGTTTGAGATTTCCTAGTTTGGCTCCAAATTTAAAAAACATGATAAGTCTAGCAATTACCCTTTCTAAAATGTGGTAAATGAAGTTTTGTGTTCGCCTTGGGAGATTTTGTTATTGGTTCAAACATAACTGAACTACTCCAGTATTGTTAGTGGATTCAGAGCCACTAACATAAAGTCTGAGGGGCATATTTCGGACTGTAGTTTTGATAAAATTCTTGAATGGTATAATGAATCATTGCCTCTTGATCATACAATGGTTAATAGTTTTTACAATATGAAGAAACTTATTAGGGGTCTTGGTTTTTCTATTAAAAAGATTGATTGTTACAAATTGAGATGTATGTTGTATTGGGGAGATGAAGTGGAATTACAAGAGTGTAAATTTTGTGGTCAACATAGGTTCAAGCCTAGAAAGCATTCAATGAAACAGAAATTTAGTACCCTAGAAGCGGATGTATTATTTTCCGCTAACTCCAAGATCTCAAAGACTATATGCTTATGATGTTACTGCATCTAACATAAGATGGCATAATGAACACGAACATGAAGATGAAATAATAAGTCATCCATAAGATGCACTGGCATTGAAACATTTCAATGACACCCATCTTGAGTTTGCTACTGAAAGTCGAAATGATAGGTTGGGATTGTCGACGGATGGATTCCAACCTTTTGGTCAATCTGGCCAGCAATATTCATCATGGCCAATCACAATTACTCCTTATAATTTGCCTCTATGGATGTGTATGAAAGACATATGTATGTTCTTAACAGTGATTATGCCAGGGCCTTTAAATCCGAAGCATAGAATTGATGTATTTTTACAGCCATTGATATCTGAATTGCAACATCTTTGGGAATACGGTGTCTAGATATATGATGTGTCTCTGAAACAAAATTTTGTGTTGAGAGCGGCTTTGATATGGACCATTAGTGATTTTTTAGCATATGCCATATTGTATGGATGGAGCATAGTAGGAAAATTGGGTTGTCCTTATTGTGGCAATGATTTTGATGTGCTTTATCTTCCAAACGGGGGCAAAATATGTTGGTTTGACAATCACAAGAAATTTCTTCCTCCAGATCATCTATTTAGACGCAATAAACAAAAGTTCATTAAGAACAGGATGGTAAAAATACCTCCTCCCCTTCACAAAGCTGATGAAGAGATTTTGCAGGAGATTGAGGAATTAAGCTTGCTGAAAGTTACAGAATTTGAAGCTGATGAAAATGCAAGCATTAGTAAAAACTTTGGTTAGAGAAAATGAAGCATTTTTTAGGATTTGCCATATTGAAAAACTAATTTGATACGTCATAATCTAGATGTGATGTATATTGAAAAAAATATTTTTGATAATTTGTTCAATACCATAATGAACATTGAAGGGAGGACCAAAGACAATGCAAAATCATGAGGTGATTTCCAACTTTTTTGTAGAAGGAATGAATTACATAATGATCTTCGCACTGGTAAATATTCAAAAGAATGTTACAATTTGGACAAAAAACAAAAGGAAATATTGTGTGAATGGTTGAAAAGTCTAAAGCTTCCCGATGGTTATGTTTCAAACTTGGCAAGGTGTGTGGACATGAGGAAGTACAAATTATTTGAGATGACAAGTCATGATTTTCATATGTTTATGCAAAGGCTAATTCCAATTGCAGTTTGGAAGTTGCTACCGAATAAGGTTTGGGAAGTAATAACATAATTAAGTTTGTTTTTCAAAAGTTTAACATCATTTGAAATCAAGTTGGCTGAAATGGAAAAACTAGAAAGGAAAATTCAAGTGATTTTGTGCAAGTTATAAGGGATTTTTCCTCCAAGCTTATTTGACTGTATGGAGCATCTACCTGTGCATATAACACATGAGGCAAAACTAGCCGGTCTAGTTCAATATCGATGGATGTATCTGTTTGAGAGGTAATTCCAAAAAATATTGTAAATAAAGTAATAACATTTTTTAAAGTAATAACATATTTTAACTACTAAATTGTAATAACCATGTTTTCTAATATAGGTATTTTCATCACTTGAAGAAAAATGTCAAAAACAAGGCTAGAGTTGAAGGTTTGATACGTAATGCTTATTTAGTGGAGGAAACTGGTACACTTTGTTCACATTATTTTGAGCCGCATGTTCACACAAGAGAAATAAAAGTTCCACGTAATGACGATGGGGGAGGAACGAGTGATGCTGATGGTAACTTATCCATTTTCACATATCCTAGACAAACATATAGGCATTCAACGTGAAGAATGTTAATAGAGGAAGAAATTGAGGCTGCCTATAGTTACATTTTATTAAACTGTCAAGAGGTTCAAACTTTCATGCAGTAAGTTGAAAATGATTATTTCGGTTTTCAAATTTTGTATTGTTCATAACTGAAATACATAATAAGATTTTTAGATTATACAAGGAATTGTTATGCGAGATAATGCCGGACAAAACACAGGATGATATAAATAAACAAGTTGGAAGACACTTTCGTCGATGGTTCGAGAGATATGTAAGTTTTCACTTACAAATATTCAAATGATTGAATTATAAGATTTAAGTGTTCAAATGACATTATACTCTTTGATATGATAATTTCTTTTATGTAGACCTTAGAAAATCTAATAGAGAACAAGTTCATATGTGATCTTGCAAAGGGACCTTTGCGAACTGTTAAATCGTATTCGGTGTATTTCGTTAATGAATACAAATATCATACATAATATTATGGTCATAGCATGGCAACAATAAATAATGGAGTTTGCATATAGGGAGAATTGATGGATTACTATGGTAAAATTATTGAGATATTTGAAATTGAGTACCCTGCATTGCTAATAAAGCTAAGTGTGATATTTAAGTGTGACTGGTTTGACCCGACTCTAATTGTTGGAACAAAAGTGCATTGCCGATACAATATAGTTAAAATCAACAACTGAAGAAGATTGAGACAATTTGAACCCTTCGTGTTGGCAACGCAAGCGAAACAGTTGTGTTATATCCCTTTTCTGAGCTTACGACGAGATAAAGTCATATTGCTTGACCGTTTGCAAAGTTAAACATAAAGGTTTTTATGAATCACATGGAAAAGGAGAACAAAGAATTAAAAGTAAAGCGTTTTAGGAAGATGTTTATAAAATAAATGCATCTGTCACATATGACAATAATGAACCTTTGAACGATCCATCTAATGAATATGTTGAAATTTCATCTGGAGAGGATGACAAGGGTCAAAGATCCGAAGAGGAGCTGGAGTTTGATGCTTATTCTTCAGAAAAAGAAGGTGATTGTAATTTACAATTAAGTTATGATAATGATTAATTTTTGTTTGTAATTGAATATTTTATTCAACAAGTCAATTGTTTCCTTTTCAGTATATTGTGTAAAATATTGAATTCAAATTCTTAATCAAGGAATGTCGACATAGCGACTGGTTCTGGATGGTAGTAAGTCATTCCGTTGGGAGGAATGTGGAAAAATTGTCCCTACCGAAGGAATAAATAATACAGGAAAAATGTCCACTTCATACACTAATGATCGTTTGCCTTCTATGGCCGATCTTCTGCTTCAAGGTGTTTAGTATCATCTGAACAATGTCACTTTCCTTATTATGTACATCTCATTTCCTTTTATG
>JANIHZ010000002.1:4425791-4439761 GCA_027478365.1 Erythroxylum rufum
ACTCCTCACATCAAGTATATATAGACATTGAATTAACAAAATCATCCATAATACAAACGTGATTCAAAGCCATAAACCCTCTCTGAACTTTCATCGAACACTTCAAAGCCTTGACCATATTATCCCAAATCACCTAAACATATAATCTCTTCTTTCTTAACATACTGTCACACAATGCAAAGCCAAATGCATTGTGTTACAGATAATCAAAAGGTATGAATAATCACTCTTAAACCCAGATTAAATCATCCACTTCAATCGACTCAAAAACCAACATTTTACCTGACATTAATCACAAGCAAAATAGTTGAATTACTTACCTCAACCAACACGCACGTGCACTCCGACTGTAGATGACAGAAGGACGTCAACTGGTGAAGCAACCTCCACATATTCCAAGCGTGACCGAAGATAAGAGAGGGACGGCGGCTCGAGGGAGAGGGAAGGCGACAGAGCTAAACGCGGGAGACTAATGAATCTCTGTATTTCATTTACACAGAAGATGAGATGACGTTGTTATGGGGGGTGGGGACACGACTCGTCTCATCTAGTTGGAGGGCGTGAGTTTAAGTTTCAAGGATACAAAAACGACGTCGTGTTGGGCTAACAACACGACGTTATTCTGGTAGGGGCAAGGGGAAGAATGTGGACTTGGCCTTTCCCGACATTTAATTCACCAGAACGTCGGGCTAACTATTTTGCGACGTCTTCCTAACAAAACAACACCAAACACTTCGTTTTTCCGCGACGTCTGCATACAACGTTGTGAAATCTTAGTTCTTTTCCTGACGTTTGAAAAAACGTCACGAAAGCCTCCAAAATGTCACGAAAGCCTCCAACAATTCGCGACGTCTTCTGAGAAAATGACGCAAAATGTATGTTTTAGTTGTAGTGCCTGACCAGTGTGGATCGAGGGGAAGAAACTATTTTCCTCTATGTGTGTGTCTATCATGTGTTGATATCTGTGTATGACCCTCTATTTATGGCAAAGCGTTGATTAGGATAAGCACAAGAGTTTTTAGGTTAAAGGACAAGACAAAGGCAATGGAGATGCGCTTGAAGATTCTTTTCACAGCCCTCTGCCACACTTATGTTTACTTTTGGGAAGCCAAGGGCCAAACTCCACTATTTCCTCGCATATTTGGCCATGAAGTTGGAGGGTACGGGCATCACTTTTCTACTTTCGTCCTGCTTAAGCCTTTCTCTTTCTTTTTTTTCTTTAGTGATTAAGAACAAGAAGGCAAGGCTTAGAGAGATTTAGAGGCATGGGAAGGTTGGCTCGTTTGAAGGAAGCAGGTGGTGAATGTCGTAGCCTGCAATCAAATATAAAAAGAAACCAACTTCTTGCAATACAAATTAATGTAGTAGTGAAAAATAGGGATCGTTCTCACGAGGAATTCAAACGTTAATAGTTATGCAATAAAGGGGGTTTTGTAATTGTGAATTAAACAGAATTTAACCGGAAATTGAAATTGAAAAAAATAACTAAAAGCAAAATAATGAGAATTTAACAATCAATAGAAATAAATCTTGGTTTCCATTCTCCTTTATTATTGAACTTGCGTTGATCATCGACACTAAAAATAACCAATTTATTAGTTTAGCATTCGTCGTAGTAAATTTTTTTACCTATTTTCTCTTATGTTTAGTTAACCAAAACATGTATTTGAATTAATCCTTATTAATTAATAACCTGGATACGATCTCAGATTTAATTAATTAATATCTTTATGAATCAAGAAAATCGACGAACTAGACAACATACATACGATGTATATTTAGCCTAGATAATTATTTTTCCTAGAATCATGCCCCTAGCGTAGTAGACAAAAATTCTAGTCGTTACTTTTGATTAAAAGAATTGAACGTCAACATTTTTTAATCTAGCGATTAATTGAATAAAAACATAAACTAGTTGTGCACTTAACTGTCAATTTAAACAATTAAATATTGACCCAAAAAAATAATTAATATTTGATTAATAAATCAATTGAAATAAAGAACACAAATCTCACAACATGTAAAATTCAATAACTAAGATTCCGTAAAATAAGAAATAAAAATTTAGTTACCTGATATCATAATTTTTCTAACTATTCGGACATCACTGCGTTGAAACTTACGCTGTCACCCTTCCTTGTTTTCTATCTGCCGCCGTCTTCTTCTTATTTGCTTCTCTGTTTTTATCGCAGCCTCCTCTTCTATTCTCGTACTCTTGTTGATTTTCCCGAACTCCAAACTCAGCCGCCGTCTCCTTCTCCTTTGTCCTGTAACGCAGCCCTTTCTTTTTATATCCTGTACTGTAGTCTGATTTTGACCATTTAATTGCAACCCTCAAAACCTTCTTCACGCCTCTTGTTGGAACGCTGTCGTTCCTGTTTACTAGGTGATGTGCCCTTTTAATTAATTTGTTGCTCCTCTCTAGCGTTAGCGTGTCTACTCCTGCTTGAAAAACGCCGCACAACGTTTGCGTTTTGAGTTCCCTGCGTGCTGCCTGTTGCGTGACTTGAGTCTGCCCTCTTCCTTGTGCGTCATCGTCTCATTTAATTTGCTCCTTTATTTTTCTGCTCTTTGTTGATTTGCTATCCCCTCTTCATGTAGCTGATTTGACAATTAAGATTGCTACCTTTTAAACCTGCTACTCGCCCTTGTAGCCTCTGCGTGTGCTTCCTTTGACAATTTAATTTCCTTTATTGCTGCCTCAAAACGACGCCACGTTGCTTTCCACTGTCTATTGTTGTTTTATTCTCCTGTTATCTTTTTGGGCTGATTCTTTGGCACCATGTGTTGCATTTCATACTTTTTATTGTTGCACGAGGTCATGTCTAATTAGTGTCAACATCTAGTTCAACTTTTTTTTATCCCAAAATTATCGCAGTTCTTTTTGTTTAGTTCTAAAATACACTTTGACATAAAACAAGATTAATTCCCGTTAAGTATAACTTCAAATCTCAAGAACAAAGAAAATTAACACACAAAAACATAGAAAATAACGACACTAACAATCACCCAAGTCTCTTAACACCCCTTCAAGTCGAAGCCCCGTAGAGACGAATGGATCCGCACTTGAAGATTAGGTCTTCAAACACGTATGCGGTGAGAGGCTTTGTGAATAAGTCGGCTAGTTGGTGTTGGCTTTGTATGTGCTTGAGATCTAAGAATCTTTAGTTCGTCACATCGCGTAATAGGTGGAGATCGACCTCCAGATGCTTGGTCCTAATTGTCATATAATAGAGGTATGGCTTTTCTGTTTTCCACTTTAAAACACTTTAATAGTTGAACGATCCACTTTAACTCGCATGTAGTTGAAGCTAAGTTTCTGTATTCTGCCTCTGCTGATGATTTACCGACTGTTGTTTGCTTCTTTGGTTTCCATTATATGGTTGATTGTTCGAGGAACACGCAAAACTCAGTCAAGGACCGTCTGCTAAACACGCAGCTTGCCCAGTCCGAATCGGAGTAAACGGTGAGTTGTAGGTCCGAATTTGATGCGTAGAATAGGCCTTGGTTCTATGTTCTTTTGAGATATTTAAGAACATGTTTTACAGCTTTCCAGTGAGTTTCCCTCGATGTTTTCATGAACTGACTTAATTGTTGTGTTATGTAGGTGAGGTCTGGCCTTGTGAAGCTTAAGTATTGTAGCCTGCCCACGATTCTTTTGTAGATTTTCGAGTTTTTGAGTAGCTCACTCCAATGGTAAGTTTACCTCCTAGAACTATGGGTGTTATGCATGATTTATAGTCCAGTAAGTTTGTTTCTTGTAGAATATCCCTTACATACTTGCCTTGACTGAGTACCGTCCCTTTTTCCGACCTTGCTATTTTGACTCCTAAGAAGAACTTAGCATACCCTAGATCCTTGATTGTGAACTCTTTATGTAGGGCATGTTTGATAGTGTTTAAATGCTCTTCCTTTACTCCAGTGATGAGAATGTCATCCACATAGATGATGATGGCAATAAAACTATTGCCTTTGCCTTTAGTGTATAGGCAATTATCTGATTCTGCTTTATCAAAACTCAATCCCTTTAGTTTTGTGGTCAGTTCTTTGTGCCATTGTTTGCCTGCCTGTTTGAGTCCATAAATGGACTTTATTAATCTGCAAACCTCTTCTGCCTTGGCTCTCTTATAACCCTGTCGAGGTAGCATGTACAGTTCTTCTTCTAGGTGGCCATGTAGATAGGCATGATTTATGTCACACTATAGAATGGGCCATTTTCTGATTGTAGCTACAGCTAGGAATGTTCTGATTGTCACAATCCTGGCTACAGGAGAGAACACCTCTGAATAGTCCACTCCTTCCCTTTGGTTGAAGCCCTTAGCTACCAACCTTGATTTTAGTTTGTCAACAGTGCTATCTGGGTTGTATTTCACTTTATATATCCACTTTGATGCTATAGCTCGCTTCCTTTTAGGTAGCTTTGTCAAGATTCAGGTTTGATTTTCTTCTAGGACTGCTAGTTGTGCATCCATGGAGTCCACCCATTCTTTTGACTTACTTGTTGTCTCATAAGACAAAGGCTCAAAAGTAGTGCACACATTACCTATAAACTCCTTGTAGCTTTGTGTATGTGCAATTCGAAAGTTTGAATCCTTGTCTTCTTTTGTTCCTGCAGGACCAAAGACTTTTAAAGTGATATTAGAAGAATCAAGGACATACGTTGAATGACGAGCAGAGGCTTGGTAGACATAGTCATCGAGTTATTTTGGTGTGGTGTGCGTTCTTTGGTTTTTTCTCACATAATTGTTTGTAGTGATGTCTTGGTTTGCCATGTTGTTAGGTTGTGGTAGTGTTTCTGTAGTTTCTGGTGTGCCTTCAGTTTGTTGTATGCTTGATGTCCCCGACATATCACTTAATGTTTCTGCATCATCGTCTGTTGTGTTGTAAGAGAACAGTGGTAGTGGTCTTTGTTCAGCGTCGGTTTGTGTATTGGCAAAGGGAAAAGTGTTTTCATAGAAGGTTACGTCTGTTGAACTAAAAACATTGTTTGTGCCAAGGTCCATGACTTTGTAGGCTTTGTAGTTTGGCATATGTCCAAGGAAAACACATCTCAAAGATCTAGGATCCAGCTTTGTCTTGTTAGGTATTTTATCTAGGGCAAAACATAGACACCTAAAAAATTTCAAGTGTTCATAGGTTGGTTTTCTTTGATGTAGTCTCTCATATAGTGTTTTCCATTGTAAGGTTTTGGTTGGGATCCTGTTTAGGAGGTAAGTGGCAGTGAGGAGGGCTTCTCCCCAGTAATGTTTAGGTAAGTTTGCTATAAATAGCAGAGCCCTTGTTATTTGTAGTAAGTGTTTGAGCTTTATCTCCACTACACCATTTTGTTGTGGAGTGTATGGACAACTTTTCTGGCGTACTATTTCCATCTCTGCAAAACATTTTTTGCATCATAGTTTATGAATTCTCTCCCATTTTATATTCGTATCCTTAAGATCTTTGTGTTGTATTATTTTTCGATGGTTTTGATAAACTGAGTTATGGTGGGTTGTGTTCTATCTTTGTGTTTGAGCAAAAAGGTCCAGGTAGCTCTAGAGAAGTCATCTACAATGGTTAGAAAGAATTGTGATCCATCTAGAGTAGGTACTCGGTAAGGTCCCCATAGATCCATGTGTAAGATTTCAAAGGGCTTAGTGATTTGTATTTTGTTTTCAGGGAAGGGTTTTTTGTGCTATTTTGCCACATGACAGACTTAACAATCAGACAAGTGTTGGTTGGAAAACTTGATTTCATTGATATGTTGCATTTTCTCCTCGGAAACATATCCTAATCTACTATGCTAAACATTAAAGGAAATAGAAGCACTAAGGGCAACATTCATAGTTCTGTAGAAGTCTAGAGGAGAGCCTTTCAAGGTTCCGAAGGGTAATAGGCTATCTATGGTTAGCTCATACAGTCCATTTCTAACCTTGATAGCTAGTATCACATTATTAGTCTGTAGGTCCTGCAAAAACAGATTATTAGATATGAAAATTACAGCAATATCATTCTGTGGTGTGAGTTTATTGACAGAGAGTAGGTTCTTGAAAAAATTTGGCATGTGGAGAATTTCATCAAGAGTAATTTTGTCACCAATAGTAGTCTGGCATATGTGTTCATTTGCTGTTTTGTGCCATCCGGGAGTGTAACAGGCTTGTATATGTTGTTTATTTCATACTTATGGTAGAAATCTAGTTTTTTTAACTATGTGTGATGATGCAATTGAATCAATCAACTATGTGCATTCATTTTCTACACTATGAACATTAGTGTAGTTTGTGCTATTACCTGCAAAATTTGCAAGTCCACCCAACTTTACTTCTCCCGTGGCCTTCCCTTTGATTGCCTTAGATATTTCTTGTTGTATGAAGGTGGCTAAGCCTTGTAGAATTTGGCCACTCCTCTCAATATACTCACTGGGTTCTTGTTGTATGTCCATAGGAGAGTCACTAATCATGGCTAGGTTGGCCTTACTTCTGGCCGGTCAGCTTCTTGTACCATTCAGGCACACCGTGGATCTTGAAGCAAGTCTCTATGGTATGTCCTGTTTTCTCACACTTTTCACAGTACTTGTCCTCCTTTTTTGTGAATGGTTTCTTGCTCTTGCTGCTGTTGTTTTTGCCCCCTTTCTTGGCATTAGAGTTGGATTGTCTCACCATCATAGCTACATTCAGGTTACTGTCATTGCTAGCACTTACTATCCTTTGTTTCTCCACAGTTTGCATTATGGAAAAAGCTCTATTTACCATAGGCAAAGGTTCCATTAACATGACTTGGTTTACGACGTGCTCATAATCTTCGTTTAAGCATGTCAATAATTGCACTAATCTGTGTGTATTTTTCTTGGTAGTAATTGCTTTAGCAGCATCACAAGTGCATGTAGGTATCAGACTCAGGCTAGCTAGATCATCCCAGAGTTTGTTTAACTTTGTGTAATATGCGGAAATGGATATATTACCTTACTTAAAATGACTGATTTCCCTTTATATTTGGTACAACAGTGGTCCATTGGCTTTTCCAAACCTCTCTCTCAGCTTATCCCAAAGCTCCTTAGCTGTGGAGAATGATAGGAGAGCATCACTAAGTTCCTTGACTATGGAGTTAAGTATCCAAGATTTGTCCATGGAATCTGCCCTTCTCTATCTGGTAAGTAGGGCCCTGTTTTCCGTTGGTTGCATGCATGTTCCATCTATGAAGGAAAATTTGTCTTTAGCACATAGAGCTATCATCATTGATTTACTCCAAGTTAAGTAGTTGTTGCCATTGAAAAGGGTGGTGACTAGGACAGCTCCAAGGTTTTCGATATTTGTCATGGAGTACTTTTCTAGGTCTAGGTTTTGTGTAGGATTAGGGTTGCTGGTATCACTGTCAGCTGTGTTAGACATTTTGGTAGGTAGGTAGGATTAGGTGGATAAGACTTTTGGCTCTGATAAAGAGCCCAGAAAGGTGCTTGTGCAGGCCCTCCTCGATCCTCCACTTTTGCTATCCAATCCTAATAGCTAATAATAGATGAAATATTATAAAAAGAAGATTTTCGTTAATGAAAAAATTGCTTATTTCATCATAGTCTGAATATGTATAGACGGAGTTTTATACTAGAAATAAAGAAATGCTATTGGCTACTTGTACCGTAGAATTTGTAATAGAATTTACAGCTAATATAATTCTGTTACAGTATAAGCTTCTAATTGTCCGTACAATATAAAAGAAATAAAGCTGAAATGAAATAGGTGGTGTGCCGTGTGCAGGAGTTTGAATAATATGTTTATTGGGTCATAGGTCCGTCGTAGGTCATGAGTCACCCAAGTCTCTTAACAGAAACCAGAGCCCCATCAAAGCTCAAACTCTCCATCTTTAAAAACTTCAGCTAGTCAGTCTACAATTCAAGGAAATCCAAGATACCAGTGCCCTGTTCTTTGTTTCTAGCCTGCCATTTCACCAATCGAAAAGTAGGTCTTGTCAGTCAAATGGACATGGACATGACCTTGTTCGTTTGAAATTCTATTGCAACTGTAACTCGGCCTTAGACTGGGATTCCTACGTATATGTATAGTATTTTGTTTTCTTTACCACTTCTGCTTGTTGAGAACGTGAGGGATGGGCTTCAAAAAAATTATTGTATCCAAAGTAGGTGGACCAGAATGATGCACTTCGGCAATTGTGGTCCTCGAGATGCTTGTTGAAGAAAAGGCCTAGACATTCATATTCCGCATAAGAAAAAACATGACCCCTTTTTGTGGTAATGTAATATAAAGAAAGAGTCGTCTTGTTGAAGTTGAAAAAAAACAAAAGTTTGATCCAAGAAAAAGGAAAAACAACTTTTAATATTGCTAATCACTCTAACTCACATGACGCATAGTACCAAGAACTGGCACTTCAATAATTCAACTGATCTTACATGTCCTTCTCTGAGTTTTCGTCTGAGGAACCATTACGTATGCTTCATGAACTAAAGGGTCAGCGGATTTTTGGTAGAGAACTAAGAAAACAAAAGGGACAGATGAACTGAGTCGTGTTCTTCCCATACTTACCATTCATTTCGTATCATATTAGTCCTCGGAATCTGATTTTAAATGCACGAAATGAGGAACTGTACGAGTCCCTAAAAATTCAATCCTGACCTCAAACGAGAAAGAAGTCAAGAAACGTAAGGTACAAAGCTGCCAAGCCGAGATTAAAAACTATACAGAAAAAAAAAACATTGATGGCCATGCTCAATCATAGGTATAAACGTCCATTTTCAGATTATTGAAGAAGGTGGTTGCAACAGCCATGGACCTACCTGACCTGAGAATTATACACTTGGACAGTTCCATTGCATAATTAAGTAGGAGATTTTGTTGAGAGTCTTTGTTACTAACTTATTATCATTTTCTGTTTAGAGGGTTGCTCTTACTTGTAGAGAATAACATCAGCCCTACTTCAAAACTAGTGGGAGAATGAAGATTCATCTTCCTTCCTGATCTGTCACTTTCTTAATACATGTGATAGGATCGGTCGGTTTCACGGACTGTTAGCTTCATTTGTCCGAAGTTCAATCACGGGGAAATGTTCTGGCACTTGCTTTAGTGGTCAAGCAACTGCCAGCTCTAGCGATTCACGGAAATATCCAAGCAAAATAATTATTGGAGAATGGCGATCGATCACTTACAGTCTTTCAGTTCGTCACTGACAATAGTATTCTGAAATATAAATTGAGAATGAAATTTAGTGCACAAGATGATTTACACCTATTCTCGCTTTTCTTGGAGCCATTAATGCCAACTCACGCATAAAATGTTCTTTACCGACATAAAAGTTGCAGGTATGCTCTATGATTCCTGAAAGTGATTGAAGTAAGTAGCTTTCTTCTTACAGACCAAAAACCAAAAGCAGCTTTCTTCAAATAATTAAATTTGTTTTGTCCAAGGATAAGACAAGGATTCTTATGGCTTGAAAGTGTATAAATTGCTAAATTTAGCCTTTAACATCGTAGAGTGCGGTGCACCATTGTTGACTAATTAATGCTAGCTGTATCGATTAGATACATTAACTACCCTGAATACTTCACTTAATAGTAGTAAAAGGTAAGGTATGTGATTAGTGTTCATACTTCATCGCTTGTATAAGTTTGATTTTTCAGATTAAACAACATTGTAGAATAAGACGAATTGCATAAGAAATATATTGTTTGTAAGGTTTCAATTGTATTGTGAGTAATTTATTATGATTGTTATTAATTGCAATAATTACCGATAATTCAAATGTAATTGTAAGCAATCCGACCAATTATGTTGACAACAAAACCTAAAAATCGATCAATTTGAGTATCTCTATAAGATAAACTTTAAAAAAAAACTAAGGGTAATGGCGAATTTAGTAATTTTTTTTATAAAATTATTGATTCTAAATATATAACAGTACGAGTGAAGATAAAATTGTTTCAAAAACTGACAAAATCAGAAGTGTCTTTTGTTTAAAATTGTTTCAAAAACTGACAAAATCAGAAGTGTCTTTTGCTTCAAATAGAAGAGGACAAGTTATTGGCATTTCAATTGGTGGTTAGATTTCTTTTACGTTACACTTTATAGGTGGTATAGGTGGAAAGAGGGACATAGAGTCATCTGAATTAAATGATACATGAAAGAAAATAAGCCAAATGAAGCAACCTGACTTCTTCTTCGTCAAGAATACAAAGGTATACCTTAGTGTCCAATCGGAGACAGCAAAAGAACTGATCTCGGAATATCTTATCTGAAACGCTGAAAGTTCCTCCATTAATATTAATATTTGATTATTGTAGAAGGGGTTTAATTCCTAAAATTAATTTTGGAAGTTAAACCATTTCTTGGTTACATCAGAAAGTATATATAATATAAGAGGTAATTAATTATTCCTCTAATAATTAAGTTTTCTAGGATAATTCTAAGACGATATTTCGTCTGGCTTTAAGGTTGTCGCCACTATAGGACTTTTTACAGAATATTGACCCTTGGAATCAACCCAACTCAGATAACCGTAGATTGTCTTCTTTTTAGCTAGTTGACCTGGACCTTCTATAACCAATGTGTATGTTAGCTTCTCGTTCGTGTCCTTGAACTCCAACTTCTCCGGAACTACTCGAGCTTTTATCCCATCCAAGCCTGTCAAGATTGCGGCGTAAGTTGAAGTTCCTTTGCCAACGTTAGTCACTGTCCTGTGAAACTCCTGTTGGATGGTTGGGTCGTTTGCTTTAAAAAAGGCAATAAAAGAAGGGTAATTCAGGTCTAGTGAAGGGTTGGTACAATCATTAGTTGATGATCCTGTGATGGATCGGATTTGTTTTTCTGTGAAGTTTAACGCACAGAGTAGCTTCACGTAATCACTTGAATTCAAGTCGTAGACCAAGCCCGGTTCTAGTGCTTTACTAGGATTGACTTGGCCAGCTCCCATTGCTAGAGGAGTCGCTGCCTGATTATCGAATCCATTGTCTTTAATCGGCTGATCAGAAGCGGAACTCGTAGTATCAGCAGTCGTCATCATGGCCGACCGTATCGCCGCCGGACTCCACTCAGGGTGTGCCTTCTTCAAAAGCGCCGCCACTCCAGCCAAGTGTGGACATGACATGGAAGTTCCAGACAATAAATTGAAATTGCTGAATAGAGGCTGAGAATCGATTTCTGCTACAGAGATATTCTGAGGCCATGCAGCTAATATTTGTGCTCCAGGAGCCAAAATGTCCGGTTTCAAGACGTATGGGCAGCTCGAAGATGGCCCTCTAGAGGTATAGCTAGTGACACTCGGAGCTATTCTGGTACCCAGATATGTTTTCCCAAATTCCATGCTTCCCTGAGGCTTGGAACTGCTCTTGATATAATCTTTGATCGTTTCTCCTTCTTTTGGATTCATGATTATCGCGGGAAACGAACTCTGAAGCAATAACTCATTTTCTGTGAGATTTGTGATAAAGATACCTCCAGCAACATCGGCATTTCGGACATTGTCAACTTGATCGCTCAACGACTCATTCTTGTCCTGACAAACCACAATTTTTTTCCCAACTTTCTTCAACTCCTTCAAACTTAAGCACGCATCCATGAAAATGATTGGGACTGGGTTAGCAGAAAAGTTTCCTGGATAGAGAGATGAGCCGGTGACAGAAACTCCATTTCCAAGTGTTAAAACTGCACCAAAATCACGGTCCATTGTTCCTGCGGCCACAGTTAGCACCCAAGGTGTACCATTGTGGAGAGTTGCAGAGAAAGGGCCTTCGTTTCCAGCAGACGTGGACACAAAAATATTTTTCTCCACAGCTTTAAATGTGGCCAATGCAATGGGGTCCTGGTACAGATCAACTCCATCCAAACCCAAAGATAAGGATATTACGTCGACTCCATCGTTGATTGCCTGATCAATCGCAGCAATTATATCAGATGTGAATGAACCTTCATCAAACAAAGCCTTGTACATGGCTACATGCGCTTTCGGAGCGACCCCACTTGCAGTTCCAGGGGCATAACCGAAGTACGAAGCCCCTTGGACGAAATTCCCAGCCGCAGTGCTTGAGGTATGAGTCCCATGTCCGTCTACGTCTCGAGTGGAGTTCATAGATATTGTAATATTAGGAAATTTGGCAACTAGACCTCTGTTGAAAGCGCGCGCACCAATCAGCTTCCTGTTGCACATTGAAGAGTTGAACTGTGTGCCACTCTCGCATACTCCTTTCCATCTCTTTGGTACTTCGGGCATTCCATCGTCTTTATAGCTCTCACTTTCCGGCCAAACACCTGTATCCACCACTCCTATTATCACATCCTCGCCCAAGTTTGACACCTTCCAAGCTCCTGAGTTAGGAGTTAAGCCAAGAAACTTCGTTGAATGAGTAGTATCTTTTTTGACAGGTAAATCTTTGACGGAAGAAATGTAACCAGGAGAGCCTTTCAAGGCCTCAAGCTCTGAAGGGGTGAGACTAGCACTGAATCCGTTAATAACATGATCATAACTATAGAGTAGCTTGGATGATGAGATGGTACTAACACTGGTACTGCTTCTAGTAGAGGAATCATCTGATACAGAAGAAAGGGTGGCAAAAAACCATCCGTGCTTGCCAGAGTAGGCTTTGGGCATGGCTGACAAGTCCATGTGAACAATATAGTTGTCGGTTTGTGCAAGTGACGGAACGAAGTACGAGACATAGATAATAAAACAAAACCATACATGGACGCCATTGGAATTGCAGTGAATGGCCATGAATTCAGGCGTAGAGAGGAGGGAAAATTCGTTATATAAGTACAGCACCGGAAAGATGCGTGCTTATATAGAGAAATGACACGTATGGTGTTATCTCTATCTCAGTACGTTGCTTGTATGAATTCTTTTTCTTTTCTTTCTCCAACTTGCCAATTCCTTTGTCCGTTTAATTCGTAATGGGCCACCATCCACAATACTTCGCTCGTGCCCATTATCAAACCTTGACTTCAGTCACCTCCAATGTTATCCTTGGTTTTCTGGAAGTAGCTGAAAATCTTGAGGTCGAAATTAGGCCTTCTCCATCATTAATCCACATGCATAGCTCAACAGACGAACACTAGCTAGGGAAGTGGCGATCAATTTCTTACCAGATACCTCATCTACATACTTATGGACCGCAAACTTTAAGGTGTCCATACGAATGTATCGCTGTCAAATTGTGCAAGGTGTATTAGCTTCTAGTTAAAAGGTAACTAAATGGTTCTCCAACTTGGAACCCAATAAGGAATTGGGAGTCTATTGTGTATGGTTGAATGAATTTTCTCTTCATATGTTTTTGTAGATCCAAAATGGCGATTTCCTTTACTGTTTTAACCCTAAGACCTTCATTTTTAGTTGATTTAAAGAAGTAGATTAATCAGATAAACAAAACTTGGAGACTGTAGAAGCTCCCACCAATTATAGCATGGAGGAGAAGAACATAGAGCAAAAGGAAAGCAAGAGTTTGGATATCCTGTAGGCCCTGGTTTGTTTTAGTCTGTAAATGAATCTGACTGGTTCGAGTACAACCAAAGAAGTTTCCTATTGAATTCCCTCAAGTCCCACCATGTGCCCATTTGTCCATTATGATAATATAAGCTTTTCACACAGGAGGCAATTCCATCTTGTCCGGTTATGAAATCAACGCCAACTTGTATTTGGAAGGAGTACTTTCACTTAAGTTATATATATTATTAAAACTTTTAACCATTAACCCCAAGATGCTGGTGAGTTGGTAAGGGGCTCTCCTAATTTAAATGAGGTCATAGGTTCAAATCTTCCTCATATATGTAGCTGTTTAAAACTTGGAGCTAGAGCTTTACCTCCCGCAAGGGACCTACTCGGTTCAAGTGGGGATTAGTCTAGGTGTGGATGGCTTAAAGGTACCTTTCCATAGTTGAGACCCTCATAGGACACCTAGTGGGCAATTAAAAAAAAACTTTTAACCATTCAATTTTTAGATTCAATCTATTTTAACAATTTTATTATTAAAAATTAGTCAATTTATTAATTATTTAGTCATT
>JANIHZ010000002.1:4488397-4500316 GCA_027478365.1 Erythroxylum rufum
ATAACAAAAGGATTAATAAAATTATTATGTAAATTTAAAAAATTAATTAATAATTATAATTATAAAAATTAAAATAATTATTATTAAATTATTCCACATTATTAAAAATACACTAAATGGCGTAGACTAAAATGAATAATGTTTATGAATTATATTAAACCCATTATAATAGTAATCCTGTACTGCATATGTCGACAATTACATAAATAATAAACACTGTCACAAGCTTTTAAGAAACACGTCTTTGCGGAGCCAAGCTGGTAGGCGGCTTGGCTTTGATGTCAGATCACTTGAACAGAGGCACACGTCTACGCGTGCCTTTCACAAATTTTAAGTGCAAACGACGTCGTCTTACACTTGGACAGAGTAAGACAGGGAAAAATCAGACAGGTGATCTGCTCTCCAGTTCCGGACAAATTTGAGTCTTTTTAAGGAAAGTGACATCGATTTATTTGAAAGACTTAAGCCTCGATTAGCCTTATGCTTTTAAAGTTAACAAATAGTCCCAAATTTCGGTATTGCATAGGTTTTAGTACTTGAGTCGTGTTATTAGCAATGACTAGAATACCGTACCGTACCGGCTGGAATCTGGTACCGATATAGGAATAAAGGTACCGGAAAAAAATTTCGGCCAGTGCCGGCCATTTTCGATCGGTACCTGCCGGTACCACAAATACCAAAAAATTCTAGTAGTTCCGTAAAATTTAAAAAACTTAGGGACTAATTTGCCAATAACAAAAAATTAACCATAAAAACTACCCCCTCCCCCTACCTTCGGCCCACATCTCTTCTCTCTTCTCTGTCGGCCATCGCCCTCCCTCCGTCTGTCGCCCTTCGTCTGTCCCTCCGTCGCTTGAATCTCGCCGGTTGTCTCTCTCACGCCGCATCGTCGCCTCTCCCTGGTCTGGATCCGGACTCTAGTGGTCTCGTCGAGTCTTCCTCTTCTCGTCCGTCCGCCTGTCGTGCTCTGATGGTCTCGCCGCTTGCCTCCGTCGTGTCGTCCACGCCGCCTACATATGTTGCCTCCTCCGTCCTCCCTCTGTCGCAACACCGCCGGCCCACCGACCCTCCGACAACGACCCAAGTGAAGACCCAGTGATCCGAACTCGACGGTGTACAAAAATTTTTGGGTGTGTGTTGTCTGGTAAATGGAATTTATTGTGTGTTGTAGATTGGAAATGGATTGGATTTGCCGTGTATTAGACTATTAGTGTTGATCGGTTGATGAAAATGTTGTCAGTAGGTGGAGTTGTGGAGGATTGGGTTTGGAATGATGTTGATTTCGGTTCAACCGAAATTGTGATTTGTGATTTTTGTGCTTTGTGAGTTATCAACTTTCAACTGAAATTGAAAGTTTGGAATTGGATTTTAGCATTTTGCATTTTGAAATTGGAAATTAGAAGTGGATTGGAAATAAAATTTGGAATTGAGTTGAATTTTGGAATTGGATTGAAACTTAAATTTGGAATTGGAATTGGAATTGGAATTGAATTTTTGAATTGGATTGGAAATTAAATTTGGAATTGGATTTTGGAATTGGATTGTAAATTAAATTTATGATTGGAATTGGATTTTGACATTTTGCATTTTGAAATTGGAAATTGGAAATTGGAATTGAATTTTTGAATTGGGTTGAAAATTAAATTTAGAATTAGAATTGGAATTAGATTTTCGAATTGGATTGTAAATTAAATTTGAGATTGGAATTGGATTTTGGCATTTTGCATTTTAGAATTGGAATTGGAAATTGGAAGTGAATTAGAAATTAAATTTGAAATTAATTGTGGTTATTATTTATATGTAAAATATTTAAAAATTATTGTTATTTCAAATTAATTATTATTATTATTATTTATTGTTAAGATTTTTGAAAGCATGGTTGATTAAACAGTAAACTAGTAAAGTATATAGTACAACTGTATAATATATCAATATGGACTATTTTGTAATTTTTTAAAATTTTAGGGACTATTTTATAAATTTAAAAAATATCCTGAAACGGTACCCGGTATCGGTACCGTTCCGTTCCAGAGCTCAATCCGGTACCGAGTCTGGTATGATATTCATAACATTGGTTATTAAGGAAAAAACTAAAATAAAAATGATTTTTAATTGATTGAATATATTTTTATTGAATTAAAAAACAAAATAGCTTGCTGTTACTGTTAGTGGGGAATGGCAATTCAGCGTTGAACAATGAAGAGATCAAAACAGACATCATCCACATGGACCCTTCCCTGAAGCCTGCAACATTCTCAACCCAACAGTCATGACACAGTTGGATCCTGAAAACGTTTAAGTCCATCTTCTGGAGATGACAATGACATGATGCTCTATTCCTATAATCCTGTCGTGCACGGTTTTAGCAGCAGACTCACACAATCCCAGCTCTCTGAAATCGAGGAATCTCCAGCTCATGTTGCCACTTATCAGGAATCTTTCGGGAAGCTGTTCCCCACCTACAGCCCAAAATTTCTGGGCTTAGACCATGACCGTGGCATATAGCGTAACGTCATCATATGGTGGAGGAGTGATCATAGCGATGATTTATTCAGGAATTGGCCGGAAAGTGAGAGCTTTAAGGACAAAGGAATGCCACCAGCGCCAAAAAGATGGAAGGGGCAGTGCGAGAATGGCACTGCATTAAGCCCTTATACATGCAACAAGAAACTCATTGGAGCTCGATCCTTCAGCAAGGGACTAAAAGCTGCTGGTATAAAAATTAACCCAGATCTTGACTATGACTCAGCTAGAGACTTCTTCATGCTATTACTATTAATCCAGGTGTTTTGAAACCTGATATAATTGTACATGGATGCTTCAGCAGCAATTGTTCAAAACAAGCGGAATATGTTAAAGCATCTCATATTGACTAAACATAAAAATATTAAAAAATTTATAAGTAGTAAGAGTTAATTATTCAAATAAATAGTTCCAATTATTTGGCAATAATTGACCTAAACCTAATTTTTAGTAGTGGACTCTACACTCTGCTTATATTAAAAATTCAATATGGTATTAAAGCAGGTTTAGTCCGGATTTTTAATTTCCCGATTGTCCATCTGGATGTCCAATTCCAGCAGCTTAGTCTGATTACCGCTGCGTTTATTTCAAGTGACAACTGAATGTCCAGTCCCAGTTGCACTTGAAAGAGAGTATTAGAGTATCCCATATTAACCAAACATAAAAATATTAAAGGGCTTATAAGTGATAAGGGTCAACTATCTAAATAACTAGTTTTAATTATTTGATAATGATTGATCCAAGCCTAATTCTTATCAATGAACTCTACACTCTGTCCATATAAAAAATTCAATAGATGCCAACTGGCCACTTCGATTTGGTGTCACCCCAAATCAATGGCAACACCCCATGTTGCTGGAGTTGCAGCTTTACTCAAACATGTCCATCCTGAATGGAGTCCGGCAGCAATCCGGTCAGCTATAATGACCACTGCGCCAGTTCTGGATAACACTAACACAGAGATGAAAGATCAAAGGACTGGCCTTACTTCCACAACTCTAGATTTCGGTGCAGGGCACATCAATCCTAACAGAGCTATGAATCCGGACTGGTCTTCGATTTGGAATTCGAAGATTATGTTTTAACTTTTTATGTAGCCTAGGCTGTACTGAAAAGCAGACGCGTGCTGTGATCAGGCGAAGTCAGAGGAATTGCAGTCAAATAAGGAGCGACATAAACTATCCTTCTTTCATTGCAACTCTCAACAATGCAACTGTTTATCCAGCGACCAGAGAATTCACCGGGGTCGTTACAAATGTGGGAAATGACACCGTGGTTTACCAGGCAAGTACAGAGATCACTTCTCTTAATCATGGAGGATTCCGGATCAAATTGTAGCCGAGCACTCCTTCTTTGATTGTAGAGATTGGTGGAAACGTTACAGAGCCAGTGTATTTTTATGATATTCATAAATTATGAATATTGAAAGAAATTAAAATTACAATCAAAAATAAAAATTGATATTTATCCAAGGTTTAGAGCCAGATAAATCATTCCTTGTGTTGTCTGAGGCTCTTTTTAACTTTTATCTTCTTTTGTTTCCTTGTTCTTTCTCGATTTGTGCGCGTCACCTTGCTTATGGTTCTGAAACATTTTTCTTCTTTTGATAATACGAAAATGTAATTTAGGACCACCAAAAAGAGATCATGGACAATGCCATAATGGGGTCTAGTGGGATCACAAAAAAGCTGAATTTGGTCCTCCTGCCTTTTAGAAGAGTCCAAACCAAACCTTGAATAAATTCAATCGTAAGGATCCATTCGTTAGCTGTCAATCTTGTTACAGTTACGACCCCACGATACAGGAAGCAGCAGCTACGTCGCATGTGAATTGGACCTCGATGTCGCGTATATTCCGGGCTAATCAGAAGGTGCTTTGCCTTTTAACACTCCTTAATCATGGGAATTTATGTTAGAAACTTTCAAAGCTCTGATTCGATTACACTGATATAGCTCGAAATTATTGAAGATGACCACTTTTCGGCCCTTTACCAACAAACCTCTGCAACTGATTATTTGTCCGTGAGACATTGAAAAAGAGACCTTGTAGACCAGACGAAGAGAATACTTGCATGCCACTTGGAATACAATGACATAACAGTTGAGATAAGAATCCAACACTTATTCAACTTTTTCCTTCTTCATTATTTCTCACATTTTAGTGTGTGATTATTGGCATTTTTTATGTTGTTAAACAGTAAATCTGACTGCAGAGGAAGCTGAAGCTGGAAAACAATCCACAAAATGAACAGAAATTTGCTATTCAAAGGTACAAGCAGCCGTGTGCTAGTGAAATGAATCATTTAGGAACAGGGACTTCATGGATTACAACCCAATGGGATACAGAGCATGGCATAAAATTCACAAACAGTGGAAATTTTAGTACAGGATGGACATAGAAAGTATAGCTATGCAAGCAATATGTGCATATGCCAGCTCTAGTTGAACAAGATGATTAAATTCATCTTATATGTGAATTGGAAAAGCTACTTAAGGATGTTCAGATTCTTCCTTTCTCAGCAAGGACCTGTTAGTCTGGGCAGCACTGTCATACCCACTGCTGTCACCTGATTCATTTACTTGCTTATCCATCTTCAAACCGTCGTGATGGAAGCGCATATGTTCTCTACCGGCTCGTCGTTCCTGATATCAACAGAGAGTGTCCAAATGAGAGAGACATCCATGGAAGAAAATATAAATTCACAGGAATTTCCCGGAAGCATTCAAGAAATGAAATGAACTGACAACTTCTCAATCCAAAATTAATCAGCAATAGCTAATATAGTTATGTAAGCATATAATCCTTAGGACATTGAAGAAAAGCAACTAGCATCTTCAGAAAAACCAAAAATGGTAAACAAAGCAGTATAAATGGTAAATGCTGTTTGTTTAGCACACAGGCACTGATCTTTTTCTAACCAAGCAATACCATATGAATCTAGACAGTATCAACTAAATGCTCAACTTAACAAAACAAGGGAAGAAACCCTGGGGAAGGTTAGCCTTGAAGCATAAGCACATAAAACCATTTTAGGAAGGCTACTTGCAGATGCTATTATTATCTTACATCTCTGAAAGGAAACTCATCAGCTTCTAGCATATGTATCACATGCCCCATTTTAGGCCTCTTCTGTGCATTTGGGTCCACGCAACGCAGAGCTACTAGAAGGGCACGTTTCAATGCCCTTGAAGAAGGCTTCTCTGGCAACCTCGGATCCAAAACTCCCTCAGCATTCCGATTTGTCACCATAGTTTTAAGCCATTCAACAAGGTTCACCTGACATATGAACACATGATCATATGAAGAGTAAAAACTGTTCGAAGCTTATTGAGCTAGTGAATAGATTGCATAATCCCCTAAAGTGTGTTTTTTTCCCTCTTATTTTGGTGAATACAAACCTCCCCTGGAGGACGGCTGTAATCCACTGGATTTCTTCCAGAAATGATCTCCATAAGAAGAATTCCAAAACTGTATACATCACTTCTCTCATTCAACATTCCAGTACTGGCATATTCTGGAGCCACATAACTGTGAAATAGGAAAATTCAGCTACTTTTCCAGTTTGCAAAATCAACTAAAAAGATCATACATAATAAGTTTCACTAACCCAAATGTTCCCATTACTCGAGTTGTCACATAACTCCGCTCTGAACCCAAAAGTTTTGCAAGGCCAAAATCAGATACTTTAGCATTCCACTGTTTATCAAGCAAAATATTGCTCGACTTGATATCACGATGAACAACTTTAGGCTCAAGTCCCTCATGCAAATATGTCAGCCTATATTCATTCACAAAGTTTTGGTCAGAAAAACCAAAAAACTGAAGAAATAGAGAAATTTTGAGCTCTATACAACCAAATATATCAGAACTCCCATTTCAAGTACCCTTTTGCTGTTCCAATTATTATATTCATGCGAATCTCCCAAGTAAGAGGACTGACAGGACCAACGTCTCCATGAAGCCACTGTTCTAAGTTTCCGTTATCAACATACTCATAAACGAGCATCCTAAAACAATGGAGAAGGTTGTTAATTAGGGCACCAATGAAATACAGTTAACTGAAACTTAATCCTAAAACAACATCCAGAAAACAATAGATATTTAGCTATGCAAAAACGTTAAAAGTAAGAAGATCAGCATCGGATACAAAGAAATGAATATTGGAAGTACCTGTGAGCTCCTTCCGCACAATATCCAAGCAACCTAACCAAATTTTTATGTCTTACGCGTCCGATTGCCTCTACTTCAACCTTAAACTCCTTTTCAGCCTGTCCCCTGCATTAAAAATTTACAAACTTTAATCACCAACAGTTCAAGTTCTTCGATTCCCGAAAACGTAGCTCATGCACAAAAAAGAAGTATACCCCAAGTAATAAGAAAACAAACAATGACCATTGATACCTGTTATTGAGCAAATTTTTGACAGCTACTTTGGTATTATCCTGCAAAATTCCACTGTAAACAATTCCGTACCCACCTTCACCAATCACATTCTCGTCGGTGAAACCATTCGTAGAGACCTCAAGCTCTCTAAGAGTGTACCAATGACCCCACCCCAAGTGTGAAACTTCCGGCACCGCAATGATAGGACCGGTCTGATCACCAGAACGTGGTCCTGACCGGGTTTCTCCACTCCCATTACCCGACCCACCAACCCGTTCCGGATATGAAATCCGATGATCCTTACCAATCTCAATGTGAATTCTGTTTCCTCCACCAACAGGGCTGCTCTCTTCTTCGTGCGTCAGGAGAAGCATAGGCTCCGATTCCGGCACCGGGTCGGGGTTCAGTGGCTTTGAATCCGGCGGCGGGTGGGTCGGATCAATCCGGATCTCCTGGATTTCTTTGGAGACATTTGGGATTCTTGAGTTGTTGATAGAAGACTTGAATTTGGAGTGAGAGCTGCCGTGGTTGCTGTTGCTGCTCTTGGTCTTGTTGCGTTTAGAAGTGAACCAGAGAGATATGAGGAAAAGAACCAGGACTATAGCAGCACCAACGCATATTCCAAGAACAACCCATAATCGTAAACCGAATATTGAAGTTCTCTTGGAGAGTTGATCGTTTAAGATTGAATAATTAGACATCTTTCCTGCTTCTCTTCCGCAGACAATAACTCCGACTTCTGAACATGCAAGAGCCTAAATTAAAATCACCCTTCTTACATGGTACACAGAGAAGAAGCACAAAGGAGGTAGACAATGGGACAAGAAGTAATCCAATAATAATCACAGAAATGGGATAAATGCAAATGAGAACAGACACTGCTACAGAGTGAGGTCCCAAAGTGAGTAGTGGTGATAGAAATAGAAAGAGTGGAGCAGCTGGCATGATGGGACTCCTTCAAAAATTTATCTTAAAAAAAAAAAGGAAGAAATTGAAGAATAGTATCTTCTATCATCAATACCACTAAAAACTTGTTTAACAAGTATAGATTAATTCTAATTAGAGTGGGGTGAATCCACAAACTGAGACTAGCGGAGGTGTATCAAGAGTCTAACTTTGCATTAATTTGGCAATCTTTGATGGGTGATGGATACTTTTGACTTTGTGGGTTTGTTGGAATTTGGACATGGTTTTGTTTGATTAATGGTTCTTGGATATTCCCCACTGTTATTTTTATTGACATAAGGTGTACATGGAGGATGATGAGAGCATTATGTATTATTACTTTAATAAGGAGACAATGACTTGTCATTATTTAAGTAAACAAAATCAACCCTTTTAACATAAGATATATAGGTTGAGAAAGATGGGTTTGAAATATTGACAAGTGACATTAAAGTATACCATTAGGAATACTTACTCTATCCAAAAATTATGACTACTTGGGAAGAACATTGCATCGAGTTAGACAAGTGTATTTTTCTCAATTTTAATTCCACTCAATTTAATTTAAATTATTCATTTTGGTTTAATATTATTTTGTTTCAATCAATTTAATTTAATTTTTTATCATATTCAAAAATTTTAAATAACTGATGATAAATTTTTGAGACTTTACGTGGTAACGAAGTTCTTATCAATATGTTAATGTTGTTGTCCTCAAGCCCTCTAGGGTAGTCAAGTTGGTGAGTAAAGAAGTATGGGATCAAAAGATCTTGTGTTCGATTTTCTTATTCGTATTCTCTCAATAAAATCTGTTGTATAGGGTTTATCTAGTGCGGAGCGTAGTTTACAAATTATTGCGTCATTACGGAAGTTTACTCACTGCACAATATCACTTAAATTAAGTAATTATTTTTTATTATGATTCTTTAAAACCGTCTTGCAACCCATTATTTCTTTTTAATATTTTTCCACGTCATTCTAGAATACGAATCATTCCGAAAGACTAATTTAATACACATGGCCTGTGATCAGTTTGGGCCCATCTAAGTACCTAACACGCACTACCATTAAATTAAGCTCTGGATCGAAGTGGGTCCACAGCCTGCAATGGCGTCATTTTTTATCATTCGCTTATTCTCTTTCGCCCGGTGCCTGCGCAGTTCAGATTTTCTGTCTAATTTTATGGTATATTATTATGTCTAGTAAATCTCAGTCATTTATTTATGCGAACTCTACGTTTATTTATGTGGAGTCCACGCGAGACTCGCATAAATAAATGGCTGAGATTCACTGGACACAATAAGACACCATAAAACTGGACAAAGGATCTAGAGCCGCCGGGTCCTCCTCCTCGAACGTTCCACTCAGTTTTTCCTCTTCTTTCTTGTATTCCTCGTCGGTGAGGAACAAACAGAAACACAAGAGGAGAAGACATTGAACAGACCTCAGAGATAGAGAGCAAAAATGTAAGGCCAAAAGCAGCAGAAGCGCAACTACATTCTAATAAGTGGGGGACAATAATTATTGAATTACATGTAAGTACTCTCAGATCTAAAGGCCAGCTTCAAAGTGAAGGCAAAGCTAATTTCGTGGTTTCTTCTTCCTACTAGCGAAATGATCATTTCTTGTAACCCAAAAGTCCTATGAGCATGTGTATGATTGTGAGTGATCATGACAGATGGAGAAGGAGAGTGAGGAATTGGAGTGGTCTTAAATGTCCAGAAGCTGGGAAGCCGTCTGGACAGACGAACATTAATGACGTTTGGACCCGGTAGGGTGTCAATTAGGGTAGCAGACAGGAACTACATGATTGTGGCTGTGCCGCACCTGTATAGAGTGTGAATAATAAAGATGTGACACTTATGGTGTCATGTTCAAGTGTCACTACCTCTATTTTGCCTCGTTTTAAAGATCACTTGGTTAGGTCTTGACAGTAAATGGTGAGAAGCTAGTTTAGTTGATTCTATCCAGTTCTCCAAACTGGGGTACTCTTCTTTAATTGCTCCACCAAACTATGAATGTGAAGTTTCCCTTGAAAAGGACCGTTTTAGCTTTGTGCCCCTTACTCGGATTTCCGATAACTATTTGGTCTGTGTATTATTTCGATGTGTTTACTCCTGAAGATTATGGTTTAATTCGACTGCATGAATCGTCTTAAAATTTTCTGTTAGTAGTGGCATTAGGAACAAGGTGGAGTACTACAAGAAAACATCTAGCCATGTTTCTGCTGATTAGTTGAGTAGTTTGGCAAGTAAGAGACAAGCTCTTGGACAAAAGTAGCAAACGCCAAGCTCCAAGAGTCGGTTCTTTATTCCTGCCGTCAGGAATCAAAATGACAAGAGCCACAAGTTCATTTCGCCTGCTGCTAGCTTGAATGTATCCTCCACTGACAATGCCTCGGGAATCTCGTCTACATGTCTAGCCGCCTGACCAAAAGAAGCTCAACATCATTAGATTCAGTTATACCTAATCATATGGTATGAGAAAGGGTACATTTTTTAGTTCATTTAAAAGAAACCCTAGCTACACACCCCTACATATATATTCTCCAAGCCCCTCTCTAATGCGAAAGGATTGAGAAAGCAAGAAACTTTTGCTGTACTTACACGAGCATGGATCATGTAAAGGCTACGGTATTGATCAGACGAAATATGAGCTGATACAACATCCAGATCATGCTTCTCTAGAATGTAAAATATGGAAACAAGTAGTCCGGGCTTTGTCAGTGAACAGACACTGATTTGTGCTTCATCGCCACACAAGCTCAGGACAACATTCGGAGAAAACCATGTGACTAGACAAGCCGGAGGATGAAAGAGAGGAAAAGGATGAGTCATGTTTGGTGCCAAAGGGAAACTCATGGATGGTCCCTGTGCAGCTAAATATGCTTCCCTGGTATTGGATTCAAGTGCTTGGGTCTGTGCTGTGATTGCAGATGATGATTCATAATCAAGAGTTATTTTTTCGTTCTGAAGCTTCCCAACTCTTTGTTTCTCTAGCTCTTGCACAGACTCCTCAAGTGTTCTGATGTAATTTATGGCTTCATCAACAATAGTGGACTTGTCTGCCTGCATCGAAAAACATCATCAAGACATTTTCATTATCAAATTGCAAAGATAATTCACAACTTGAAAAGGATTCACAACAATAGTGGACTTGTCTGCCTTGGATAATGCCAAAACCGAAACTGAAGTTCTTACAATAAAAGTTTACCCTGAAACAAAACCTCATGTCCATGGACCATCCCAATTAAAATGTATCACAAGTATGCAGCTCCTTAGCTTAGCTTTTACACCGTTCCTTAGAGAATCTAATCATCTGAAGAAATACCTTTGCAGGAAGGTGAGGAAGCAAAGCATGAAGACTGCAGAACATGTTCCTCATCTTCTTCCTTCTTTCCCTCTCAGTCCAAATGTGCATCCCATACTCTGGTACCCCATCACCGCCATTCTTATTTGCCTGCCCCTTCTTCGAATTCCCATTTCTAACTCTCTTCTTTCCCACTTGTGCCACTACTGCTGTTTCCATATCCAAGATCAAGCTTCCTCAATGATTTCCCTAACAAACACTCCAAGACTAAACTGGAACAAACCAACCCAAGTGGACTTGACCTCTCATGCATAAAGGAGAAGATATAGAGGAGGAGAAGAGAGAAGAAGTAGGCGACTGTTTGTTAACAAAAAAGAGGAAAAGGTGGCGAAAGTGTAAAGTAAGATAGAGAGTGAAAGAGACGTGATTTGGGCGGCAAGGAAAAGACCAATTTACAATCATGAGACAATGCCGTTATTTGGCTTCCAAACAAAAAGCAGCTCAGTTAGTGCGTACATATAAAGACTTCTGACCCAATATGGGGTCCACTTAATACACTTCATACCTTTTACCCTCCCCTTTCACTTTAATTTCGATATTACCTTCCATTTTTTTTCTTTAAAATTTTGTTTTTACCGACTCTTCTTTCCTTTTATAAACTCTCAAACGTTTGAAATTATTTTAATTTAGTTCCTAAGTTTTAAAATTTTTTAATTAATTATCTAATTTTTATAATCTTAATATCTGACTTCAAAACAT
>JANIHZ010000002.1:4506501-4518363 GCA_027478365.1 Erythroxylum rufum
CTCTGAAAACGCGGCCTAACAGACATGGACCATAAATCTCAAAAAAGGACAGAAGCTGTACTCAAAATCTCTCTTCTTCTTCTTTTTTTACCAACCTGCAGGTTTCAGGTACTGGAAAGCTAAAAGAGGGTTTCAGTTGCTATTCTTCACACTGCCCTTCTGATTAGTCTTTGCTTTTCGATGTATTTTGATCTTTCTGGAAAAAGGTAAAGTTGCTTTTATCAGAACTTTTATGGAAAGTATCCGTTAATAAAACTGGAGGTTTACCATCTGCTCAGTATCAAGTTCGTTCAAACTAGAACTGAGATGGAAGTCTCATTAACGTCGAAAACACTCAATGTAATACCTCAAAACATTCGAAGAATATCAGACGTATTGGAATGTTGTGTCATTTTCCAATTGTTCACTTATCAGGTAAGCATTATTCTTACCTATAGCCAAGATTTTCAAGGTTGCTCATTTGGAGATACGATCATCAGAAGCCGTCAAACGACACGAGTGAATGCATGGACATGACAACTAGTTCTCTCAGGCTGCATATCCCTTTGCAATTCAGATCTGAGATATTGGTAATAAGATCAATTCCACCAAGGTAATAATTGCCTTACTAATTGATTCAACAACACAAGGTTTTGGGTAAATAGTTTCATTCAAGTTAAGGTGTGTCAACGGTTTGGTCTCCAGATTTATCAACATGTTACTGGATACAACAAAGAAACAACATCAGGAAATGTCACTCAGCAACAGATTCTTAAACAATTAGTCTTTTATATGGATACAAAGAAAACTATGATTAATGCATTGAACTAGGACATACTGGATGAAGAGGTCTTCAGAGTTTGATTCACATCCAGTAGAGTTGGATTGCCCTCACCGTGGATTTCCTTCACAAAGCAAAAAGCTATGAGAGGTAAGTCATGATAGTCTGGTGAAATTCATGGAACTTCAATTTAGGACTACCTTTGTAGATGTAGTCACACTGAATGGTCCATGGTGAACCTGAACCATTGGATCAAAACCAAATGTGGTTTCTGAAGAGTTGATGCTTGCTCGTGACGGAAAAACAATTGGCTGATTTGAGATAGTGCCTTGATTAGGAAGATTGTGAGAAGTATGGATACAGCTTTCTTCATTTGCAGAAAATTCCCCTGCTGTTGTGTTTGTATTCAATAATATATTTCCTTCTTCAAAACCCAATCCTGATAGGGGCAACTGCACAGGCTGTAGGACTCCTGGTAAGCACATTGGATGCAAACTCAAACCATTTCTCATTGTCAACATCTGCAAAACAATCAAACTTTTGTGAGCTCCAATTCTTTTATGAACAGAAAATAGTTATTTCAGCTTTGTTCCAAAGACACCAAGAAGATAAAATATGCCTATCATATCTCTGCAATCACTCCCATTTGTTCTCGTCAAAATGGGAAAACACCAGCATGCCAACATCATTTGCTGGAACAGCAATAACATTTAGGACAAACCCATATTGAAGCAACATTTAGAAGTTTAAGAAACTTGAAGAAAATAACTGTACTTGTCATTTCACACAGAAGTTTAGGGGAATTCGTTACTTTAAAAAGCTTCAGAAAAATGAGTTGTAGTTCACAACTTGAGTACAAGTTCAAAATTTCAGCAACAGAACATACGTTTTGCTACACTCATGCCCTATAATCCATAGTTCAAGGAGCAAATGTCTTAAAGAGGGGTGGTATTCTACCACAGAACCATAGGTCTTCTAACTAGCTCTGCCATGACCCTTAGGAATCTAGCATCAATAAGTTAATTCCTTGTTTTCACTTAACACTTTAATCTTAGAGGTAATCAAGCATTCAAAGTCATCTATCAGGAATGTTTTATCCTGAAGACTTTGTATCTATCAAAGCTAAGAAACACAGTGGCCAAAAGTTAACCAGAGCTGAACTCCTTGACTTCTGCTTTTCAGCAAAAACTGTATGAAACTCAAGAAAACCAAAGAACTTTGGAGAAAGGGTAAGTTACCAATGAGAAAATGAGGCAAAAGTAGGACATTACTATAAATAAGGCAAGGATAGAGGACCATTGCTATCTACCTTACGTGTATTGAAAAGTGGACATTAATTGTAACTACAAACAGAATTGCAGTAAAAGCAAAATTTTTGCTTCTACCCGATGCATTTAAGATGTAACTACTGGATGATGATCCATTGAACTCCAGATTTTGTTGAACTCCGTTTACATTTTATGCATCTCCTTCTACTAAGTTATTCCATCATCATAAGTACAACATGTATATCATAATGAACTGAGCAGTCAACCAGATTTCAATGTAACTGCTACCACAAGTGGTAATATGAAAACTGAAATATAATCTGAAAATATAGCAAGTATTCAAGGTAACAACATCATTTGCCACTAGAGTGCTCATTCATCAAACTTTTTCCAGAACATAGTATAAGGTTATATCCAAATTACCACAAGTCACAGCCCTTCTTCATTTTTCACTAGTAACAGCAGTAAAGTTCTGAACCAAAGGGCATTACTAAGATTGGCACTCAGTAAGTCAAAGATTCCATAGGGTCACTTCCACCAAGAATATGACCATTAATAGTCTCACCCGATATCATCTTCTAATACTTGGAATATGATGAATTTATAGCAACACATTGAAATTATAAATAAGACTTTTTGGTTGAGGATCACATCTACAGTAAGTGTATAAATTGAAAACAAACAACAAAATCTCGTAATAGATCAAAACTGCACTATGAACCAAGCACCAAGCCTTACGGGTAACAGAGCACCACCTGTACTTGAAGCTGAAGCTGTTTGAGGTATTCAATCGCCTCATCCAGCATTGAAGCCTTATCCGTCTATTCATACCCAAAATAACGAAAAACACCAAATCATTCATCCGAAGTTTGAAGCACAATTCAAATCAAGCATAACAGAGAGGTAAAATGTTGCTACATTACCTTGTTAGAATTCGGAATTAGGTTCTGCAACGCTTTCATTTTCTCGTTAATCCGACTCCGCCTCCTCTGTTTATATTCCACCCCAAACAAATCTCATAATCAATATATCATAATTATCAGCCCAAAAACTTATAAACATATAAATGAAGGATAAAAATGTAATCTTTGAAAGCTAACCTTCTCAGATAGATTATGAACCTCTGCGGTTCTGCTCCTCTTGGAAGAACTCCTAGGCCTCACCGAATCAGAAGGCAACTCTGACCGTTCCGTTCCCTTATAAATTCAACCAATACAATCCATCAAACCAAAAAGATAATACGGAAAAATGAAATAAACTTTAGTTTTTGGTCTCCTATCTCTAGACGTGTCCTTTGACGTCTGTCGCCGAACCATTTCACATAGTTACACTTACACAGCAATCTTAGTTCAAAAGAAGACAATTAACGCACTCATTACCTCGCTATCGCAACTGAGGTCACCTGCATCATTCTCAACAGAGACACCTCTCCTCTTTGAACTAACAGAACACCCCCCATTCTCCGCACTCTCTTTCCCGCAATAACCAACAGGATCAGAGAAATTCACGTCGGAGTTTCCAACCCCGGCCCGACAATCCGTCTCTGACCGTCTAAACAAGTGCCGATCCAACAATCCCGCCACCGATGAAGCTTCCGGCGGCTGAGGAGGAGGAGGAGGAGCAGAAGAAGAAGAGAAAGCATGGTGCATGAACTTGGAAGCAGATGAAGGATTGTGCAAGAGTTGATGAAGAAAGTCGGAGATTTCTTCAGGTTCAGTAGCCGGCGATGAGGAAGTTCCGTACAGATCCGCCATGGACAATTAACTTAAAAATCAGTGAAAAAAAAGGTTACGAAAAGATAGAGCAGAGAAGCGAATCACTGGGGATTTTTATTTCTTTTTCCTTTTGTTTGTGTCTGAAACCGACACAGAGCTTTCGTTTCTCTCTCCTTCTCGGTTGTGGAGTTTGGAATCGTTTAACTGAAGGTTTTGGTAGGGATTTATATGATCATGGAACCCTGTCTTGTAAAGGCTGTTCTGTTCTTTGCTTATAATCAAATTTGATTTAATCTCCCGCCCTAATCCTACTCCTTTATTGTTTTTAGCTTAATAGTCCTCTTTCATCTTCGTATTTGCAATCAAGACCCCCGTAGTTTTTATACGCAATTAAACCTCTTAATTTTTATACGCATTTTCAAATCAAATTTAATAGTTAAATAAAGCGCTTTAATATTTTAAATGTTTAAAATTAAAAAAAAAATATGACTGACAGGTCTGACGTCCTGTGTGATTGGATAATAGGTGGTAACGATAAATTACAGGGGCATAAACAAAATTACGAAAAGATGGAGGGACGTTATTGATAAAATTGTAGACAGGACAGGTCTGGTTTGTTGGGGTTGGAGCACCCTGTTCTCCACACGTATGTATCAAATATTTAATAGAATAGAGTTGAAATGGTCACAGAGGATTCCAGTTGTTGTGTTGTGTTATGGTTATGTAATAAATTGTTGAAGAAAAGTCAAAAAGAGAGCGAGAGGTGAGGGACACAGTTAATGGTTTCTTTCAACTCTCATCACCGTCTTATCCGAAGCCAAAGAAACGTCAGCTGAGCATAAAAACGTAGCGAAAAGGCAGAGACTATAGAAAACTCCATTTTCCATTTTAAGGAAGAAATTTAGATTGCTATTCCCGATGTCTCCTTTCCGTGTCCGCTTGCTTATCCATCCTCCAATTCCAAATCCAATCGCTCTCGTCCTGGATCGGCGAAAAAAGGGAAAGTGGTCCTTGTATACCAATGGAAACTTCCTAAAGGTTTCAATCTCACCAGTTCCCATATATGTGTTCATTCAGAGTCGTTCTTTTTTGATTTGAGAATGGATGTCTTGTTTCACAAGTCATTTGATATTTATTGTACCATAGGAAGGAGAATCACAGAAAAGTTACATTGGAAGCAGTGTATCCATGGAAGCTGAAATGTTGGCAAGTCTTGTAACTCAAGACATCACTCGAGTTTTTTGGGGCTAGCTGTTTCTGTTTTCGTGTGTCACGTTAATGAATGAATAGATGATCCTAAGCACAAGATAATGGATGGATGAAGTAAAATAAAAACAGAGAAATTGATCTCGTTTTTGGAGACCAAACTCAACCTATTACCACCCCTAATATCTGGATTCTCTGTACACATTTGCATTTTGTTTATAATATACACTTTTTACAACCCAAAATAAGGAAAAAAAAAAAAGATTAATGATAATGATAAAGGCAAGAATTGAATTAAAAAAGCAAACTTTCAGAATTTATTAGCTGAGCTAACAATTTAGCCATATCCAAATTTGATAAATTTGAATATGAAATTGATGATATCTAAAGGAGAAGAGAAGGTAAATAAATAAAAACCACAACCTCAGATTCAGAAAGCATTAGAAGAACTACCCCATTCAGTAACAAAGGTGATGAGAACTAGTTTTACATTCCCACTTGTTTTGGCAGTGGTGCAGTATAAACCAAAAACTGTGTCCCCCAGAAATTCTGGTCCCCTCCTTCAATACCCCCTGTATGGCCGGACAGTTAGTAACTAACCAACCAACCCTGACTTTGTTTTTGGTAACAGTCTTGCAAAGACTATAATCGTTGAACATCTTAAGAATACCTATTCATTTGCTCATGTGGCGAGCCCTGTTGTTTTACAAATGGGACACCAGTTCTTGAGCATCAACCATTGTTTTACACATTCAGTGTGGAAATCATGCCCACAGTCCAGCTTTCCTCGGTCTTCTCCTTCCTTGTATTCTTCCTGCATGCATTGGAGAGACAACTAATAAGTAAACCACATACACAGGGAACAGAGAGTTCGTGAACAAGCTAAATGTCCCATCCTTACTTGACAGATGCAGCATGGCTCTGTCTCTGCTTCGGTCACTCCTTCCACGACAGAGTGTTTCCATTGTTTTAGTTGTTTTATAATGGTTTCTTCGCTCAACCCAGTATTAACGTTTCCAATACGCTCTTCCAAAGCCAATAACTCCTATTATTCCAAAAGCTTAACATTATAAGAAAAAGCTGTGAAACACATGGGAGAGAAAAAACGCTACAAGATTTCTTCTCCACTGTACCTCGTATGACATGTTATCAACATCAAGCCGCATGTCTCTGTGCCGATCGTGAACATCGGCCACCCCAAAAAATACTGATTGGTCAAGAAACATAAAATCCTGATATATATACACAAGAAAACAAGTTAAAACACTAGGAACTGACTCAATAACCACAGACAGTAATGGAAAACCCACTCATCTATCAAGGACTATCAATAGCAACTCATGCAGCAGTTACTGCAGTGGGTATAATTGAAGGAGACAAGAATAAAATAGAGGAAAGGACAAATGCACAAAGGTCGCATCCTTTCAATACCACAACCTAATATCAAGAACATCAAGTAGAATTATCAATAAAATGCTTCAAATTAATCATTCATGAAGGCAGGATGAATTTCAATCACAGGCTCTTGATTTCAAATCATAGGATAATTGTCAACACAATTATCTTAATATAGACCTTCTCTATGCACACGCCACTGTACTTGCTAATTTATGCATTCCAACAATGGGCACATGGCCCACACACGTATGAATCCAAAGACCCCATGAAACCAGACACACACATGCTAAGGTGATTGGCACCATAAATGATGTTTAAAAGTCTAACCTCAATTCGTAAGTTTTCTCCCCTGCGAATGACATCCAAGACATTACGAATCTGTACACAAAGCAAAGAACGATAAGCTCCAGAAGAATGAATGTTGGATAAAATAAAGAAATACACACTTGGACAAAGAAGCTACAGAAAGATAGGTGCTACAGAAAGGCATGAACTGTTATAAGCAAATGTTGTGAAACATTTGCATGTCATGTAAGTAATGAAATTAGGTAACATGCAGAAATAATGCCACGGATGGCTAACAGCATGAACCCACAGAAGACTATCAGAAGTTTAAGATGATGGATACATAAACATAAGAAGCCACAGCAGACTAGAAAACGTTAATAACATCATAAATCAAAACAATTTTTTCGTGGAAGATACTTATGTAGACCCAGAAGTTCTACAGAACAACTGCATGGAAACCTAGAACTGACCTCAGATACAACAAGCCTATTTCTTCCTTCCCTGGTTGAACCCAAGGTTCGCAGTGGATAAGGAATTCCCACTACACTATCATTTTGTCTCTCCAACCATGTTGGTCTTGCATGTGAACGATGATGACCGCGGCTATTAGATGAATGTGTCATGTCTACAGAAGAAGCATGATTTGGTGGCACTGGAGAATGGGAAGTACTCTGAGCACCAGCTTCACCGGCAGGCAAAGAAAACAATGACCTACGAACATATTCAGCTAATCTCCTAGAATTTCTTGGAGGAGGACTGGGACAAGGGATCCAAGTTGGAGCTGGCAGAGGGTGAACTGCTATATTTGAAATTGTCTGAGATGTGGAAGAAACATTTCCAGGAGCACTAATGTTTCCGCCGTTTAAATGAACAGTGGCTGGATTTCTAGCTGAAGCTCTTAATTCAGTAGCAGGTACAATTACAGAATGTTCTGCCATATTTCTCCTCCTGTTTCTTGAGTTTGATACATCTGTATCACACAGAGTGATAGAACCTGATGAGCTGCCACCTCTCGAGCTATGGATTTCATTCCACCTAAATGGTTGTGGGTTCTGCACCAAAGCTGGAACAGGTAGGAGAGCTGGCTGACTAACAGAAGTGGTAACATCTACAGCTGTGGATGACCTCAAATTCAAAGAATGATCAGCAGGAATAATTCTTGATGAATGGTGAGACGATGGAATAACAGAGCGTCTAGCAACGGTTCTTGATGAAAATAGAGCAGGAGGTATAGACCCTTCATTTGGAGGATTTACTCTCAAGCGAATATTCCTGTGGGAGCTTTCTGTACGTCTTGCCATCTCCAAATTAGAATTGTCACCAGAGTTTAGTCCAATGGAACCTAGCCCAAATCCATCAGAGCCAGGTCTCCTGGGACCTAGCCCAAATACATCAGAGCCTAGTCCTCTGGCACCTAGCCCAAATCCTGCATTTACCAGCTCTGATTGAGCCGCTATACTTGAACTACTCCCCGCATCACAGTACGCAGGGACAGCAGGCCATGCATTGTGCTCAGAACGCTGAAATAAGCTTGAACTTCCACCAATAGAGGACTGCCCGGCATTTCCTTCAACCGCCTTTCTTTTGCAGGGGCGACCGTCTAGCGAACAACTAGGTCTATCATGATGTTGTTCCACAGAGTATCCACCACTTCCAGAAGGAAGTAACAAAGCATATGATCCACTGCTAGATGAAGTGTCTTCACATCCAGTCCCACTGGAATTGTGGTTACCAGAGGATTCCATGACTTGACAATTATCCATGCCATGAGTAACAGGAGCAGCATTCAAGTTGACATTCTGTGGCATTCCATCAGAGTTTGAACTTTGCACGAACTGAGGGTGGTTAACACTAACACTGTTGAGTAGAGGAACACTAGTTGGTCCGTAACGTCTTTCTTCCAATGTGGGACCAGCTCCAGCATATGCAATTGCTGAAGATGACGGCTCCCCCAAGTTCCATTCTCCAGCACTTTGTCTTTCTTGCCCAACAGTATTTACAGATGCATTGTTCATGTGACTTGGTGACAGTATAAAGCCTGCTAGGCAGTTTTCTGCAGGATTCGGCACACTATTCCAGCAAATTGTTGGATCTATGAAAGCATTACCTGATGTCGATCCATGATCAAAGTCCAATGCCTCAGGCAAGGACCCAATCAAACTCCTGTGGCCTTGCATAACGATGTTCACAACGTCTCTGATAAAATGCGGCTGTAATCTATGCTTCTACTGCTTCTGATAAACAAGACAAAGATGATTACTTTCAATATCCAAAAGCATCCTAATAAACCAAAAAGTAGAACTTCAATCTAGTAGAAAATACTGAAATCAAGCTATTCCTCAAGCAAAAAGATCACAACGTGAAGAAGATTGAAAGCTATGTGCTTCAGTTGCGGCAGAAGCTCATAATTCTGATAGAAAAACTCAGATACAAGGGTAATAAACAAAAACCATTTTCAAACTTAATGAAGTAACGAAATCAGAGACCCAATCGGATGGAGAATATTTACCCATACCCACAACCTGAAAATACTAAGTAAGAAAACTCAAAACACAATCGAGACGAAGAAACAATCTAAAACAAAGGCGCAAGGGATGATTGCGAAAATAACAAGCACTTCAACCTTCAATGACAAGGAGAATCGGAAACTGAAACAAGTGCATTGATTGATGAAATAGAAATAATGACAATAAAGAATCGGACCCTTGGAAGCTGTCAACACGCGTAGACAACTTCAGAAGCAAAACAGGTGAACAACATCTACTTCAAAACGTCAAGTTTATAATGGCATTTTACCACCAAAAAGGCTTTGATAAATGAAGTTGCTATTGAAATCCCACACAGAAACCAGCAAAAAGATCAAAACTTTTATGTTGATAATGACAATAAAACGGGGAAGAAAGCTGAAAACCATAGATGTAAAAGATAAAATATACACTTTAAAAAATTAAAACACAAGAAAGCATTCTTGTTTGAGATTATTTTCTTCACAGCTTAAATCTAAACAAATCCACAAGACCAGATGACGATCGAAGAAAAAGCATCGGATATACAGCTATAACCATCTCATCGATAACCGATTGAGCTAAAATAAATGAACTTTTATGGAAAAAGAAACAAATATAAGGAACTCACCCAACGAAGAACAAACAGAAAAACCCAACCGATCTAACAATCTGTATCAGAAAGGTTAGACTCCAAACTGAGGAAGAGAAAGCAAGAAGCCTCTGTCTTCTCTTGATACTATCGTCTATCTCTTTCTCGAGAAAAGAAAGAGAGAACCAGAGCCTCCACTACAAGAACAAAGGTAGAGGGGGTAGAAAGAGAAGAGGAGAGGCTTAAAGGAGGAGGCTTGAAGGAGGAAATAGGGATGAGAATTGCAATGTATGAAAAGGAGAAGATTAAAAGGGAATAATATACATTAATTTCCTAAACAACCCATTGAGAGAGAGAGAAATGAAGAATTGGTGTCCAAAGTAAGAGAGGAGTCTCAAACAAAGACCAAACATAAATTTAATTTAGGAAAATACTCCCTTGGAACAACAACAACAGCTACTGTAACAGCGACAACATCACCAATATCACCAACTAGGCAAAAAAGGTTGTCCCTCCCCTGTTTTGGCCGCTCACTAAACGGCTCCTCTCCTATTACATGGATGGCAACACTTTTAATTGTTTTCTTGTCCTACACAACCAAAGCAAAGCAGAACCATAAATACACAATCAAACAAATAAAATAATCAAAATTAGAGCAATGACCCATCTCCCAAAACAAGCCCCACAATGACTCTTTGATTTGTTTCCATCTTCCTCACGCCAAGCACCTTCCTTTTACCATCACATGCCTAATGCACCCCTACTCTGCCTTCTCCCTGATTTGTTCACGAAGACTGACTTGCTAGTTAATGGTTAATAGTTAGTAGTTGTCAGTTTCATCTAGCTAGGTGTGCTTGAGTTGTTCCCAAGTGAGGACAAAACTTTGGGAAACTTGGCATGAGTACTTGTAAACCCACCTTTACAATATAGCAGACACCAAGATTTCTTCTCAGTACCTAAAAATTGGATTGCTTTTGACCATTCCTTTGATGGAGTTGTTTCCCACTCAACGGCTTATAATTGGGGGAAAAAAAAAGAAAAAGGAAAGGTTTTTATTTTAATTTTGGTTAAAGGTTTTGATTTCTATTACTCCAGTTTATAAATTCTGAAGGGTAATGAGCAAAAAAGGTGACTTCGATGTGGGGTGAATAAGGATGGTGCCTGTCTGCTTGTTGGCTACTTAGAATTTGTATGCGTGTTGGTAATTGGCATCATCTTTAGGTACAATCACAAGTAGCTTTGGTTTATTTATTACTTTGCGTGAAAGAGGTGTGAATAGAGAGCATTGTTCCTTGCGAGTATCCTTCCTTCGTTAGGTTCTGCCTCTAACTTCTTGACGAGTCTTCGTTGTCTACAGTTGTTTTCTTAATTGTGGGCCTTTCTAAGTATTCTTGTGCTCCTCCTGGTCCCTGTCCCCGTGCCCCTTCTTGGTTTCCCTTATCTCTTGCTTTCTTTCTTGATTCGTTTCGTTTGTTTTCTTTTCAAGTTTCAAAGGTGGTTGCTTTAAATTGCCTTTTTCTTCGAAACATGCGTTTTCCTATGCTTTCTCATTTGCGGGCCGTTAAAATGGACTCCTAATCTGTCCGCACAAGTTGAGTTTGCTTAGATAAACCATTGCGTAATGCCACATCTCCAAGTTATTTGAATAATGCTTGGACAAAGATAAGTGTGATTATTCTTCCACTTTGGTGAATATCTATAATAAGCTCCTCATACTTTTCACGGTGCTCATAAAACCTGACGACCAAAACTATGCCCAGGAAAACACCAAATGCTACCATCCAAGACGATTCAGTCCCGTTCACAAAGTTATGTGCGTCTCTCGTGGCAAAATTTCCAGGGAGCTTGAATGTAAAAAACGTCAAGCATCACAAATTTGACTTTTTGAAACGGAATCTGCTTACAAACTAACATGGTGAGTTACAGGCGTCAGGTTCTTATTAAAGTTTTGAGTATCCCAAGAAAAGAAAGAAAGGAAAAACAAAGAAATAGATTAGTTGTTGGTAATTGTTGAATCATGAATGAGGTCTCTGCTCCTGTCACAATCTTTTCCTTGATAACTTTATATCCTGAAAGTGGGTGCGTGGGTTATTCAAACAGTTAAAAGGGTAAAAATATAATGTTATTTAAA
>JANIHZ010000002.1:4570076-4582434 GCA_027478365.1 Erythroxylum rufum
AGGGAGGGGCAGAATGGGAAAGAGTGTCGTGAAAGTATTTTACCGAACAACACAACTGTCCTGGGCTATGGCTGAAATTGCTGGTGGTGGTGGTCTGTTAAGGCATAGTAGTAAGTGGACAAGTAGCAGTAAAGACCAAGGAAAATGATAGTGGAAGTGGTTACTTGTTGCGGTTTAAGTCTCATCTCTCTATATCTCTCTACAGTCTACTCCTTGCCGCTACAACTGTTGTACTTCCTATAATTCCCCAACTGCCCCTTTCTCTTTTCTCTTACCAGTAACACCACATGCACGCATTCTCTCCCTAAGGACAACAATCTTGTACACTATCTGAGGAAAAGGAAATAAACCCAAGTCATACCTTCTCTTGGTCTAGCTACTTCTACTTTACTGTTATTCTTGTTGCGGTTGCAATATCACTTTCTTGTCCTAAGTACTTCTTCAAGTTTTTTAGACAACGAACAGGGTTCTTTTTTGTCAGAGAAACAAACCGATCTTTTGGACACCATCTGCTTATAACTCTGTTAATTTCATCTTGTAAATTTCTGTCTCTAAAGACTTGATTTTTGTTTACCTTTCTTTATGGAGCCACCTCTATCTCCTGCTTCTACTGCTACCGTGCCTGTTTCTCCGAGTAGTCATAATGGTTCTACAGAGGATTGTTGTGTTAAAGTTGCAGTTCATGTCAGACCGCTCATCGCGGATGAGCGTGCTCAGGGATGTAAAGACTGTGTCACTGTTGTACCGGGGAAGCCTCAGGTACGCTTCTCTAAAGAATGTGGGAATTACAATGTCGGTGTAACTTGTGGAAATTGGCTTGTTTATTCTGGTGCTTTCCATTGGATGGTTACTGGTTGTCTAAAGTGACCGGTGTTTTTGGGTTTCTTTGTCATCAAAATGGAAGTTCTAGTCGGTCTGTGAGATCTAGATCTTCGGAAATAGTGACTAAGGATTACGTTTACTTTATCCAAAATGGGAAATCTAACGCTTGAATGTTTGACTTGGAAGAGTTTTCTGCTACTGTCTCTCTTTAGATCAGATGTCATTCATCGCCTGACATTTCCATAATTGATCGGCGATAGTAAGTTGAAATTTTTTACCATTATGTCATTGGGAAATTTAATGGAGTTAAAGAAAAAAACTTGCATGATAATATGATAGGTTCGTTGAATAGACAAGACTCTTATCTCATAGTTGTTGAGTGGACAAAGCTAAGCTTACAAACACGGTTCATTTCGTTATTAAAGGATCATCATTGACTCCGTTGTAGGTGTGGAAATTCGTGGAATTTAAAAAATTGCTAGGAAAACTTCTTGGAATATCTAAATGGTCTTTCATCGAATTTTACAGAAGTCTGTGAATTATTAACTAATCAGTTTAAGGAATTGAATTCTGAGATTAACTTAGTCTCTACCTTCTTCTTCTGCTTCTTCTTCTTCTTCTTGTGTGTGTTTATGCATGCTTTTGTGGCTTTTGATTTTGGGGTGGTGGAGGTAGTAGGTTGCTCTGTTTAATTATTATAATCGAACAATATGATGGTCTGAGTCTCGCTTCACTGGGTGTATTTCTTCTATCCTTTTCAGTAATTTTCCATCGTTAGATGATAGTATTTTTCCCACAAAAAGCTCTTAGCTTATCTCGGTTTTGTCAGATTCCAATGTCAGAATCGTCTAACAAACTAACTTTCTTCAATTCAACGAATTAATTATGTTACTCTGGAAATGAAAGTAATTGCTTTGTTTGGAAGGATTAGTAAAACATATCGAGAAATTTATCTTTCAGGAAGTTTATTGTCCTATACTATTGGATTCCAAACGCATCTTCTATTGTTTATTTCGGTTGGGTGGTACACATCAGTTTCTAGTCCCTCTATTATGCAGTTTTAACCAAAGAGCTTCCACATCTAGAAGATGCCAAAAACAAGCAAATTAGTTTTTGTAAATAACAATCTAATATGACAAACTTTGTATTTTTTAATTTGTGAACTGTGTATAATCTTGTCCTTTCATTCCTTTCATCATTGTTCATGTTGTCAAAGCATTAATATCTTTCATGTTTACTCAATATTTTCAGATCCCTTTTAAGACTTCTGTGTTTTCTGGGAACCATAGATACTTTGTCCCTGATATCCAGTTAAATGTCTGAGACTATCGGTTGGCTATGATCATGGTGCAGGTACAGATAGGCACACATTCATTTACTTTTGATCATGTCTATGGTAGTACTGGTTCTCCACCATCTGCCATGTTTGAGGAATGTGTTGCCCCTCTAGTTGATGGCCTATTCCATGGATATAATGCTACTGTTCTGGCATATGGTCAGGTGAGAATTTTTCTTCTATTTAAAATTTGGTCAAGAGGATCACTAATGCTTTGACATGTCCATTTTCCCTTATGTTTGCTTTTAATGGTTTTCAGACAGGTTCTGGTAAGACATATACAATGGGTACTGGCTTCAAAGATGGCTGCCAAATAGGGGTAGTACCTCTAGTTATGAATATGTTATTCAGCAAGATCGAAGCATTAAAGCATCAGACAGAATTCCAACTGCATGTTTCTTTCATTGAGGTTTGTCAAATCATCTATTTGTCCTCCAGAACCCCAGTGCATTCATGTTATGAGCACTTAATTCTGTGTCTGTATTGTTTCTGTGGGTGCCCCTTTGTGGCTTTGTGTATGTGTTTGTGAATAGATAACGACATGCTTTTGTCTCTTACAAATCAGTTGAAAAATCTGCAGTACATAGTATATGTGGTTTACTAGGTAACTTTTATACCAAGAAATTAGTTTCATGTCTCAACTATCTTTAGAATGTGTAAATCGAGCTTCTTCGTTATTATTTTTCCCTTCATTTGAGTGTACATATTTGTCAGCTCCTATTCCAGTTCTGAAACTATTGCTGGATTCTTATTATGTTCTCTTATAGTTTTGAGCAACATCTTCAAAATTCTGGAAAGAGATGGTTGTATTTCCTGGGAAATTATTGCTCTGAAATCTTTATTATCTACACAGTTATATCAAATGTATGTATCTCAGATTTGGGATCTATGCTACAAGCTTCTTAACTGAAAACTTTTTATTTGAAAGATTCTTAAAGAAGAAGTTCGAGATTTGCTGGATTCCACTTCTGTGAACAAATTAGATGCTGCAAATGGCCACACAGGCAAAGCAACTATCGTAGGCAAACCACCGATACAAATTCGTGAGTCATCAAATGGTGTGATAACATTGGCAGGATCTACCGAGGTCAGTGTCAGTACTTTTAAGGAAATGGCTGCTTGCCTGGAACAAGGATCTTTGAGTAGGGCAACAGGGAGTACAAACATGAACAATCAGTCTAGGTGGGTCATGCATCTTGTTATTTGTATACCTTTGCATAGCATTTATATATTTAAATATACTGCATCTAAAGGTTCCTTACTGTTAGACATGGTTTATGACAGTTATTTTCATATATTTGTTTCTGCAGTCGTTCACATGCAATATTTACCATCACATTAGAGCAGATGCGTAAGCTCAGTCCAGTTATCCCAGAAGATAACAGTCTTAATGGAAGTGCCAATGAAGAATATCTATGTGCAAAATTACATTTAGTTGACCTTGCTGGATCAGAGCGAGCCAAGAGAACAGGCTCTGATGGTTTGAGATTTAAAGAAGGTTGGTGGCACTGCCCCAAATCATTGCCAATTAATTCACTTTGCTCTAAAATTGTAGTTTATGAACTGTTTATTCATTTAACAGGAGTTCACATAAACAAGGGCCTTCTTGCACTTGGTAATGTTATTAGTGCACTTGGTGATGAAAAAAAGCGCAAAGAAGGGGTTCATGTTCCTTATCGTGATAGTAAACTTACTCGTCTTTTGCAGGTACAGTAGGCACATCTGAGAAACGTAGAATTGCATGTCTCTAGGGGCATAAAAAAGATGCTAAACAAAGGGACATTCTGAGTTTCATCTCTGGAAAAATAACTTAAAAACCTGCCATTCTGCTATGAATCTCATGCTGTCTATCCTCCTCTTGAGTAGTATTGGTCTAATCTAGTTACTTTGATCCCAGTTATTTAGTTATTATCAGGTTTTCAACCAAAGATTGCCTTGCATCAATGAAAATGAAACTTAGCTGGCAATGTTAGGGTGTTGCCTGGTATAAAAAGTCTCAAGGTATAACCTATATCCAGATGAACCTGCAACAGATGCTTGTGGATGCATTCTTCCAGTTTATCATTTGCATAACATTCATCTTTATGCTTCTTCTCTGAACCTTGCATATTTCTTTTGGCAGGATTCACTTGGTGGAAATAGCAGAACTGTTATGATAGGTATTTTGCTTGTTTGGTTATTCTGTTTAGCATAATAATAAGAAAAGCTACTCTTTAATTAGTCTGTTTCCTTTTGGGCCTTATCCCCTCTTTACCTTGGCGAATTCCACGTTTCTCTAATTTCATCTATATTGTTCCTTTCTTAGCTTGCATTAGTCCTGCTGATATCAATGCTGAGGAAACCCTCAACACGCTAAAGTATGCAAATCGTGCTCGTAATATTAAAAATAAGCCTGTTGTAAGTTTCCTTTGGATAATAATATTTCCCATTTTGCTTCAACATGATTGAGGACATGATGCTATCATCAAGGTTTCGTGTATGAAGTCTTTCTATTTATATCCTTGACAGGTCAACAGAGATCCAACGTCCAGTGAAATGCTAAAGATGCGCCAACAACTAGAGTATTTGCAAGCTGAACTTTGTGCCCGAGGAGGAGGAGGAGGATGCTCGCCAGATGAAGTTCAGGTATATACTTATGTGAATCATTTATTCAACTCAATAGGTCAATCTCAAGATTCTATTTAAGATGCCGCTATTTCTTCCCTTAAAAGTCTCTCTCCAGAGTTGATCAATTTTGGATGAACTATTCATGTAACAAGCTATTCTTGTAGGTTCTCAAGGAAAGGATTGCTTGGCTTGAAGCTGCTAATGAGGATCTTTGCCGAGAACTTCATGAATGCCGCAGTAGATGTACTACTGTTGAGCAACGTGAAACAGATGCTCAAGTATGTCAACTATTACTGTGGAGATTCTTTTAGCTCAGTATTTTTCCACCTACGTTGATATATATGAGATTCTGCCATCAATGTTATATTGAATTGTTTCAAGTACCTTTGAATCCAATTGTAAGCCTAAATTTACTTATTGGATGAAGTAAGTTAATCTAATATTTGATTATTCAGGATGGTAGTCCCTGTTCTGTGAAAAGTGATGGGCTCAAAAGGAGTCTGTGCAGTATCGAGTCATCAGATTATCAAATGGGCGAAACCATAGCAGGTAAAACTCCAGACTGAAAATGATTTCATTGTTAATTCCAGTTGTTGCTTTTAATTCACTAGCTTTTTACAATTCATTATCTTGTCCTCCGTGATGCTCAAACCTTTTAAAGCAAAACCAGCTATGCTTAAGGTTTTAACAATTCTATTTGAAGTAATCTGGCAAGTTATAGCACAGTAGTAATACCAATTTTAACAGCAGATTCCAGAGAAATTGATGAAGAAGTAGCAAAAGAGTGGGAGCATACACTTCTGCAGAATACCATGGATAAAGAGTTGCATGAGTTGAATAGACGGCTGGAGGAGAAAGAGGTTAGAACTAAAATTTTTGTTTTCTTGTGATGAAAGGAACATATATTTCATGAACAAACACATTTAGCCAATATTTCTTGACCATAACACATAATAATTATTATATGGCCATGTCCAAAATCCAACAAAGAATATGCAACTAAAAACTTATAAATTAAGTTCCCAAAGTTTTGTTGAAGAAACCTTGGTAATATATGGACAATGGAAGCTCATAAGTTTTCTCTACTTTTTGCTCACATTGCTGCCAGCTTAACTGCTTGTCACGGAAAAATGTAGGAGTATAAAATAAGAGAATGAATGTTGTCTGAGAAACTGCGGAGCTTTTAATAGATGCATAACTATCATTAGTCATTACTGTCCATGAGAGTATGTCTTCAGTAATCTGCTTCCATATTGCTGATAAGGATAACTAACAGTATTGATTATAATGATTGACAATGTGTGCTTTTTATGTCTGTCTGAGCAGTCAGAGATGAAACTTTTTGGAGGGATTGATACTGAAGCACTCAAGCAACACTTCAGCAAGAAAATTGTAGAGTTAGAGGATGAAAAAAGAGCTGCTCAGGTTTAGATAACACTTTACTAACTTATCTTAGCTTCACTGAGAACATGAAGTTTATTCATTCACCTACTTTGTTACTGCAGCAAGAAAGGGATCGATTATTAGCTGAAATTGAGAACCTTTCATCTAGTTCTGATGGACAGGCACAAAAGTTGCAAGATATTCATTCCCAGAAATTAAAATCGCTGGAAGCACAGGTGAATAAGCACCTACATATTGCTTCTCTTTTTCTTGGGGTAGCACTTTCATTGTTACCATTCTTCATGTGTTTCAGATTCTGGAGCTTAAGAAGAAACAAGAGAACCAGGTACAGCTCTTGAAGCAAAAGCAAAAAAGTGACGAAGCAGCCAAGCGGTTGCAAGATGAAATTCAGTCTATAAAATCCCAAAAGGTGAAATATCTGGCACTATTGCTGAAGCTGCATTGTGTTTTTCCTCTGTGTAGTCATTGCTTAAGTTCCTCCTTTTTCCTTTACCTTTTTTCCCCACCCATCGGGTAGGTTCAATTACTACATAGAATTAAACAAGAGGCAGAGCAATTCCGACAGTGGAAAGCTTCCCGGGAAAAGGAACTGTTACAGGTGCTTTTCCTTGTTCATTTTAGTTGATTTCATCTTGATCTCGTCTATTTAATGTGTAGAAGCTTTTTTCACAAGTGTTGCAATAATCTTTTGAGGATTTTGCATCTCACAACCTTTAAGCATAATGTTTTGGCACTTATATCTTTGCACTTGTTGTAAATATCAATTTCATTTTCTTCTTTAATCCTTTATAAATTCATGTTGCAGTTACGAAAAGAAGGAAGAAGAAATGAATACGAAAGGCATAAATTGCAAGCTTTAAACCAGCGTCAGAAACTGGTGAGCTTAATTTTCTAACTTGCATGCTTTTTCAGTGTGTACAAATCACAAAGTATCCAGTCTCTGGTGGGAAAACATGTACGCAGACAATACACTTATGTTCTGGTGTTTTGAAATGTACTCTTTTCTATGAAACAATATAACTATGGTAATACACTTAAGTCTGATCTTCAACAATGCAGTAGTTATTCTTGTGACATCACTATTCTCTTTTGAAGTTATCGACTTATCGAGCTCATAACATTCTTCTTTACTTCAGGTTCTTCAGAGAAAGACAGAGGAGGCTGCAATGGCCACCAAGAGGCTAAAAGAGCTGCTTGAAGCACGTAAATCTTCTGTGCGTGATAACTCAGGTAGATTTCATGCATATATATTTACCATAGGTTCCAATCTACGGATGCTCTGTCTTGGTAAATGTATATCTCATCATATGGAGGGCACATTACATTCAACAATAAAATCATTTAAGTCTATTCTGTCTGTGGTCAATTCTTGAGTGCCATATCAGGAGGCTTTGTACTTACTGAAAATACAGAGCTGATCGCTTATTTATTTTCCTTTTATAAATCAAAATACTGATGGTGTACAATCTTCCAGCTTTGAGCAATGGAGGAACAAATGGACAGGTACTTGTCTTAGATAATCTTCTGAATTGGTGCAACTTTGATTATCATTATATTACAGCTTATGTTCATTCCGGTTGCGTGTGCAGACCAATGAGAAGTCCTTACAGCGGTGGCTTGATCATGAGCTAGAAGTTATGGTGAATGTACATGAAGTTCGCTTTGAGTATGAGAAGCAAAGCCAAGTGTATGTATTTAATTTTAGCACTCAAGTGGTCATATAGTATACTGGGTTTTGTGTTAGTTGATGCCGTGCCTTACAGGAGAGCTGCACTGGCAGAAGAACTGGCTATGTTGAAGCAGGTGGATGAGTTTGCTTCAAAGGGGCTAAGTCCTCCAAGAGGGAAAAATGGATTTGCTAGGTATGAGTTCCACAAAAGCCATTTAACTTTTAGCAGTTCTCATTATTTCTTGTGTGTTCCAAAAATAAATAAAATAAATTTATCAACTCAATTGAATAGCAATACCTGAATTCAGTGTTGTGATATCAGAAGTTGTCTTTTTTATCATCAGGGCTTCTTCCATGTCACCAAATGCCAGAATGGCAAGAATATATTCGCTAGAGAGCATGCTAGTCATATCATCCAATTCACTTGTATCAATGGCTTCCCAACTTTCAGAGGCAGAAGAGAGGGAGCGTGCCTTCACTAATCGTGGACGTTGGAGTCAGCTGCGTTCAATGGGAGATGCAAAAAACTTGCTTCAGTATATGTTTAATTCTCTTGGAGATGCAAGGTGCCAATTGTGGGAGAAGGAATTGGAAATCAAAGAGATGAAAGAACAATTTAAAGAACTTGTAACTCTGTTGCGGCAGAGTGAAGTTCGGAGGAAAGAAGTAGAGAAGGATCTACAATTGAGAGAGCAGGCTGTTTCAATTGCTTTGGCAACATCAGTATGGTCTTCTTTTTTCCCTGCTGTTCTTCTCATGCATCATGTAAAAGTTGTACACTTTGTTATTGCAACTACAAGTGCATGTTCTGGATCTGAATTGTGCTTCGCCAGTATGCACTATTATGCTTCCTATTACCCATAAGAAGACTTATGATTGCACTGCATGTTCATCGCTGATTCTTTTCACAGTTTCAGTTAGTTTTCTTTTATATATGCACATGCTAATGCACCATCATTTTCTTCTGAAACTATACCAATTTTTCTCAGGCTGACCAGGAGGATGCTAGTTTCCATAGTACACCGAAACACATAGCTGATGATATGAATGGTCCTTTATCTCCAATTCCTGTGCCGGCACAGAAGCAGCTAAAATATACACCAGGAATTGCTAATGTTTCTGTCAGAGCATCAGCAGCATTTATAGATCAATCAAGAAAGGTCTATTTCCTTACCTTTCTTTTGCAATGGTATTAGATCTGCATTAAGTGTTCATCAACAAATTGAATTCATTGTTGTTGCAGATGGTACCCCTTGGTCAGTTGCCAACGAGAAAACTAACAGGTGCAGGACAAGGAGGGAAGCTGTGGAGATGGAAGAGAAGTCATCACCAGTGGCTTTTGCAATTCAAATGGAAGTGGCAGAAACCATGGAGACTGTCAGAACTGATTAGGCAGAGTGATGAAACAATCATTAGAACAAAGCCTCGTCCACATTCCCTGAGGCGTATGGTCTGATGTTCTGCAGTCAGCAGATTCGTCCATCCTCAGGACTCATTTTTGGCCTACAAGCACAATCCCAGCCTGCTACATGGAGCACACGTAGATCTATATATAGGCAAGTTATTTGCCACTTTTTACTTTACCAGAGTACAGAATGCATCTAATAAGGAATCTCATCGGAAACTTGTTTTAACTTTATGCTATTTCACTTGAAAAAAGCTTATAACCAGGGAAATAAATTTCTTCTCAGGAACAACAGGTCAAATAAATGAATTTATTGCATAAAGTTGGCGCTACATCAAAGATTTATAAGTGAATAAAGCCATACTTGAGAACAAGTTTGACAGAAATGATCCAATTTGATGTCTTTATCTAATCCTTATGCAGTGTGCTGAAGATTGCTGCTGATGAGTTTTATGTTGCATGAGATGGTTCTGAAAGCTTTAGATTCATCATCTTCGAGATTTGGTCACAATGGCTACACTGGGAGCATCTTGTAAAGCAAGATGACGACATCAAATGTTCGGAAAGGGTAATCGAGAAGACACCTGAGAACCCTAGATGGCATTAGCTGGGAGGTAGTGGCTTTTTTCACTTCATGTGTCTTCAATGTTTGGTATATATTGTTCAATAACAACAATCTGGGATAAAACTTCTCACAAATTTATAAAAAAAGGGTCCTAGTCTGATTTTTCTCGTGGCTCCTCTATTTACATTTAAGTTTCCTGGTTAATACAGTGCCTTTAGTGTGTTCTTAGGAAACCACACTTGTGAGAGAAATTTGTAAACGTACCGTCTTTTATTTGTAATTAAGTCTTTGTGAGTTCTTTGTATACATCTGTAATCTGTTACAAAAGTCAGTACAGCAATTGAATGTTTATACTATAGAGAATACCTCGTATTCTGACAATTGTCTCTCTACTTTCTCCCAAGGCTTAATTAATTGTATAAATCGATCATCTCTCTTTCTGAAAGCACGAACAGCAATTCTAGATGCAAAAAAGCGTTAAAAACCTGCTTGTACCAGCAGGAAAACAAGACAACACAAACGAAAAACCAGCGTCGTGTGAAATTGGATTCCGATGACGGATGTCTTTTATGCCTCCGTTGTTTTAAGTTTACAACTTTGATTACATTCTGCGGAAACAATCCACCATGGATAAGAAAACTTTCAGAGCTTTCCTTTTCAAAGTTGGAATGCAAAGACCTCTGTGTCAAAAGTCATTTGGTCATAAAACCAGAAAAAACATGAAAGTCAGAGCCACATTTCTTAGGAAGGAACGGCATATTTTCACACAAAAACTACATAACAGAAATTCCTGGATGATGGAATCAAATGATTACAACAAGGCAAACATTGAGTACTTGGTCATATAAGAGTACAGGTTTGTGCTATCACCTCTAACTTTCTACCTACCTCAAGGTCCCCTTAAAATCATAAGATCAGGGATTTGCAGTTTCATTGGTTGTGCTGTATTTGACATATATCTACTACAAAACATCCATGAATCAAGAAAGTTACCACACAGTGAGGATCATTGGAAAAGGATGGTCAACTTCTGAAAAGGAAGATGGTATGTTCCTGGACTTCAGATTTTGCTACACCAGTATGCATAGTGCTCATCTTTACGATGGTTACTGACAAGACCTCCACATTGTAAACAGATAAAGCTGCTCCCATCAGAGAAGGCATCTAAAACAATTTGCATCCTGCCTGTTTCTGCCAGTATGGAGTTCCCATTAACATCAACATGAACTGCTGATCCTCTAGCGTTTAATGTAGGTTGCTCAGGATTCAAAGATTGCGCATCAGCTATTGCACATTCAGCAAACACAGACGCAAGTTGATCAATAGCAATACTATCCCGAAGTCTGTTTAAGTACAGCTCTTGCGCACGGCTCAAGGATTGGCGTACTGCTGCATCCCCACCCTGTGTCCGCACTGCCATTACAACCTGTTCCCATTGTAGAAAAAAGGGTAAGCAGTAATCAAGAGAATGCTCCTTCATGACTGCCTTGCAAAATGTCTATCTCATTCCAATCCAAAGCATGGAACTTTTTCACCATTCTCAAACAAAAAGACAATTGACAAGATAGGTACTGGAATTTGATGCACCATAAAAAGAACTGCAGTAGGCAAGCCTATCAAAAAGACTTGATCTAAAAACATTTGCACATACTATCATCTTTATTTCTTGGAATTTAACTAGAAAATATCCAATCTTTATACAGGAATGCAAGAAAAGAAGCACTCAATTATCAATGAATTCCAAAAGACTTGCCCATGAAACAGAAATTTATATAGTAGCACCAGTAGAAAACAAGATGGGCACATATTAGAGAGTTTACGAAAATTGGATCCAAAACAGGAAAGCATATTAATCAAATGGGCATCTTTAGCAAAATGAACATAATGTAAAGCGAAATTAACGTAGATGAATAATTGAACCAAATGCGTGAGGAAAGAAAAAGAAAAAGAAAAGAAAATAATCAATCAGAAAGGAAGAAAAGGGAGAAAAGATTTGATGGTAGTGACCGCTCGAAGAGCCTGAGAAGGTCTTCCTTCGTTGATGAGCAGTCGAGCATTTGTAAGCAACTCTCTAACTGCATCGTTTGGGTTGGCGACGACGGCCTCCATCTCCGTGTCCACTGAGTCTGTCATTTGGACAAGGTGCTTTCTGTTGTCTAATCAGCGTCTTCTGTGTTTCAACTGAACAAAGATCCTAGCTTTATTTTTTATTTTTTTCAATCCAAGAAAAATCTCAGTGAACTTTAAATTGATAATGAACTGAAGGGTGCAGAGGATTCTAGGAAATTCGCGAGAAAAGAGCGAATCTTTCCTTCTCAATCAACCATCAATAACATATACGGGCTTGTTCTTATTTATCTTCTGATTGTTTCCAGTGGCCTTTTACTATTTGGATCAAATAGGCCTAACTGCCAAGACCCTATAACAAAAGCAAGTCCATTTAAAATTTTGATTATGGTCAGTTTGATTTTATTTTCGATTTTTAATTTTTAATTTTTATTCTTAAAAGTAATAAAAGTTTTGTTTTTTAATTTTTTATATTCTCTTAAT
>JANIHZ010000002.1:4684413-4694827 GCA_027478365.1 Erythroxylum rufum
CATTGGGAGACGATGGGATTAGATTTGAGCACCGAGGCAGCCCGTGTCCTTAATGGGGGAAGTATTGATAAAGAGATTAATAAAACAATCATTTGTTTGATCCCGAAGCAAGATGTTCCTATTAACTTTCCCCTATTTCGACCAATATCTCTTTGTATGGTAGCTTATAAAGTTATCACGAAAACAATTGCTAATCGGCTTAAGAGTATTATGTCAAAGATTGTGGGGCCTGAACAATCTAGCTTCGTCCCCGGTAGGCATATCACGAACAATATTATGATTGCACAAGAATGTTTTTACTCGATACAAGGTAAGAAAGGGTGTTTGGGATATAGGGCCATTAAGGTTGATTTTGAGAAGGCTTATGACCGTATCAGCTAGGAGTTTCTCTTCGATACTTTACAGGAAGTAGAGCTGCCTGATACACTGTCCCAAACCATTATGGATTGCGTAACCTCGAGCTCGATGCAGATACAATAGAATGGTGGCCTTATTGAGTCCTTTGCGCCTTCAAGGGGCTTAAGACAAGGCTGTCCATTGTCGCCTTATCTTTTCGTTCTATGTATGGAGCGTTTAGCTCACGGGATTTCTTATGCGGTGCAATCAGGGCATTGGAAACCATTGCCAATGCGGCAAGGAGGCCTAGGTAATTCGCATTTGTTTTTTGCCGATGACTTATTATTATTTGGAAGGGCTGACATAAATCAGGTTGCGGTTATGAAGGAGATTGTGACAAATTTCTGCGAGAGTTCAGGGCAAAGAGTTAGTCAAGCAAAGACCTCGATCTTCTTCTCCAAAAATGTTCCTAACAGATTGCGTCGATATCTTACTACGACGTTGGGTTTCCGTGAAGTTTCTGATATGGAAAAATATTTAGGTGTGCCAATCATACACTCGCGAGTCACGAAACACACCTATAAGTCTATACTTGATCGAATGAAGTTGAAAATTGTGAATTGGAATACATTGAGTCTCTCACTTGCGGGGAGAATTACGCTTGGGCAGTCCGTACTAAGCGCAATGCCACTATATGCTATGCAAACGACTAATATTCCGAATGGCTCTGGTGGAGATATAGAGAAAACTATTAGAGGATTTGTTTGGAATAGTAGCGAGGAGAGCCGAAAGATGAGTCTTGTTGCTTGGCCGAATATTTTGAAACCAAAAGCCGATGGAGGATTAGGCTTTCGGGATTTGTACTTTGTTAATAATGCTTTTGGCATGAAGGTTTGGTGGGAATTATTCACGAAACCTAATAGCCTTTAGGTTCAGGTATTGGCCAGCAAGTATAAGTTTGATAGTCAGGCTGGTTTGAATCCGATTCAACCTAACTCAAGCTCACCCTTATGGCGCCTTGTGTGCAAGAATTGGGATGACATGATGACTAATGTGGCGTGGATTGTTGAGAATGGACAGCATGTGCGTTTTTGGGAACATAGATGGGTGCCGGGACTCAATTTGCCGTTAATTAAACTGGTGGTATCGCAAGTTCCGGATTAGATGAGATTTTGCTCGGTCGCCTCTTTTGTGATTACGTAGGGGAATGAGACTGGCAGGCCTTTGAATACCTCCTCCCGTCCAATGCCATCCAGCTCATTGCTGCTATTTTACCGCTCGATGAAAGCATGGATAATAATCGACCTTTTTAGTGCCCCTCGTCCTCGGGTTGTTTTACTTTGAAGAGTGCCTATTTGAGCTTATATAGACAAAGCGAAGTTGTGCCGAGAGCTCCCTGACATCGGATTTGGAAGTGGGTTGGACCACAACGAATTAAAGTGTTCATGTGGCTATGCTTAAGCAATGAGGTGCTAAGAAATGTCAAAAGGTGCCGGAGGCATTTGTCTACACCGAACTCTTGTGAGGTATGCTTTGAATCCATTGAGAATACTATGCATATAATTCGAGATTGTCGATTTGCTAGAGATGTATGGAATAGGCTGCTGATCTATGAGCAAAGAGCATGATTTTTTGACTCGAACTTGAGCTTGGATGCATGGTTATTTCGCAACATTGCCGACATGCACTGCTATCAAGCTGATGTGAGTTGGAGTGTAGTGTTTGGGGTTGTTATTTGGCTACTTTGGAAGCGTCGAAACAGGGCTGTCTTGGGTGATGATTCACAGCCAGCAGCCCTTACTATTGAAGCTGTTTGATGTGTTAATACACAGCAAGCAGTGCAAATTATAGCCGCTGTGTGTGTCGAGCAAGGGCTACCAGGGACAAGACGAGAGAAGCGGCTGGTGCATTGGTCGACACCGCCAACAAGAGTATTCAAGCTGAATACAGACGCCTTGCCAGAGGCTGATGGCATGGCAGCGTATGGCGGAGGGGTCGTGCGCGACAGCCATGGTAATTGGGTAGGCGACTTTGTGATTAACATTGGTCGATGTCCGATTTTGAATGCGGAAGTGTGGTCTGTCCTCCATGGACTTGAATATGCTGCGATTTTTAATTTGAGGCATATTCAAGTTGAATGTGATAATTTGTTAGCCGTTAACATGATTAATGGAGAGTATGAGGTTAATGCTTTAGTTGCCGCTTTGATTTCCCGAATACGCAAGCGAATGGAGTCTTTCGAGAGGATTTCGGTTACACATATCCATCAGGAGGAAAATTTCGTCGTCGATGCTTTATCCCATCATGCTTATAACTTTAGTCCGAGTTTTCATCCCTTAGTTAGCCCACTGGATGCGGTGAATTTGTGACTTTTTCATGATGTTATTGGTGTTACTTATGTTTGTTAGTTAGAGACTTCTTTTCGGGATTCGCCCGCTTTTTCTGCCAAAAAAAAGTATATAAAGTTTAATCGACTCTGTTAAGTTGTTTTAGTGGTCAGTTACCACGTAGGGCAAATAGTCTACCACATTTATAGGAGTTGTTAAAATGTAATAGAGTTGTAAGGCTATATAATAGCCAAAAGCTGCGCTGTAATATTAGGGCACTCTTTTGTATGATGGGCACGACGAGCATTTGGCAATGCTCATGGAGAATTTCTTGCGCTCGAAGGAGTATTGGAGTTTGGTGGAGAATGAGATTCTTGCAGCAGCAAAAGATTCTGTTCTTACAGAAGCACAGAGGGAAAACATAGAAGATTGGAAGTTGAAGGACCTGAAAGTGAAGAACTCTCTCTTTCAGGCACTAGATCGTTCTGTCCTGGAGATGATTCTCAACAAGGATACATAAAAAAGTATATGGGATTTTTTGAAATGAGAGTATCAAGGCACAATACGAGTCAAGCGAACACAATTGCAAGCTCTGCGGAAAGAGTTTGAAATTCTTATATAAGGCTGGAAGTGAATGGATTCGTACGAATTATCACAAGCGTATTTTACGTTCCAGAGTTGAAGAACAATTTGTTAGATGTCGGGCAACTGCAAGAAAAGGGACTTGCCATTCTGTTTCAGCATGGAAGGTGCAAAGTTTTTCATTATGAGAAAGGCTTAATCATGGATGGGGAGATCTCCTCGAATCGAATGTTTATCCTCAATGCTACATGTCAGCCTATTATATCTACTTGTTATAAAACAACCACAGAAGATATAGAACAACTTTGGCATCGTAGATAAGGACACTTGAGTTTTAAGGGCCTAAAGATTTTTACAAAAGATGATGGTGCATGGTTTACCTGTTATGAACTAGTATAACGGGAGGCAAGGCTCAACTTGGAAAAGGATTAAACAATTGACCCAAGCCTATGAAAAGTGAAGAACGGTTAAACAAAGTGCGTTATATATAGCAAGGGTGCCAAGGATTGAAGCATCGAGAATGTTATGCTATTGATGTTTGTTCTACCAATGTAATGATCTGATATTAACAACAGCAGCTACTGGAAATTGATTGGAATTGACGAGACTCGTATTGATTAAAGAAATTACAAGATTGATAAACTAGAGAAAAAAAAGAAATAGGTGAGAAGAGAAAACTGGAAACAGAGAGAATTGAGATGAGAAGAAAAACAAACATCAATAGCATAACATTCTCGATGTTTCAATCCTTGGCACCCTTACTATATATAACGCACTTTATTTAACCGTTCTTCACTCTTCATAGGCTTAGGCCAATTGTTTAATCCTTTTTCAAGTTGAGCCTTGCCTCCCGTTATACTAGTTCATAATATTACCACAATTGAAGTCCTCTTCAAGTTTATACTAGGATTGCCTCTTAGGAAAACAACAAAGAGAGTCATTTCTAAAGAAAAGCATCTCGAGAGTTCCCAAATCTTGCAGCTGGTACATGTTGACATTTGTGGACCAGTCAAGCCTATATTTAACAGCAAAAAAAGGTATTTGATTATTTTCCTTGAAGACTTTAGTAGAAAAATATGGTTTTATTTTTTGACAGAAAAATCAGAAGCCTTTGTTGTTTTAAAAATTTTTAAGATTCGTGTTGAGATGGTATATGAAGAATCCACTAAGATACATTTACAAGTTACAAAAAGGGTGTTAAGATATTTGAAGGAACAACTGAGTTTGGAATCTTCTACGAAAAGGGCGGAGATGATGAACTTGTCACCTACACCGACAGTGATTATGCTAAAGATCTAAAAGACAGAAAGAGTTATGTGTTTTTATTAAGTTTAGGAGCAATATCTTGGTTATCAAAAAAACCACCTGTGGTGTGTTTATCTACAACAGAGGCGGAGTTCAGCAAATCCATATCTCCATTGTGATAGCAGCTCTGCAATTAAACTTTCTAAGAATCCAGGTTGCAATAAACACATAGACGTGCAGTTTCATTTTTTTCGAGAACTTGCAAAGAATGGCACAGTGGAGTTTGTGCATTGCGGCATGCAGGAACGAGTGGCTGATATAACGACTAAACCACTCAAGTTGGATAGCTTCTTAAAGCTACGTGATCAATTAGGAGTTTGTACTGAGACTGTTAAATTTATTAAAAATTATTTTAGTGATACGCAAAGTTTAATCACAGATTACTGTTAACTACTCGCCAAACTCAGACAGGTACATTTATAGTGCTAATAACTTAACATACTGATATATTATGACCTAAAATAGTCATTTGGTAGGCTTGTCCTTACCACTGCCCATAACAGCATCTCTAGCGGACTTAAAGGTGTTTGTCACTGCAGCAGCTGCAGTACTCAGCAAGCCGCCTCCGCCTCCGCCTCCGCCTTCAGAATCTCTCTTATGCCGAGTAAGATGAACCACTCCCACCTTCTCATGACGGGGTTCTCCCTCTTGACCCGCCTGCAACCGGTGGTCTACCGTATCCACCCTGGTCTCTGTTGCTCCTTCTTCGTTAATCTTCTCTGTTTCCTGCCAAAAGCATCAGAGAGACACTTACTACTAGTTGTTTTTCAATTTTAATGAATGTATAACACGAAGTAATGCAATACTTTTGTCTTCATAATGGCAAGGAACTTCAGATAACTTGTTGAAGCCACCTCTTCGATCAAGTAAGTGCTAAATTGTATTTAACAGCTTCTGCTTTTTTTACACGCTAGTAATATCTGATGGACACGTACTACATTCGTTGGCTGCTCCTGGTTGCCTTATTGATGTTCATCCCAGGCAGATCGACACGTTACCATAGTCAAGTTTTCTAGAATGTATGAGCCTGATCAAAACTAACCCCTGGACCTGGTTTGCCCCATCCTTCGTATTGGACTAATCTGGAATTGAGCCCGTTTAAGATTACATTTATTCTGTCAGTGCCTCCAAATATTTCCTGCTTTTGATGCGAGTCTTCTAACATTATCCTTTTCTGTATACACATCAAGAATAACATGGTTTTCATTTCATCTATGTATATGATTATAGAACAGACGGGGGGTACATTTCATTTCAGTTCCACCATGCCCATTAAATTTGGACCACTAGCTTGTTGATAGCTCATGACTGAGCCATGTAAGAAAGACACGAGCCAACTTCAGACCAAGTTGAACCTCAGAAGTGGTAGTAAGGTGCAGGTGATCTGTTTTGAGGGTGAGTCCTTTGGCATCTACGGTCTTGACGTTAGGCAGGTTTATTCCAAGCTGAGCTTTCCTCACGATCTCTATGAATTTGCCTTCTCCTGATGCAAGTGCTACCTGTAGCCAATAATTATAAGCTTCAGCTGCTACAGAAAATCTTTAACGACATATCGTTTTGAAATGAGAATGGCAGAGTTATGTTTCATGTGGGTCTTTGTCAATCATTTTCGGGAAGTACTAAAGCAAAACAGAGAACATTCTGTATAGTGGACGGCAGCACTCATATTGGCGTGGCCGCAACACTAATGATGTCTTGGGGACAGGCTGAAGAGAGTGAGATTTTAAATTACTTGAGATTTTATTTGAACATAGTTTTCTTCAATCTTGAGAAAGAAACAAGATAGGGTTTCTTTATGTTAATTTTCTCATCGGCAGCTTTTTCGCGAATTGATGCCTGCCGTCGAATATTACTCCTGGAAAACTCTGCCAGTCTCGCTTGAATTTAAATACCATACTTGATTGATCATTAAATCTGTTACATCCCACAACCTGATGCTTCAATTGGTATGAAGTCAGAGAATTCGCAAAAATCACGAAAATAAAAAGGAAAAATAGAATGGCAAACCTGGATTACAGGTAAAGATGGAATGTTGAGATCTGAACGCAGGTTCATAATCAGCTTTTCCATTTTCTTCTTATAATCTTTGGCATCTTGTTTCTTCACCGTGTCACTCTCCCCCTGATACCACAAAACGGCTCTAATAGTTCCACCATTCTTCACAGACTCCTTAGCTCTGGTCACCAACTTACCGTACAGTCTCGCTTCACGAGACCACTCACTGATTTTGGTCCCACCAACAGCACAAGGGACCAAACCCACAGCAACGGCGCCGTGCTCTGAGCCATCAGCAATCATTGCGTTGGCAAACGCCATTCCTGGTCCAACCCCACAAGTTTTGCCGTTGTCAATGTCTGCATGAAGTGGCTCGCGAGCGATTTCCCATTTGAGCTGAGCATTGAATCTAAAGATGGACGGATTCGGCGTGCACTGAGGTGGAACGTAGCCGTTCCATTTGCCGTTTTCGACGCCTCCTCTACCGGCCATGTTGCTTTGGCCTGCCAGAATGAAGATGTCCTTGGGACCGTCAGTCGCTGAACTCAAACATGGGATGAGCAACACAACTATGAATACTGACAATACCCTCGACATTACACTGGTGTTTTCGTGGATCTCCACAACGTACGACGCCAGTGTTGTTGTGCTACTCATTGTTGAGCAGAGCTTTGCAGGGAATGTAGAGACATCTGTTCAGAAAATTTTCAAATCACGTTTAAAGAAGCGGCTTAATAATTTAGTCTTAATCAAATAAAGATAAGATTTTTTGCTTACAACTTTGTCTCTCCCTAATTTGAATTTATGAAGAAACTGTAGGTAATGTTGAGGTAGCACTTAAATGGTATGGATGTTGGAAGGATTGCTTTGTGGTAGACATAGAGATTCCAATTGCCTAAAAGGAAATTTAGTTAGTATACATCGTTCATGATGATTTCCCTGGAACGGCCTTAAAGCAGGAAAATTTGGAATTTGCTTGATAAATTGTCTCTGTCACACTCCTAATAGAAAAAACAGATTAGTTGCAGGTTGGTAAATGGACCTATAATGTAATTATATTCTCCATATTGAGCAAGTTACAACAATTGTCCATGTGCTATTGAAAGAATCCATATTTCATGGACCTCAAGTGAAATGAACTCGATCATACTGATCCAGAACAGGAAGGGTTAAGTGAAGAGCTCAGCCCACCCTGGTTGCCAAATTAGATGTTTCGTGCATATTATTTAGTTGCAGCTTGCCTTTGTGGTCCCACGTTGACAGTAAGTCATGGCAGAGATGTTGTACAGTCAATTTTAGTTTAGTTAGACAGTCATATCAGGGTCGTCATTCTATTGCCATCTTTGTTGATTTGATGAGTTAGATCTACACTCAACATTTACAAGATAACATGTGCGAATTTCCCTGGCAGTAACTTTATTCTCTATTCACATAAACAATACGTTAAAAATGATTCATCACTGAAATCTACGAAATACACCGATTAAATGGATGCCAATCTCGCATGTCGTGTGTTAGTTGTGAGATACAATAATTGAATTGTAGGGCTGTGTAAAGGCCTAAACCGTAAGTAAAAAGGTTGTAGTTAATAGACCTAGAAAAAAGAAGGTCGGTATAAAATTAGAAGCTGTTTCTGCATAATTGCTTCTTCGATGTCTTGATGAGTTTTGTAAGGACTCCAGGAATGAGTCGGCCAACATCCGACCAAGCTTAACCTGAGCCGGTGTTGTGAGATGCAATCTGTCTGGTTCTAGCGGTAGTCCCTTGGCGTCGACACAATGCACGTGGGGAAGGTTCATTTCCAATTGAGCTTCTCTCACAGTCTCCAAATATGGTCCCTGTCCCGATGCTAGAGCCACCTGCACATTTTCCCAATCTTAGAAGTTCAGAAAAAGCTGTCGACACTCAAAGTTACATCAGACTTTGATCCATACCTGGAAAATTGGGAGCGAAGGATGCTGTAAATCGGTACGGACATCAGTGAAGAACTTCTCTAATCTACCCTTATACGCATCGGAGTCCTCTTTTGTAATCGTGTCAGTTTCTCCTTGATACCATAGCATTCCTCTGAGCACCCCACCGGTGTTCAACGCCGCCTGAGTCCTTCTCACCAACTGTTGGTAAAGAAAGCCTCCTTTGGCCCATTGTTGTATGTTAGTCCCACCAACGGCACACGGCACGAGACCTACCACTCCAAAGTTTGGAACTTGGGTCAAGATGGCATTGGAAAATGGCATACCTGGTCCAATCCCATTAGTCTTGCTGTAATCAATGTCGACATGGAGAGGCTCATGAGCTGTGACCCATGCGAGGCTGACGGTTAGCCGGAGAATTGATGGATTTGGTTGGCACTGTGGAGGTACAGTGCCGTCCCAGGTCAGGCGGTCGGACTTTGTGTCGTTGAATACGCCTCCCCGACCGGCCATGTTGCTCTGTCCGGCGAGGATAAATATGTTGATGGAAGGTTGTTGGGCGGTGACTAGTTGTCTGGCTTGAATCAGAAGGACAGACAACCATAAGAAGGAAAGCATTATTCTCTTCACTGTTTCTAGCTCCCGGTCTCGACTCTCGAAAGCGAAGTGGTGATGTTTTGTTTCGTCTTCAGAAAATGGTTAATTGGGTATTAACATTTATACGCTATTTGTATTAACTTTTATATTATAAGTTGACCAATGACTGATTTTCTTAAATTTAATAATACCACGATGGGCTTTTATATTTATTAAACAGATTGGTTCCTTCCTATAATTATATGTTTCTTATTAATTGAACTACTTAATCCAAATCCGACATAGTTTATTGGCCAACTCGTCTTCTATAGACTTTACGTCTTTACCTAACATGCCTACATAAACGAGGTCAACATCTTGGTTCGCTCTGACTCTTCCTTCTTCTGCTTCCAACAAAACTTAAATGGCGACCATTCCTTCTTAGGTCATTTCTTGCTAGACCAGCTAGCCTACAACTCTTTGTGAGCGCGCGTCTTTAACCCTAGTTATCAGCCGTATTTCAGTCCTTGTAGTGTTTACGCGACTCCAATCAGGTTCGAGGTAGGTATGAGGGTGTGGAAGAAAGCGTTTATATTACTTGTAGAGTAGGCTAGTATGAATCCAGTCTTAAATGAATGCGGTGATTAAGGGACTAATGGAACATCCCTTGTCATGAAGTCAATGTCTATCTAGATGGTTCAAAAACCCTTTTTAAGTATGAAACTTGTGCTACTTGAAATAAATAATTGACTATGACTTAAAAAATAGTGAGTGATATGAAGAAAAGGCATATTTTTAAAAAGAAATCATTAATTTAATCATGGAATCTCGTTCTCTAATCTTATGTATTATCCCAGGAAAAAGAGTATATTACTTTTTAATGAATGAATTTGGAGCCTTAATACGTTAACGTATTGATAACTTTATACATCAGATTTTATAAAGGCGGCTCAGGATCAAACAACGTTTCCCTTCTCCGGCTAATGAATTAGAATTAGTCCGCGACTGCAACTTGAGCGTATTGATCCAGAACACGGAAGAGCTCAACCCACTTATGCTGCCCAAATTTTGAATGAAAGTTGAGGCTTTGTCTGTATTGCCCTATGTCGTCTGAGGTGTAAAGTTCCATATTCGAAAGGCATACTAATCATTTCCTATGAATCGGGGATAATTTTACGAGATGGCACTTCTCTATCATTCGCTTTAAATCCTTATACCGAATTTACTTTTAATACGTACTACTATAAAATAATTCATATTTTTTTATGAAATTGTTAAAAAATTCTTCAATATGTTATACTATATAATTTATAATTTTACGCCAAAAATATTTTTAGAAATTATAACAATAGAAATTTAAAATAACAACAATCTATTTAT
>JANIHZ010000002.1:4695104-4705126 GCA_027478365.1 Erythroxylum rufum
TCGGACAATATTAAGAGAATTTTAGTAATTTTTGGATACTTCGATGATTTTTAGAAATTGATGTGGACGTCTGTTTGCGTTGTCAATTTATTTTTAGAGTCCATATTTTCTGACATATCCTCCCAGGGGGTATTTGGGTGTTACAACCACGACATCCAATTCAAACCGTAACAACCTCATCCTTTTATGTTCTTCAATCCACAAAACCCATAAATCTAGCAACAATTTCCAACATGTCCAGCAGTAAGACAATTCCTATATCAACATGACAATAGACTCCAATGTAGTGTAGGATTCTACTATAACTACAAGATTATCCATATAGGTTTTGAATCCAAGTCATTATCCAATTAATATCTTCTATGTCTAATTAATAAATAATGCCAAAACTTATTATTTAGATATATAACATACATCCTAACAATATAAATATGAATATGGTGTTATGTAATCACTTTAACTTTGTTTACTGTGTTTGTCATTTTTGTTGTGTCTCATTTGTATTATAACAAATGTTCATAACGCACAAGCTCGCAAAGAGTTGCTCTGTCTTCTTCTTCTTCTTCTTTCTTGGTTTCTGCTTTTGTTTTGTTTTTTTCTTTTGATTCCCTTTTGAGGGTGTGACAAATTGTTTGTTTCGTTTGCTATTTTTGAAAATAAACTTTGTTCTTGTCTTCCTTAAGCAATCATTCTTTTGAAGATGCTTTGACCTCATGGAGGTGCCAATTTTTTTTGAAATCTAGGTTTTATGTGCTTTACTGCTTTCTTACATGTTCTTGCTAAATCTGTAATCTTTTCTTTTGGTGTTACTGGAAAATGGTAATTGGTGCAAGTAAGGGAGGATAGAGGGTAGCGATAAACAGAGAGAGTAGAGAGAGAATAGATGCATAGATAAAGCTATAGTGGGTGAAGAGGAGAGAGAGAGAAAGAGAGTTTCTTACGTTTAATTTTTCTTTTATGTACTAAGCAAATTCACCCTGATAACCAGTGTCAAGAAGTTAAGTTTCGTACCGCTTTTTAGTTGGTGCATATCACGAAACTCTTAACATCACTTTAATTTATACTAGAGTTATTCCAGTCTAAAATTACATAAGTTATAATAAAAATTTAAAATATAAATAATTTTAGAAAGTCCAATTTATCAAAAGTTTTAATGAAATTCTTGTTTTTATTTCTCAAACAGAAATTACTTTAATTATGGACCTTTATTAAACACATTGTATTTTAAAAGTAAGAGTTGTTGTTAACATGTTGGAAGAATTGTGAATATTAAAAACACCAGTTTTTGAAATACTTCTGAAAATTGATATAATCTTTGTTGAAGTTGAGCTCTTCTCACAACATCTATGTAAAATCCCTCCATTTCTAGAGCCACCTAATGTTTTTATAATTTTGCAAGTAAAGGAAAACTATCATCAATTTGATACGTACAATCAGCGTTGCATGAAACTTTGATCCATACCTGGAAAATTGGGAGAAAAAGATGTTGTAAATCGTTATGGAGATCTGTGAAAACATCTCTAATCTACCCTTATACGCATTAGCATCATCTTTATTAAGCGCATCGACCTCTCCTTGATACCATAACATTCCTCTAAGCACCCTACCTGGCTCCTGAGTCCTTCTCACCAACTGTTCATAAAGAAAGCCTCCCTTTGACCACTATTGTATGCTAGTCGCACCAATAGCACACAACATAAGACCTACCTCACTAAAATTTGGAACTTTAGTCAAGATATCATGGAAAAATGGCATACCTGGTCCAATCCCACTAGTCCAGTTGACATCAATGTTGACATGGAGAGGCTCAAAACTAACAACTAGTGAATCTCTTTGCTTATTTTACGGCAGCAACCTAATAACTAAATTGATGAAAGTTTGAATTAAATCTAACTTATAACATTTCCCCTTCATTCAAATTATGCACAAATAAATCATGCTTCTTTTGTGGCAAGCTCATTGTTATTAAATCTATAATTTTCTCTTCGGTTTCACAACTCTCCAATCTGACTTCTCCCTTTATCATCAACTCTTGAATGAAATGATGTTTGATTTTAATATGCTTGGTACAACTATAAAAAGCAGGATTTTTGGCCAGCAACATAGCTGATTTGCTATCACACAAAATATCAATTGCTTTAACTTGTTCTTGTCCCAGCTCACATAAAATCCTCCTTAACCACGCTGTTGACAAGTAGAGGTTGTAGCTGCTACATACTCTGCCTTGGTAGATGACAAAGCTACAGTGGCTGGCTTCTTAAAACACCAAGAAACTATAACTGTTCCAAGAATGAAGCTATTTTCAGAAGTGCTTCGTCTGTCTTCAATTGAACTAGCCCAATCACTGCCTGTATAACCTTTAAGACTGAACTCATTTTTTCTTCCGAAACCAGATGCCAAACTCCTTTGTACTAGCTAAATAACGAAGAACTCTCTTGGCTGTACCAAAGTGATGTTTGGATGGTTTATGCATAAACTGTGAAAGAAAACCAACTGAAAAACCTATGTCAGGACGAGAATGAGTTAGATAAATCAATCTTCCAATCAAGCTTCCTTCTATTGCTCTTATATCATCTTCTGCTTGAAGCTTCTCGATAGTGTTCATAGGTGTGATGGTTGTTTTGCATCCCATCATATTAAACTTCTTAAGTGTATCTTCAACATACTTCTTCTGTGAGATAAAAATTTCAACATGTGTTTGAACAATTTCTAAGCCCAGAAAGTAGCATAGTTCTCCCAAATTCGTCATCTCGAACATATTTTTCATGGACTTCTTAAACTCATATATAAGATGTAACGAAGGACCAGTATATATCATATCATCGATGTAAAGACTTACTATCACTACATCATTCATAACTTGTTTTTTCAGATACAAGGTTGGCTCATGCATACTCCTTTCAAACTCATTATCTTGAAAGAACTCACCGATCTTTCCGTACCACGCTTTAGGGGCTTACTTCAACCCATAGAGTTCCTTTTTCAACCAAAAAATTTTATCTTGATTCTTTGAATCTTTGAAGCTTGGGGGTTGAGTTACATACACTTCTTGTAAATCACCATTTAAGAAGGCAGATTTTACATCAAATTGAAACACTTTCCATTCCTTATGTGCTGCGAATACCAAAACCTCTCATAATCGACGCCTTGTTGTTGAGCATAACCTCTCACTACAAGCGTTACCTTATGCTTTTGAATACTTCCATCTGCCAAGAATTTAGTTATAAAAATCTATTTTAGATCGATAACATTTTTACCTTTAGGAAGATCAAATAGTTCCCAGGTCTGATTTTTCTCAATAACATGAAGTTCTTCTTCCATTGCTCTTTTCCATTCCTTCTCTTTCATTGCTTCCAACACTGTGATAGGATCGGATCCCTAGCGAATAGAATCACTGGTGATGTCACCTCTCCTTCAATTTCAAACAAACGTTGAGGAATTCTACCACGCTTACTTCTGCGTAATTGGGTTGATTCATCAGGTGAAGACTCTTTGAATGAGGAAGTTCCGCTTGACAATGGACATGACCTTGTTGAAGTTGACTTTTATGAGCCACCAGGAGATGGTATTATTGCCTCTTCATTTACTGCAATGTCTTCCCCTTCGTTTATTTCCATTTGAGCATTTGACTCTTTGATTTTTTCTTCCCATGATTAGTAGCCTTGTTCGTCAAATACAACGTTCCTATTTACTGAAATCTTGCCACTTAAGGGATCATATAATCTATAAGCTTTAGAGTGCAAGGAATAACCGATGAAGATGTATCTTTGTGGTTTTCTCTTCTTGCTTTTGTCTATTAGTTGTAGACAAAGCATAACATATGCAACCAAAAACACGTAAGTGACTCACCGAGGGTTTATTACCATTCCAAGCTTTATATGGTGTCTGATTTCACACAGCCTTCGTAGGAGATATGTTGAGAAGATACACTGTCATTGCTACACCTTCAACCCAAGAACTATTAGGAACCCCCTTTGATTTTAGCATTGATCGAGCCATCTCAACCACCGTTCGATTTTTATGCTTAATCACCCCATTTTGCTCCAAAGTGTATGGGGCTGTTAGCTCTCTTTTGATTATTTGGTCTTCACAAAAAGTCACAAATTCTTTAGATAGAAACTCTCCTCCACGATCGGTTCAAAGCACCTTAAGATTTCTTCCACTTTGTTTTTCTGCCATTGCTTTAAACTTCTTGAAATATTCAAAGGTTTCGAACTTGAGTTGTAGAAAATACACTTAGCTCATTCTACTGAAATCATCAATAAACAATAGAAAGTACTTACTTCAAGACAAGGATTCATGTGACGCTCCAATACCCTCTAGGAGGATATTGCGAATGCCACACACATAAAACATACGGAATACGAAACATTTCAAAACATACGAAACACTTTATACATGTATTTCTAGAATCTCAAATAAACATACATTACATACAATTATTTCAGAAACCAGCATAAATTAAGGTTATTACAAACCTTTAAACAAAAATTTGGGAGTCGCATACATCAGATACAAGTCCAAAAGAAACTCAAAATACATTTTTGACAAAACAAATTTCAGACTCCATTGGCCAATGCGATTGACTTGCCCAGTCCTTAAGTCCTTCTCTCCGAACCTACACGGGGCAAATCCACCGTGCTAAGCATATAGCTTAGTGAGTAATAACTAAACTATGCTTGATCAACAAATACAAAATCATATTTTACATAAACATCTCAATATATTGAAATTTAGAACAGAATATCATTTCTTCGCATGCTATCAGTCATATTCAAAAGCATAGCAGAACATACAGAACACAGAACTGATTTTCAAAATAGGGTGTTAACCCATCAAATCAAAAATAATGTTTGTTTCTTATCAAAACTTATCAAAGATCAAAACACAACACGAGTTAGACTATAAATTCATAAACAGAAGTGGGTAACGAGACTTATACAGAAGATACCATAATTGGCATCACTAAACAGAAGAGACTGAAGTCTCGACACTGAAGTGTCCAAAAGAGACCAAAGTCCCGATACCGAAGTGTACAGAAGAGACCAAAGTTCGGACATCGAAGTATCATAGAAGCAACTGCAGACCCTTCTAGGCATGCCTATTTACCCACAACTAGAACTTGACAGTTTTAAAACCCAACAAATTCACTTTATGAACAACATAATTAGCAAATCATTGGTTTCAATGTCAAATATTCAAACATGTCAATCTGACATCTTTGCAAATCATTCAATGGATCAAAATCAATAGCAAACAAAACAATCAAAGTAGAATTATCAAAATTTACTTACTAAATTACTTACAAACCATCTAAATTACTTATAAAAGCTCCCTGTTTGCTTACTTCCTTGAAGTCTTGGCAATATCTAGAATCGGTCGCTTTAAGGGTTCCTCTAAAGCATTCAATACAAGCATATATTACTATTGTGCACAATTATGAATTCAATTATGCACATTCATGTATACTGAATATGTATGATCCATGTTCATGTCAAAAATCCGGGTTTCTTATCCTTAATCTTGTCACATTATCGCTCATGTGAAACCAAACTCAATTCCTCAATCAAGATTTATTTCACCATCAACCTTCGGGTCCACTTTGCTCAATTAGTCTCATTAGGAAGGTGAGGTAATTAGGTAATACTTTCCTCTAGAAAGGTTTCCCTCTTAGTCGTAGGTTTCCAATGATACCAAGTTCATCCAATTTGGTTTAGTCTACTAAAAGTTATACTCAAAAGATTTTGGACTGTTCTTAAGCTTCAGCAGAATTCTTATCTCAACTTCCAATCAGATTCTGATATTTTTAGAGGTAGAATTAGAATTTAATCTCTTCATACAATTTGTAGCCTCATGTCTCTAGTTTAATTAAAATTAAAAATAATCTCATTCTGAGGTCCACAGGTCAAAATATGGTCCAATTACCAAAGTATGTTCAGTAAAAATCATCCCAGTTATCATACTTCAGTACAATCATATTTCCATCTTAAATTCATCAACCAATCCATTTCAGAAAGTTATGATTTTTTCTTGAAGATGTAGATCAATGTCTTATGAGTTTATTGGTTCAAGAATCAAGTCATTTGGAGGTCGGGTAAAGAAGTTATAACAAAAAGATCAAAGTATGTTCAGAAAATAACCTCCTTCGGATAAACAGGGAAGTCGCGATCGTGTACATGCACGACCGCGACACTCCGAGTACTCCTGCGAAGTCGCAATCATGCACATGCACGACCGTGACACTCCAGGTGGTCCTGCAAAGTTGCAATCATGTACATGCATGACCGCGAAATTCCTGGTGGGCCTGTGAAGCCTTCTTCTTCACCTTACCTATTTTTTTTCCAGCTCTTCCCAAAATAGACTTTCAGGTCACTTTTACATGATCATTTTGACAATGAAAACGAACGATTTAGGCCAAACTTTCTTCTAAACAATTGTTCATTTATGCCTCAAGTTTCTAATGAAATCAATTTTGTACAATTTGGTTTAGTATTTTGAATGGTATCCCCAATGTACTACATACTATTCATAAACAGTGACATAATCCATAAACTCCAATTCAAGCCAAATTTTGACAAATTTGACTCCTTCACGAAAGTTGTAGATATGTTTTTCTAGTTTAATAAAAATTTAACTTGATCCAATTTGGATAATCACAGATCAAGTTATGCCTTAAATACAGATGTATGTTCAGTAAAAATATTGCATATATATCGTATTCCATTGACTATAATCCTTCATCTTGTTAATCATATCACCGAATTTGCTTCTTCTTTCACCACCCACACATGCATCAACAACATTTACGTATGTAGCAATCCACAGACATGAAAATATAAACCATTCATGCATGCATTCAGTTACAAACATTAAACCCTCAACATAAATCATTTACACTATCATAAAACTTAAAGCATTACTTACTTGATTTACGCTTCAATTTCTTCAGCAGAAATTCCAAAAATAGGGAGAGCAAATAATGGGTTTCAAGCAAGAAGGAAGATGGTTTCGTTGAAACCAAAGAGAGGAGTGGCAGAAATGTTTTTCCTAATGTCTAGGTGTTTCATTAGTGCTTTAACACATGTCTCCATTGCATGTCTTCCACTTGTCCACTAGATAAGCCACCATTTGTCTCTTAGCTATAGGTTCACATGTCACACATGATTTTATCCATTTTTCACTCCATAATTTGTCCATTTGTCAATTAATTTCTAGTCCATTTTTCACACATTTAACTATGCCAAATGTCACTCAATTATAGGCTAAATCATTCAATATTTTCATGTATCAATTTATCCTATCACTTGGCATTTTTCCTAATCTAAATATATATTTTAATCTATCAATTTTCCAATCCATAACATTTAATTCCAAATTTTCTAATTGAAATCCAGTTATACCAAAATTCAAGTCACATGTCTTTCATTTTTAAATCATAGCACAATTTTAACTCATATCATACATGTACTTTCATAACTATGTAACATTTCATCTAGGGTATATTTTGGGGCCTTACAATTTAGCCCTTATAGGACCATAAAAATCAGTATGAACCAGTTATAACAAATTTTCTGCATATCTGGACTTGCCAATAGGAGATGTTTTCTTAGCTTGCTTCCCTATCACGCATCTTTCACACACTTTCTGTAGAGGCACGATGGAAGGTAAATTGCTGACCATGTCGTTGTTTTTAAACAGTTGTAGACGTTTGACATTTAAATGCTCATACCTGAGGTGTCATAACTCGCTTTCTCCTATTGTTTTGTTTATCATGGTTGCATCTATAGAGATATCAAGGGGAAACATCCTATTGGATGACATGTGAGCACATGATAGAATTTCATCTTTGCTTTTTATCTAACATTTTGCATTTTCAAACACAACTGAATAGCCTGACTCAATTAGTTACCCCACACTTAGTAAATTATGTGCAGGACATGGAGCAAAGTGCACATCTTTAATTAACTTCTTTTGGTTATCTATAGATACCACTGCAGTCCATTGACCTTCAATTTGGAGTTGCTTGTCATCGCCAAGCCGAACATATGACCTTATTGATTCATCAAGATCCTTGAATTTGGATTTGTCACCAGTAATGTGATGTGAGTAGCTACTGTCAACATACCATATATCACTAGCAACAATCTCTATGCTTGACCGAGCCATGAATAAGAAGTGATCTTGCTTTTCATCCTCCTCATTATAATTAGCTTCTTCTGGCTTGGACCAGTAAAATTTATTTGTGTCCGTTTTTGTTACAATAGGAACAGTTTAAGGAACTACTCCTTCCACGGCCTCTGCCTCGACCTCGAAAACTTACTCAACCTCTTCCTCTGGCATGTTGATTTGATGACTCCAACTCCTTTTTAATCTGGAATGCCTCTTCTTTTTCTTTTGCAGCAATTCTGTTGATCCTGGCTTCATATGCTTGTAAAGACCCTATCAGTTCATCGAATAAAAAATAGACAAATCTTTCGATTCCTCAATTGCAGCTACTACATTATCAAATTTAGGAGCTAAACTCCTTAACACTTTAGCTACAACAGTTTCATTCGTGATTTTCTCATCATATGAACGCATTTGACTAACGATATAAGAGACTTTTGCTGGGTATTCTTGGACTAATCAATTATCTTTCATACATGAAGTTTCAAAATCTTGTCGAAGAGATTGAAGTTTGACAGTAATTATCTTTGTTGATCCTTGATATTCAGTTTTCAAGATCGACCAAGTTTGTTTGGTCAACGTAGCAGCAGTTATTATGGAGAATATCGAATCATCCACTGCTTGTTGGATGGAGAAGAGGGCTTTTGCATCATGTTTCTGATTGTCTTTTAGACGAGTCTCGTTATCGCTGGATTCTACAACACCTGTTTCCACGAGATCCCAAAGATCCTGAGATCTGAATAGCGTCTTCATCTTTGTACTCCAAAACTTATAGGAGTCGCCTTTGAAAATTGGTATATGTGGTTGTGAGACATTGAGAGTGCTTGAAGTTGCTGCCATTGTTTGCAAACAAGAAGAATGATATGTCCAGTTCTAAGACAACCTGGCTCTGATACCACTTTGTTGAAGAAATATTATAGAATTGAACAACTTTAGAAACAGAAGAAAGTGATTTTGCTAATCAATCGTTCCTTTATTCACGATAAGCAGAGCCTCTTAAATAGGCTTTACAAGAGTTGTAATTTGAACCAAGCACTAACAACGCATCAACTACGAATGCTAACTACTCTAACTAATTCATTTAGGAAATAGGAAAACTAACAACTGGTGAATCTCCTAGCTTATTGTTAGGACCCCGCCCTTGTGAGTCACGTGCCGACGTCCTACGTGACATCTAGGAGCGCATCCCACAAGGTTAGTGTGCCCACACCAAGGAAAACCTAAAAAACGAACTCATCTCACTTACTTCCGAACAGATTTTGGGATAACTCAAAAAGGAATTTCAATAAAACCTCTTCACAACACTTGTTCCTCATTGCCTTACATTTCTAACGACTCCAAAAATACTCAATTTGGGTCAGAAATAAGGAAGTATTGGCCAAAATACTTTCGGGCTAAAGTTAAACCGGGACTGAATACTACACCCGATTTTACTCCAGGAATTGAAAGATTTGGGGCCTAAATTGGAATTTGATTCCTTCAGATAAGTTGTAGCTCTAGGTCTCTAGTTTATTTAACAATAAGAATCAACTCAATTGGAGCTCTATAGCTCAAGATATTTCCAATATACTGAAGCATATTCAGAAAAATATTCAACTCATGCTCCTTTAACCCATTCACTCACTTTGATTCAACCAATATTTTTCAAATTAATCTCAAAAATTATAAATTTTTATGGAGAGATAGATGAATGTCTTAAGAATCTAACACTTTAAAAATCAGGTCAATCAAAGGTCGGACGGAAAAGTTATAAGTAAAAGAGTGGAGAGAGGTCAGGTTAGGAAAACAGGATGTAAAATTACATGCATTAGTTGAAGGCTATTAGTCGACTAAGTCGACTACAGTGACTGACCTAG
>JANIHZ010000002.1:4765447-4779302 GCA_027478365.1 Erythroxylum rufum
CTCCCTAACTGTCGTGCATCACTTCTATTTATACTAGAGCCCACTCTTCTTATTTACCAACCTGCCATTAATGAATGCAAAATGTCCAGATTGCCCTTACATGTAAGCTTTATAACTTAAAACCTTAAGTGATCTTCCAATAATGCCCTTAAAAACTGACACCTTGAGTCCAACTTTCGATTAGGTAAATGAGGTAATTTGATAAAAATTTCTTCTAGAAAAATATTCCTCTCGGTCTGATCTTTCTAATGACACTAAAAGCGCTCAATTTGGATCAGAAATAAAGAAGTTATGACTAAAACACTTTCAGGACAAAACAAAATTGAGACTGAACACTATACCTAACTTCACTCCCGAAATTGAAAGTCTTAGAGGCTGAATCTCGATCTGACTTCTTCATAAAATTTGTAGGTAGATGTCTCTAATTTAATATGAAATAAGAATCAGATTGATCGGAGCTCTATAGCTCAAGATATATCCAAAACACTGAAGTTTGTTCCAACTTTTCAACTGATCCGCTCTTACAAAACTGAGACTGAAAACTACCACCAACTTCACATCAGAATTTGAAAGTCTTAGAGGCTGCATCTCGATTGGACCACTTCATAAAATATGTAGGTCCATGACTCTAGGTTAATTTGCAACAAGAATCAGATCGATGGGAGCTCTGTAGCTCAAGATATAACCAAAATACTGAACCATATTTAGAAAAATATCCAGCTCATACTCTTTAATCGATCATCCCACTTTGAGTCGATCAATCTTTCTCAGTTAAAACTCAAAAATCATAAACTTAGTATGGAAAGATAGAGGGATGTCTTAGTAATCCAACTCTTCAAAAATCAAATCGATCGGATGTCGAACGATAAAGTTATGGCCAAAACAATGGAGGGAGGTCGAATCAGACGAAAATAGTTGAGCGGAAATGGCCGAGCAAAAATGGCCGAGCGAAAATGGCCAAGCAAAAATGGCCGAGCGAAAATGGCCGAGCGACAATGGCCGAGCGAAAATGGCCGAGCGGAAATGGCCGAGCGAAAATGGCCCAGCGACAATGGCCGAGCGAAAATGAATGGCCGAGCGGAAATGGCCGAGCGAAAATGGCCGAGAGAAAATGGCCGAGTGGAAATGGCTGAGCGGAAATGGCCGAGCGGTAATGGCCGAGCGAAAATGGCCGAGTGGCAATGGCCCTTTTCTAGACCGACTTTTTAACTTTTAAATTTAATAACTTTTGACCCAGAACTCTAAAAATTACAAACTTAGTCTCTACGGAAATATAAAAGACTAATATACAATTTTCATGAAGAACATAAAGCCAAATTCGGTCTCTAAAGGGATCAAAAAGTCTATACAAAGGGGCTAGTCGATCAGCTTCATACTAAACAGCATAAGAACTTCCAAAAATCATAACTTCCTACTTCCTTGTCCAAAAATTTTATGCTTTATATCACTGGAAAGATAAAAACAAGATCTACAATATTCATGAGGAATTCCTAAACCAATTCAGCCTCTAGCTAAGTCAAATGTTCCAATCAACATTTATGCCCTGTTAACAAATACCTAAACAACATCAAAACTTCAATCAATCATAACTTCTAGCCCCGATATCGAAAAATTTCATACTTTATGGCGTTAGAAAGCTCTCGACAGGAGCTACAAGTTTCATGAAGATCATTATCTCGAATTCTACCAAAATTAAAAAGTCAACTATTCATCCTCAAAAAGTCGAACTTTCTTATTTCTTCAATTATCACACTCTTTCTCTTTATTTCTTGATTCTCTACTTAAGTTCAATCAATTGATTCACTTTAACTTTCATAAACCATACAAATGTACTCAAATATCAAAGTCTTCAAAACCCATCAATTCTCTTCTCATCAATTTCCTTAAAGTATAATTATATCTATTACACAATACATATACAAAAATTCGCATTTTTGTTAAATTTTATAATTCTAAATTCCACTCAAAGATCGGGGTCCAACACTGTGGATAACCTAGAAATACAGTAGGAGTAGTTCGTGCATCAAACTTTGTTCTTGCTGTAGGAACTGTACCAATATAATAAAGGTACCCAAAGACTTTTAGAAGATCATAAGATGGTTGTTTGTTGAACAAAATCTCATATGGAGTCTTGAATGATAGAGCTGACAGAGGATTTTTGTTGATGAGATATGTTGCTGTGAGAATACAGTCACCCTAGAAGGATATAGGTAAGACAACATGATATCTGAGAGCCCTGGCAACTTCCAAGACATGTCTCTGCTTCCTCTCCACAACTCCATTCTGTTGTGGAGTATGTGGACAGCTCATTTGATGAATGATCCCTTTTTTGTGATAAAATGCTGTAGCAACACAACTTGTGAATTCCCTACCATTGTATGATCTCAGAATTTTAACTTTACTGTTGAATTAAGTTTGAGCTAGCTAAACAAAGTTTTGAAGAACAGAAAATGTCTGCGACTTGTGTCTCAGAAGGTAAGTCCAAGTAGTTCTGCTGTGATCATCCACTATGGTGAGAAAATATTTACAACCAGACTGAGTGGCAGGAATATACGAGCCCCAGATATCACAGTGAATCAAATAAAAAACATTTGCACTTTTATGGCTACTATTAGAAAATGACAATTGTGATTGTTTAGCTACAAGACAGATAGTGCAGATACTTTTATTTACATTTGTCATCAAAGAATTTAAATGATCTATATCTTTGAGAACTTTATAAGACGTGTGTCCCAATCTGCGATGCCACACTTTGAAGTTGTCAAACTCAAGTGCTTTATTAGGAAGAAATGTAGGCAATAACAATGCAGTAGATTGTAAGTCCAGCTCATACAATCCACTAACAACACTACAAGTCCCAATCTCTTTTGCAGTCAGTGTGTCCTAAATAAAACAACAGTTAGTTCTGAATTTAACTATACAATTCTTGTCTTTATTCAACTTACTGATTGATAATAAATTGAACTTGAAACTAGGAACACAGAGCACAATCTTCTAGCTTAGTCTAGTAGGAAGATGACCATTGTCAGTAGCAAGAATTCTAGCTACTTTGCCATCAGGTAATGTGATTTCTGCATTGTTTTATAGAGATATGAGATTGTGCAAAGTTGAGTAATCATGAGTTACATGGTGAGTAGCGCTTGTATCCAAAATCTAGGTCTGAGCATTCAGTGAAGCAACAAAGCAAGAAGGATTACCTACAAAATTGATCGCAGGTAAAGATGAGTCTGTTGACTGGGAGTTTGGAGAAGAGAGAATAGTTGATCTTTCTGACTCTGGAAATCAGTTTGCTCATGATTAGAGGTACTTGACATGTTTAGCTCAGCTACTGTTGCATTGACTCTTGTGTTGAACTTAATATCCTTCTTTTTGTCTTTCTTCCTTAACTCATACCTCACTCCATTTTTCTGAGGTCTGTCTTTACTCTTCATATGCCATGAGGGATAGCCAAAGGTTTCCCAGCATATCTCACTGGAATGGTTGCCTTCACATGATCACACACAGTACTGCTTTTCTTAAAATTGAACTTAGACTGATTAAACAGTGCAGTAGAATCACTGTCGATGTGCTCCTCTAAATGAAAACTGAGATCTCGTTGTGAATCTTCTGAATAAGTAAAGCATATGCCTTAGAAAGACTAGGCAGAGGATTCATCATGAGAATGTTTCCTCTTACACCTTTAAAATCATCATTAAGTCCTATTAAAAACTTCAACAATTTATCCTATTGTTCTGTATCATTCAGAAATTTGTTCACGCCGCTACTACACAATTCATATGAGCATTTATTTTGAGTCTTCAGACTACTATGTGTTTGCCAAAGTCCCTTCAACTTACTCTAATATTTAGCAATTGTCATATTCAGTTGTCTACAGTTCATCAATTCACAAGTTACAACATAGATCTTAGGGCCATTAGTCTGAATGTACCTTTCTTGAAGATCATTCCACATTTTAGCTACTAAATCATATTTAATAATTGTCCTGTGAACATCCTTTGTGATTGATCCAAGAATCCGTATGCAAACCAGATCATTACATCGATCCCAATGATTGGCATTCTCCTCATCGCAAGGCAATAATCCTCTAATAAAGACCAATTTATTCTTGGCAGAGGAGGCTTTGGTCATAGCCTTCTGCCAATCTCTGAAGTTTGATCCATCAAATAGAGTAGCAACCAAAGGCATACCAAAACTATCAGAAGGATGTAAGTAGAGAGGGTTATCAAAGGTGTTTCTTCTCTCTACCATTGGTGCAAAAGAGAATTTCTCAAGAATAATTCAGATATGGAAAGTAGAAGTAGAATCAGAAAAGAAGATTACAGGATCTTGAAGAAAGATGTAGAGGGATGAGATCAGATCCTATTTTTAGAGAAGCTCTGATACCATATTAATTTGATTGGTTCTAGGAAAACGAACAAAACTATTGAAAAAGAGAAATAAAGACACGAAAGTGAGAAGAGTAGAAGGAGTTAAAAAAAGTGAGAGAAAGTGAAGTGAGATAAAAGGTGACAGATTTTCTCTTTCAGAACTACGTCTTGGAGCGAGCTTCGACATGTGCCATGCCGGAGCACGGTGGACACATGGCGTCCCTCGACCCTGAGGGCCATCTCTATAAAAAGGGTTGGACCAAGAAACGCGACGAGGATCCTCCTCTTCCCACGCATTCATACATCGAGGCAGTTACAGGCGAAAATGTGACGGTTAGTAACGTTGGGAAGAAGGGATGGCCGGAGGATGATCCGATGGACATTGATGAAGGTGACATCACGCCGATCGTTGGCGAGCGGGCTCTCCCAAAATTTGAAATCCAAACTCGATCAACAGTGGCAACTGGCCGTGGTAGTGAAGGTGTTGGCGTGACGGGTGAGCTTCAGTGTCCTGAACACTCGACTGCAAGCTGTGTGGCCAGATGAAGATGGTGGATCTGGATAACGACTTCTATCTGGTTAAATTCAAGGACGAATGTGACTATTTGCACGTCCTCACCGCAGGGCCATGGGGGATCTTCGGACAAGCGGTGGCCGTGCAACGGTAGAGCTCCTCCTTTCGTCCCGCCCAAGTAGCGATCACCCGAGCCGTCGTTTGGGTGAGGATCCCTAACTTACCGATTGTGAGGTGCCATATGAGAATCCTCACCAAGCTCGGGAATATAGTCGGCCACACCATTCAGATTGATGACAAAAGTATGACCACAAACCGTGGAAGGTATGCCATAATTGTCGTGGACATTGACTTAACTCGCCCTTTGCCGCCTACCGTCGACCTTGATGGCGAGACCCTGCTGCTCTCTTACGAAGGCCTCCCGCATGTGTGCTATACGTGTGACGTAGTTGGCCATACGCTTAGCACTTGTGCACAGAACTCTTCTGCTTCACCAGTTGTGCCCACGCCGGAGGGAGACGCTAGCTCGGGCACGCATGATCAAAGCAGACCGCAGGAAGAGACTTGGGGACAGCAGGAGGACGCGCCAAGCAACGGCTATGGGCCGTGGACAAACATACAGAGGCAACACCCACGAGCAGTGAAAGGACAGGTCCGCACGGGCGAGGGTGATTTGCATAAGGAAAAATCCAGGGGAGGATCGCGATTTACGACGCTCCTCAATCCAGACGCAGTTGAAGAAGTGACAGAGTCTCCTGTAGACTTGACAACCCATGTGACCCCTATTGGGTTTGGACAGAGGCTACCTCTGTTTAGTTTCTGAGGAACTAGACAGTCCACGAACCATAAAGGGGCAGCCTGGCCCACCGAGCGCTCATGTGGGCCTAAAACGGGCCTTAAAGGAAAATCTATTTTACACAAAACCGCCACTCGGGTAGACAAGTCCTGCGCTAACGCGAACCCGGAAATGGCCGCTGACATGAATCCTACAATTCCTCTGAAACCCACGCTCTCGGAAAGGAACCTTGCGGTCGAAATCCCGTCCCATTTTGAAATGATCTGCGATAGCCAGATCATCACGGACCAGGCCCAGGGGACCGGGGAGGCACCTCAGCTCATGGAGAGGGGACCTTGGGGGCTGCTCCGATATCCCCGAACTCCCCCCATCGGACCCTCCCGATATAGCTATGGAATCGACTGGCCTACAGGAGTGTTTGGACCCACGCCCACTCGAGGTAGACTTGCCACCCAGATTCGTAGGGTAGGCCGAGGAGACACAAGACGACAGCCCGCTGGATGCTCCGGTATAAGGTTCCTTTTTTTCCCTCTCTTTGTGATGTCGATTTTAATTTGGAACTATCAAGGGACAGGTGGGGTCACTTTTTAGACCCTCCTGCATAACTACATTCGTATTTACAAACCAGGCGTGTTGGCTTTGCTAGAACCTCGGATTAGTGGTACTCGGGCAAAGGATATGGTATTTGGCTCCTTTGGGAGGCAACTTTTGATATCTCTGTGGTTATTGCTCACCGGCAGTCTATTCACGCTACTGTCCAGTATATTTCGCACTCGTTTGACCTGACAGTAGTGTACGCCAGTCCCCAAGTGACTTCGCAGTCTAGTCTCTGGACCGCGTTATCGTGGATTGGCGACTTTACTACTAAGCCTTGGATCGTGTGGGGGGGGGGATTTTAACGCAAAACTAGAACAGTCAGACAAAAGGGGCTAGGCGCCCTCGACTCAGGTTGTGAGCCGGCCTTTTAAGGATTGGGTGCATCGGTGTGGCCTCCATGATCTCGGATTTGTAGGTTCTAAATTTATGTGGCGGCGAGGGATGCTCCAAGCTCACCTCGATCATGTGTTTGGATCCTCCGCTTGGGTTCAAAACTTCCCCCACACGGTTAATAAGCATCTTCCCTTCTTTGGCTCCGATCACCGGCCTATGCTTTATCAATTATTCCCCCTTTCACCGCGGGCCCCCAGCAAGCCGCCTTTTCGGTTTTAGAATGCCTGGCTTACTCATTCTGGTTTCCAGGCAGTGGTTGAGGAGTTTTGAAATTCCAATGAGGAGATGATGAGTTGGAATTTGAACCAATTCTCCACTCATCTTAGCCGGTGGAACAAGCATGTGTTCGGTAATATTTTCCATCGAAAAAAGAAGCTCATGGCCTGCCTCGAGGGGATCCAGCGGGCACTGTAGGCTGGCCCTCAGGCCTCATTGTTGAAGCTAGAGGACCAGCTCAGCAGCGAGTTACTACAGGTCCTGTGCAAAGAGGAGTTCTTTTGGCACCAGAAAACTTGGTGTGATTGGCTTTCAAAGGGCGATCGTAACACTAAGTACTACCATATGCTCACCCTGACAAAGAGAAAGAAGTTGCGGATCGAGCGACTCATGGGTTCTACTGGGAACCCTATTTCGGACCCGAACCAACTGCGCAACCTGGTCACCGACTATTTCAGCCAACTTTACACTCGAGACGTCGATCCTACCTTGTAGTTCCCGATCTTAGGCACTTTCCCTCCCCTCTCTGAGATGCAAGTTCAGGAGCTTACTGTTCCTGTTCAAGATCACGAAGTCCGCCGAGCACTTTTCGATATGAATCCCTACAAAGCCCCCGGAGTTGACGGTTTTAATGCGGTCTTTTACCAGAACCATTAAGGAACGGTAGGGCCGGCTGTGGTGGCCTTCACTCAGAAAATTTTCCGGATGGAGCATTGGGAACCAGAATTAAACCAAACGCTCTTGGTCCTGATCCTAAAGACCCCGGCCCTGACGCAAGTTTCTCAATTTCGGCTGATTAGCCTGTGCAACGTGCTGTATAAACTTGTTTCCAAAGTTATTGTGAATAGGCTAAAAGTGCACATGGACCATCTGACCGTGGCTAACCAATGTAACTTCATCCCGGGCAGGCATATCACTAATAATATCATTATCGCCCAGGAAGTTATCCACTCAATACAGAAGAAGACCGGTAAAACAGGATACTTGGCCATCAAAGTCGACCTGGAGAAAGCGAATGACCATCTAAGTTGGCAATTTATCCATGAGACGCTTGTGGATATTGGCCTACTTGAGTAGTTAATTTGGGTCATTATGCAGTGTATTACAACTACTTCTATGCAAGTGGTCTGGCAAGGCATGACCTCGGCGCCATTCCTGCCGTCGCGCGGCATTCGCCAGGGAGATCCCCTCTCGCCCTACCTTTTTATCCTCTGCATGGAAAGACTGAGCCATCTCATTTCTGTGGCAGTGGGCCAAGGGGCTTGGAAACCCATCAAGCTGGGACGTATGAGACCCCCCATATCCTACCTTTTCTTTGTCGATTACCTCGTGCTCTTTGCCGAAGCTGAGGATAGGTAGATGCAAGTTATCGGTCAAACCTTGGAGACTTTCTGCCAAGCTTCTGGCTAGAAAGTCAGCACCGCCAAAACACGGATTTTTTTTCTCTAAGAACATCTCCCGTGATACTGCGAGGCGCCTTAGCAACGGGCTTCGGGTGGCCCGCATGTCTAACCTGGGCAAGTATTTAGGCGTGCCTCTAATCCATGAGCGAACAACCAGGTACACCTATCAGCATATCCTGGATAATGCTCAGAAGAGACTAATGGGGTGGAGCGCCAAGATGTTGTCCCTAGCGGGCAGGGTTACCCTAACCCAGGTTGTCCTCTCGGCGGTGCCCATTTACACTATGAAAATGGTGTGCCTCCCACGACAGTCGTGCGACGCCTTGGAAAAACTCATGCGACATTTTTTATGGAGGTCCTTGCCCGAGCACCATAAGATGCACCTAATCAATTGGGAGTCCGTGTATCAACTTAAAGAAGCAGGCGGGCTGCGCATCAAGCGTATTCGGTCTATGAATGACGCGTTACTGGCCAAATTGGGTTGGGGCCTACTCACTAAACCCATAGGTCATTGGGTGCAGATCCTCCGAGCCAAGTACAAGCTCGAGACCACGCACCTACCCCTCACGATTGCCAGGACAGGGGCTTCGACCGTCTGGAAAGGGATTTCAACTTCCTGGGATTGGGTTCGTCAGAGGATCCACTGGACTGTGGGCAACGAGAGGCACGTGCTTTTCTGGTTGGACAACTGGCTGGGAGATTGGGGACCCCTCATTCATGTGGCTTCCTTGCCAGCGCCAGATCACCTTCATTTAGCTATGGTAGCGGATCTTACGACCGATGACGACAGTTGGCGTTGGCAGGAGCTTCAGCAGTACCTTCCAGCTTCGGCGTGCATGGATCTGGCGCATTTCTACCCTCTCGGTGCGACTATGGGCAAAGACACTCTACAGTGGGCACCTACAACCCACGGGGGGTTTACGGTGGCATCTGCTTACGACTTAATTGATGGTCGTTCCCCGAACCACGAGCATTCGCTGTGGGGGATTATCTAGAAATGGGCCCGCCCGCAGCGCATCCGATCGTTTCTTTGGCTAGTGGCTAATCGCAAACTGATGACCAATCACCAGCGAGTGGCTCGTCATATTGCTTTTGACAGCCGGTGCCAGTATTGTGGATAGGAGGAGACTATTGTCCACGTGATGCGGGACTACTCGCGGGTGCAAGCTATCTGGCACCATTTTCCACAGGAGGTCGTCGGGCCAGCTTTTTTCCAACAGGCTGAGGAGACGTGGTTGATCTCTAATCTCACGAAGCCCACTCAGGTGCACTAGGAAGCGTGGAGCACGATTTATGGTGTAATGTGTTGGTTCCTATGGAAATGGCGGAACAATTGTCTGTTTGAGCTGGGCTTTGTTTGGCCAGCAGAGGGCCACAGAGCGATCCTGGACTATGTGGGGTGGATCGCTCGGGCTAGGGCGATGGAGCACCGTGTGTTTCCCACGCAGGGCCTCCCGGTAGGGACCCTAGTGGGGTGGACTAAGCCTGCGATAGGGTGGGTGAAGGTCAACTCTGATGGCGCAATGAACCCGAGATCCCAAACGGTTTCCTCTGGAGGGCTTACTCGTGATTAGAATGGGGATTGGCAAGGGGGTTCCAACTACACCTCGAGCGGGGCTCCCCGTTAGCCGCGGAGCTATGAGGGGTGCTCTCGGGCCTCACTCTGGCCTGGGACATGGGCTTTCGCCGAGTGGTGGTCAAAGTCGATTCCTTTGAGGTTCTTAACCTTCTCTCTGCTCTTTCTCTAATACTGACCGAAGTTTCCTTTTTGGTGATATGAATCCAGTAGTTGTTGCAACGGGAGTGGTCGTGTCAACTTCAGCATGTTTTTTGGGAAGGGAATCAGTGTGCTAACAGCCTCGCTCGTCTGGCCGGCATGTTACGTCCGGGCCTTCATATCCTTCAAGAGTCCCCTTTGGGCGTCCGGGAGCTTCTCCACCACGATGCGCATGGCGCAGTGTATCCCAGAGCGTTTTTGTAGTTTTTTTTCTTTCCTCTTGTAATTAAAAAAAAAAAAGTTACACGTGAGTCTTTCCTTGCTTTATATAGACAAGGCTGAATTCCAGCTCAGCAATCGTAGTAACCGACTCACTCACGTGACAAAATACACAATTACTCTCAATAGTAACCTCTTGTTCCTGTTATTCTTGAGAGTTCATAATTTCTGTTTGTAACTTTGACAAGCCAAAATCAGACACCTTCGGCTGGAAGTTCGAGTCTTAAGATTACGTTCTGAGGGTTAACATCACAGTGAAGAACCCACTCCAGACATTGTTCATGGAGGTAAGCAAGGCCTCTTGCCGTGCCTAAGGCAATCTCAAACCTTTTTTGGAAATCAATTGAATTAGAAGAGAGATATTGAGCCACAGATCCATGTTCCATTCAGCACAATATCCCCACATCTCTATTAGATTCATGTGGTTAAACTTCCCAATGGTACTTACTTCTGCTAGGAATTCTGCTTCTCCTTGATTAGCTTCATTCAATCGTTTAACAGCTGCAAATCGATCATTGGATTGTATACCTTTGTAAACTCTTCCACCTGCGCCTCTCCCAATTTCTTCACTGAATCCCCTATTGCCTTCTTCAACTCAGAGTAAGTAAATCTTTTGAATCCTGTCACTGCTAAATGGTAGTTTTCTGTTGCTTCATTGGGATTCTTGCGAGTTTTAATCAGGTAAAATAAAACCAGGAAAACAGCACAAATCTCAACTACTCCTATTGCACCAGCAACCCATAGCAGAGACTTCAAGGTTCCATTTTCTTCATCTTTTGACAATCTTCTATCCAACTGCTTATGATTATCGCTAGGGCATGATAACTCCATCTCCACACGTAGCATATTGTCATGGGGCGAAAGTGTTCTTGGGAGTCTCACATAGAAATCAATGACAAAACTGGGTGAAACATGCCATTTTGCAGTCAGTTCTTTAGAAAACAATCATAATAGCATTGTTATTAAACCTGACCTGGAATCCTTTACACTCTGTCACTTCCTGACAGTAATTCCCACGTGTTTGAATGGTGACATTTCCAGTGAAATTATAGTCGTAACCATAAAATTCCACATGCTGGAGACGAGGGAAACTACTTTCTCTAATGAGTCTGGAGTGACTGATGAGGAGTTCACAGCCATGAGACCAATCAGAAGTATCCTTTATTCTATTTTATTGTTTTGTTTTAAATTGAGAAGAGAAAGCTATTAAGCTGGGTTTTCTGATAATATAAAGGGAAAGCCATGTTTTTATATTTGTCGAGCGTAACTGACAAAGCTTTTAAGTTTATAACATGTGAAAGTCGTTTACATGAATTATGTGTAAAACAAAAGCAAGTTTTTTTGGACCCATATTTGCATTACTTGTTTATGCAAATTCTGAATTGTTGAAAGAAAAGTTAATGCTCGTGGGCCCATCATAAGACATACTTTAGCTTTATAATTGTAAAGAATGAATTATTTGAATCTGTAGTTTCTGAAAGATGCCAAAAGGTTTTGAATCGACAATCTGTACATTCTTCGTTTTAAGAACGGATAACATTAATTCATGGGACCACCATCAAGGTTTTGGATTTGTGATGCATTTATTGTTTACTGCATTTGTACGAGATGTGAAAACATGTTTTCTGTTTTTGAAAAATAAAAGAGTTAAAAGATAAGATAATATGTGCTTAATTGTTGATATTTTTTAATTATTTTCACTTAGTGATTATTGATACAAAAATGTTTAAGATACTCACTTTAATTCATATTTAATTTTAGGTACAATTTGAGAGTAAAAAAATTAAAGTGAATCAAAAACACCTCATTTGAGACATTTTTCGAAAATCAATACTCACTTGTCTTCATGGAATAGACAGAAAATTGAAAGTCAAAGAAAAGTTGCATTTTGATTGAGAAATCAGCATTTTAAATTGAAGACTGGCGTTTTAATAGCAAGCGTCGTTTGGTGAAGAGCAAATTAAATTATCACAGCATTTTAATTGGAGAGGCGTGACCATAAAGAGGATTTAAAGACAATTAGCTATAGGAGCAACAGAGAGTAAATTTAATTGGGAGACGTTGAGGAGAGGAGTTTAATTGGCTTTGAGGGAGAGTAACGTAAATCAAGAGGAAGCAATTTAAAGGGTCCAAGGAGAATGGCACAAGTCACGCACAACAAACAAGCAAATGAGCCAAGCAACAGCCAAGAGGAAGGAGACCGGAAACTCAGATTTATTTCTATTGATTGTTAAATTCTCATTATTTGGTTTTTAGTTTGTTTTTTTTAATTTCCATTTAATGTTTAATTCAAAAATCCAAAAACCTCCTTTTTCGTAAACACCGGTTATTTTCATTTCCTAAATTTTACACGCATTTTCTGTGCGATCGACCTAGACTTGCCACTGCTATAGTAATAGTCTAGTAATTTTAATTTTAATTAGCGTTACGGCGCGCGGTCAAATTTTGGCGCCGTTGCCGGGGAGTGCGGTGTTTTAGGTTTTGATTGTGATTTGATTGGTGTTTTGTATATATTTGTTCGTCAGTGATTTCTTTTATGTTATTTTGTGATTTGTCCATTTTTTTGTTATTTTGTGTTTTAAAAAAAATTTAATAAAATTTGATATGGACGGAAGTAATTTCTTTTATTATTCATATTCTCAATCCTATAACAACGTTTGGACTGATCAACCTAACTTTTGTTATGGATGGAATAATCAACAGAATTACTTCCATGATAGTTTGCATGACACACAACAATTCTGGTACAGACCAGAAGCTTCCTATCACAACTCCGGTCCATCTCTGGAAGAACTAATGTTGCAATTGGAGGAGAATACTTTATAATTCCAGAAGAATTGTGGGCAATTTCCAACAAACACATATTCTAGCGCCCAAGATCCGGAGACCCAACATAATTCCCTTGCATATTTAGAAGAACTGGTTAATACTATAGCTGCTAACAATTTAAAATTTCAACAGGATACGCAGCAATTTCGACAAGAGACAAAAGCACACCAAGAGAGGATGGAACACCTAATGGGTCAGATGTTAGCAAGCCTCGATCGTCTAGAAACACAAAGAAAAGAGGAGCAATCGTATCAACCCGAAGTGTATCCAATTGAAATCTGTGTGGAAAATTTGCAAAGTGATGAGGAGCTGGAGATTTTTGAGGTCAACCCTCAACGAATTGTTTGTGTCGAAAAAGTGGAGAAGGAGCTCGAAGTCGAAAAGAACACATCTTTTAGTTCGGAGGTAAGTACTGAGTCTATGATTATTTTTGAAACTAACCATTTACCTTTACATTACAGATTGGAGAAGTTGAATGATGAAGAAAAAGGTGAGGAGACGTTCGAAATATTTCCGAAGTGTATGGACTCAGTCAAAATTGAGAAGCTGAGGATAGGGAAGACGTTGAAGGAGGATAACAATCAACTAAGGCCCTATCCGAAACTACCTCATGTAGAGGAGCCACATGTAATTTCCGAAGATCACAATTTTGTCACGTGAGGAGAAAAAGGAGTCGAGCCAGCGACTCTAAACAAAGGCGCTTCTTGGGAGGCAACCCAAGGGAAGTAAATTTCTTTTCCTTTA
>JANIHZ010000002.1:4779402-4791463 GCA_027478365.1 Erythroxylum rufum
GGGCTCTACACTGTAGCATCGCGGGCCTCTTGAGGGGAAGGAGCTGAGGCCCTCCCGCAAAGTTCGGATGCTACAGTACATATGTTTCGATATTTGCTATTATTGTTTTGACACTTATGAATTCAACTAATGTTATGTTTTTTTATTTGTTAGTTGTCACATTATGTTGTGTACACACATTATTTTATTGTGATGACAAATTATGAGAAATATTAAAGTTGAGAATTACGGTGTTTCTCAATTACAATTATATTTGAGTTGAGATTATTGTGTGATACTTAGAAGGAATCATGTCGTTAGATGACTTGTGACCGCTATGATCCTATTATTTCAATTTGTTCAAGTTTGATGGTTTGATATATTAAATATATGGTGCACACTTGTGTTTTTGGATCATCAAGTCGATGGGCTAAGTGGAAGATTGTTAGATTAATTTAATAATCATAAGTGTGACTCATATTACTTTATTTGATTCTAACATAAAGTGAGCCCAAAATAATGGTTATTGGGCTTGTTAAAGGAAATTAGAACCATTAGGGTTAATTGATAAAGAACCCTTCCCTCTCCTTTCAGTTAAAGAAACGTTTTACAAATATCAAAATATATATGTTCTCACACCATTGAAAAGAACGAAGAAAGGAAAGAAGACGAGAGTAGATAAAACTTTTGCATAAAGAAGGAATTTGTGAACAATAAGATATTACACAGAGTATAGATCAAGGTTAATATTTCTCTCTTTTCTTTATAATACTAATTTTAGGGTTTGAAGGTGTTGAATTAATTGTGTCATAAATGTTTTTGGGTGAATTTTATGCTTAACATATGTAATCCTTTTCTGATCACAAATGCCTTCTTTACGCAAAAGTTTTATCCACTCACGTCTTCTTCCCTTTCTTCGTTCTTTTCAATAATACAAGAATGTATATGTTTTGATATCTGTAAAACGTTTCTTCAAACTGAAGCGAGAGAAAAAGATTTCTTTATTAATTAAACCTAATGATTTTAATTTTCTTTAACAAACTCAATAACTATTATTTTGAGCCTATTTTATATTAAAATCAAATAAAATAATATAAGCCACACTTTATGATTATTAAATTTACTTAACAGTCTTCCCCTGCACTCAACTATAAAGTCGAAGATTTCCACAAAATCAAGTGTTAGTCTTTTTTTTTTTGGTTATATAAGGAGAGAAACACAATACAAATTACACAACGAGTCTAGGGCGACAAACCCCCGATGTATCCTTTAAGTGATAGGCACCCAATGGGTGTAAAATCCAAAGTGGTGATCCCGATCTCAAAACGCTCGGCATAGTTAGCGAGCTAGTTCGCGCACTTATTTCCTTCCCTGTAGGTGTGTCGAGGTAAGACTATCTAGTTCCAAGTAAAGAACTCATTGATACCCAAAACTAGGGGATTAAGAGACATTTGTCGTTAAGTCGGGGATGACAGTAGATTAATCACCTCTCGGGAATCGACCTCAATTCAATGCGACGATGACCCATGTTCTAGGCTTGTTTGAGACCTGAAAAAACTCTCCATAGTTCTGCAGAGAGAGAGGAGCACCATCCAATGTTCTGCACAAATCTTCCAAGCCAGGCACTCGAACTATCAAGAAGCAGGCCACCTGCTGTGGTTGACAAGAGCGATCTTTTGCTTGCTCCATCTGTATTTAATCGAACCCAACCCTGAGGAGGTTTTTGCTAGCCTAAAAGTTGTTCTCTCCGAGGGTGATTAACCAATTTTGCTCTATTGTGCCAGACTGTTACTTGGAGAATCTGATGGACATACTCCATAACATGATGCGCTAGGGAAGTTGGCCAAGAAAAGTGCTCTTCAAAAAGGGCCATGTTTCTTCAAGACCATAAATACCAGCAAGCAGCACCGAAGATAATTGACCAATCCAAGCCAAATACAATGTGGTGTGTTTGTAAATTCCTAGTTAGCCACTCCTGGGTCGTCGAGGTGAAAAAATCAGGGGAGACTGCTTATGGAGGGAACATACTCCACAATTGTTGGGCTTTAGGACAATCACGAACTACATGCAGTGATGTTTCTGCTGATTGGCAATGGTAGCAAGTAGCATCTGTCGTTAACTGCTTCCGAACCCGTTGTTGGTTAGAAAGCAATCGATCGTGTGAAAGGAGCCAAAGGAATGATCAAATTCATTATGGGCCTTGCCATTGCCAAATTGCCTTCCAAAACCTAGTGGTCCGAGCATCTTCATGGTCCATTATCATGGAATAGGCGGATGCAGTAATGAACTGCCCATTGTTCGACTTTCCCCAAATTAACTTGTCAGGGCCTAGGTAGGACTTAGGAGGTAATATACATGCTATGGTCAGGCAAATTGAAGAAGGAAGCAGATTTTGGAATGCTTCCCATGTCCAATTACCGGCAATGTCCACAAAGTGTTGAATGCGGAGTTCCATATATGCTTGGGGGATGTGAGCCACTGCATGGGAAATAAGTGGACCCCAATTTTCAGCCCAGGGGTCTAGCCAGAATCGAGTCCTAGAGCCATCCCGTCCATTTCATACCCTGTAAAATATGGTGCCAAGTAGCTTTGATACTCTTCCAAACCATCGAACCACCTGTAACAACAAGAGAAGATGGAATATTGTTAGTATCAAAACTATGTTTAGCGGAAAGAATTTGTACCCAAAACTTTTGAGGTTGAGAAACCATTAACCACCCTAGTTTTGCTAGTAAGGGATCATTGGTCTCCCGAATTTTCTGAAGGCCTAGACCTCCCTTCTCTTTAGGTTGACAAACCGTGTCCCAATTTACCAAGTTTATCCTTTTGTTGTCCTGAGTCGAGCCCCACAGAAACTTGCGTATTATTTTTTCTAATTCGTCACAAAGATGTCGAGGCAGTCGAACCGTTGGCATGGTGTAAAAGTGTTGCGAGGACTGATTGTGACAACGTGACTCGTCCTGTGAGTGATAATAGATTGGCTGTCCACCCCGAGAGGCATTGGTGAACCTTGTCGAGGATATGTTGGTAGGTCTGTTTATTAACACGCCAATGCAAAATAGGCACTCCAAGGTAGCGGCCTAGATCATTTGTCTGCTTGAATCTCAGTTCGCTACTTAAATAGTGCGCCTTTGATTGAGTTATATTCTTGGAATAAAAACAACGAGATTTGCCGGAAACTGTACAAAAGGTATGTAACGTGTCTCTAATAACATACACTTGTTTAATTGAAGCTTCCAATAAAAGAATGAGATCGTTTGCAAAGAATAAAGAATAAGTGGGAGATATGCGGCCCTCTTCTGCTTAATTCTGCAATCATCATTTCGTAATCTGTTGACTCAAACGTCAAATTATCGCTTTATGTGAATCTACGAAATACTTCAAACCAGGCAAATCTGCTGTTGTTGAACGTGGACCTCCCATCCTCACAGCTCTCTTTCCCGGGATCTGGCAAGTAGACACTAAAAACCTCAACACCGTCAAAAAGAAGTCGCAGGACGTTATCATTGTCGAAATATAATCTTTATAAACAGGAAGAAACGTTACTTTGGCTTCTTGAGGAAATAAGCTGCTTGTCCTTACGGGGTTGCAGAGGAAGAAGAGTATCAGTAGGAAAATTGAAACTTTGCCACAAAAATAACACCCTCACTCTCACGCAGAACAAGATTACCATTGTCATAAAGTTATAACTCCACTGTTGAGTTTGAGACAGTGCCTGAGGATCAAGCGATGGAACGACTAGCATCAGTTAATACCAAATCTACTGTTTTCCGCAGGGACAGCTTTGAGCGTTTTCCTTTAACTGGAAAGTCACGGTTGGCCATCCAAACCAGGGTGCAATTACTGCACGAAGGTTTGCTGAACCATATGGCAAAGTAATATGCATTGCCATGACCATCACCAACCGGGTAAAAGACAGCAGTAAATTCCCCATTTGCTGAAATCAATGCATCTTCTGCAATGCTTTCAACAGAAAGAAAATAACCTGTATACAAAGAATGAGATATGGAACATGAAAATGGTGGTGATAACAGGAAGAACACCGCAAAGAAGAGGAGGATACAGATATTTGCCATTGCAAACTTTGTAGAAGTCTGACTGAACAGGATTGAATGGCTTGTGGACATTGTAGTCCATTAAATAGACTCACTTGTTTCGGGTAGAAAAAATCTGACTTACGTGAACTGATGTGTGATTGCCATTGTTAAAATTAGTTACTGTTTAAGCTGTTTATGCATGTTCTGATTAATTCAGTCCCAACACTCGGTAAAGCAAGAGTTACATCAATCATAAGAAAAATGAAGAATTTACATCCTCCTCATAGATTTGAATCCGTAGAAACTATTTAGTGTACGCACTTAACAGTTTTAATTTCTCAAAATAACACTAAATGCTTTGTACCTGAGGTATCTAGCATATGTTAAATTTACAATTGGTTATAATCTTGGATATAATTAGGTAAGTTAAAATGTTTTCTTTGTGGAAAGCTCCTTGCTTTAGGGCTTGAAGAAGGGAATCTCACTGTGTAAAGCTTCTCCCTTGAAGATACGAAGATGGCCCCTCCTCTGTTCAGCCAATTGCCTCTCTACTGGCCAGAAAAGCTGCTACCTTGAGGGCTCGAAGATGGAACCTCCTCTGCACACCTTACGGAGCTTGAAGATGGATGTGGCAAATAATCAAACACCTTGTCTGCTTCAACACAAAGGTAAGTTTGCCGTAAATCGTTGTTTTCCTTTGAACTTCTTTTCAATTTCAGCTTGTAGACTGAATGTATGATGTGTAAGTTGCTACTTCCTCACGTGGATCTGTGTATGTATGGTTAGGGTATATGTATGGAAATGGTATGTTGGCTCTGAACTGAAAATGAACTTCTGGTACAACTTTCTGGTTTTGTGTGTGTATCCTAGGCTAGCTACTCACTCTTCTCTGGACTGATTTTCTTCTGGAAACTCAACAAAATCGACAAATCAAAACAGAACAAACACAAAGCTTCTTCAAAACTAATACTCCACTTCTAAACTTGTTGCTGGAAAATCAAAACAGAAAGGACAAAACTAGCTGAACAGCATGGACTGAAATTAAATACTGCTGAATGTTGAAAATTTTCGACGTTCACTCTCAAAATAACTTCAAAGCAGTATCAGTTTTAAGGAAAACAGAACAACCACAAAAGGTACTTCAAACTCTAAAATTCAACTTCTGGAAAAAAACAAGCATAACATGAAGAGACTTGAAACATGAACTGAACTTTGCATTGATGTGTTCAGATTTTTCAGAATACACTCTCTTGCCTTAAAGTAAAACATGAGCTTCATATATATGCTCTTTGCATCTTATACATTTTCTGATAATGCTGAAAAGTAAAAAACAAGAACCAATGGTTAAAAACTAGTCTAGTACATGAATTTCTGCATTTGGCTAAACACTAAAGTATCCAGATTGTCTTCTTTGCTAAAATAGAAAGTTGAAATCTTCATCATTTAATGCTTCAGCCAACAAAATCCTGACATCAAATTTGATTTTCTAGCCATGTAAGTGAAATGCCTGATGCATGGACCAGCTGCCCTTTTGCTTAACTCTAACAATTCTTGATTATGCTAATTAAACTAACTTAATTGCTTCAGCTCTTTCATTCCTCTTGCTCTGCATCTGTTCTTTGGTTTTTTTTGCTGCAATTTCTGGTTTTTTCCAATCTGCACATTCTCAATTCTTCATTGTTGCTTCTATCTTGCCTTCATCTTCCCTTTTCCATTGAACTTTACTAATCTGAACTTGTTCTTCATTCCCTCGAAACAAGCAGCCCTGAATTATTCCCAATATCATCAACCTCAATTTTCTGACAAGTCTAGGATGATTTATCTTGACTTTCACCCTTCTTTTCTTCTTCAACTTGATTGACATTGCAAGATCTTCAGCCAATTTCAACACAGCAGGTTTTGCAAAACAATCCATTCCAACAGTTCCTCCTTTGTTTTGTAAAACCTGCACACCAATCATGCTTCTTAGAGATTCAAACCTCCATTTTGGTAAAGCCTTGGTGAACAAATCCACAAGCTGAAAGCTTGATTTGCAAAAAGCCATCTTGATCTCCTTTTCTTCAATCAACTCCCTTACATAATAGTATTTCACTTTCATATGTTTGGTTCGAATGTGATCTGCTGGATTTTCAGCCATTGAGATGGCTGCACTTGAGTCACAGAAGATTGTTACACACTTTTCCTTCAATTCAGCAACATCCATCATGATCTTCTTTAGCCATTGTGCTTGCTTGGCAGCCATGTTTATTGCCACATACTCAGCTTCAGCTGAGGATTGAGCAACACTTTGTTGCTTCTTTGAGCTCCAAGCAAAGATACCCGAACCTAGGCTGCAACAATAACCACTTCTACTCTTGCTTTCATTGTCTCCAGCATAACTAGCATCACTAAACACACACAACTCTGCTTCTTCACTTCTTCCAAACCAGATTCCACACTCAATTGTATGCTTAACATATCTAATAATTCTTCTAACATAAACAGCATGTTGTCTTGATGGTAATTGACTAAAACTTGCCATAATATTCACACCACACACAATATCAGGTCTTGATGCACTCAAATACATCAATGATCCAATCATACTTCTATAGTAAGTAGCATCAAATTCCTCACCTGATTTGGTAGGTTCAAGTTTCAGCTGATGCTCCATGGGAGTTCCCATTCCACTGCTCTCATTCAGCCCAAATTTCTTGATTACTTCCTCAGCATATTTTTTCTGATGCACAAAGATTCCATCACTCCTTTGATCTATCTCCAATCCTAGGAAGAAGCTCATCTTTCCCAAGTCTGTCATCTGAAATTCTGACTTCATCATCTCCTTGAACTCATCGGTTAGCTTTTCATGTGTTCCAATAATCAATAAGTCATCAACATATAAAGAACAAATCAGCTTCTCTTTACCTCTGGTTTTTACATACAAAGTCGCCTCACTCTTGCTCCTTGAGAACCCATTTTGGATTAGATAGCCATTGATCCTTGAGTACCAAGCTCTTGGAGCTTGTTTCAAGCCATACAAGGCTTTCACAAGCTTGTAAACTTTCTGCTCCTCTCCCTTCTTTACATAGCCTTCGGGTTGCCTTAAATACACATCTTCATCAAGCATTCCATTCAAGAAGGCACTCTTCACGTCCATTTGATGAACTTCCCATCCCTTATTTGCAGCCAAGGCCAGCAACAATCTGACAGTGTCCAGCCTAGCTACTGGTGCATATGTATCCGTATAGTCTACTCCATACTCTTGCTTATAACCCCTTACAACAAGCCTAGCTTTATACTTGTTGATTGTTCCATCAGGATTCAACTTCTTCTTGTAAATCCACTTGGAATCAACCACCTTGGTGTCGGATGAGGGTAGATCCACCAGCAGCCATGTTCCATTGTCTTCAATAGCTTTCATCTCTTCATCCATTGCACTTTGCCAAACTCCTTGCTTAATGGCTTGCTTGTAAGTCATTGGTTCTCCTTCAGCTACAAATGCATATTCCATCAATGTTAGATCTTCATTAATTTCTTCAACGGCTGCATTGTACCTGAAATCAAACAAAGGGTTAGTTTCATTATAAATGGAGGCCAAGTCTCTTGTCTTATGAGCACTATTTGAGCTTGATGAATCTTCTTCTGAATCTGAATTTTCTTCATCATTTTCTGAGCTAGATGAGTGCTCCTCCTCAAGACCTTCACTTCCAGCATCGTTGGAGCTTGATGGATCCAACTGATTTGTCTCTTCTTGTGGTCCAACTCCATCTACATTCTTCAGTCCCCCTGCATTGTTCAGATTTTGCGCATCATCTTCAATTCTCTCCTCTGTCCGAACAGCTTCATTTGCATCACTTAAGGGCAATTTAAACTCCATCCTTCTGAAGTTTCCAGCAGCTGATTCTTCCCAATTCCATGCTTCACCTTCATCAAACTTCACATCTCTTGACACCATCATTTTCTTTGTTTTGGGATCATAGATTCTATAGCCTTTAGATTCGGTGCTATAGCCCATCATTACACCCCTTATTGCCTTTTCATCCAGCTTTGTTCTTCTTGCTTCTGGTATGTGCATAAATGCTACACAACCGAACACTCTAAGATGACTCACTTTCGGTTTAATGCCAAACCATTCCTCAAATGGTGTTTTCTCCTTCAAAGCTCTAGTTTTCATCCGGTTTTGTAAATATACAGCAGTGAAACATGCCTCAGGCCAATAACTCCTTGGCACTTGCATCTCAGCCATCATAGCTCTTGCCATCTCCATGATTGTTCTGTTTTTCCTCTCGGAAACTCCATTTTGCTGTGGAGTATAAGCTACTGAAAATTGATGATAAATGCCTTCCTTTTCAAGATAATTCTTCATTTCCTTGGACACATACTCCCCTCCACGATCACTTCTCACACACCTCACTTTCTTGCCACTTTGTCCTTCGGCTTCAACTTTCCATAACTTAAACATTCCAAACACTTGATCCTTACTCTTCATGAAGTAAATCCAAGTGTACCTTGAGACATCATCAATGAATTCTACATAGTATCTACTTCCTCCGGCTGATGTTGTTTTCATTGGTCCACAAACATCCGTGTGCACCAATTGTAGCTTCTCCGTGGCTCTCCATTCACTTGTAGGGAAGGGTAAAACATGGCTCTTCCCTTTAGCACACGGCTCACACACATTTTTCAACTTGCTGCTTAATTTAGGCAAACCATGAACCAGCTCTTTCCTTTGCATCTCAACAATGTAGTCCACATTTCCATGCCCATATCTCCTATGCCATAGCTGTGTTATTTCTGTCATAGATGCAGCAGCAAATACTCCATCCACATCTGCCATCCGAAGCTTGAAAACCCTGTTTACCATGGCCACCTTATGAACTAGCTCCCCATCATCATTGAAAATTCTGCACATGCTATCTTCAAAATGAACTTTGTAATTCTTTTCCAAAAGCTGTCCAACACTAATCAGATTTTGATCCAACTCAGGGATGTAGTACACTTCTTCAAGCACGGAATTTCCAGCCTTGGTGATTAGCTCCACATTCCCCTTCCAAGTAACCGGAATGATGTCTCCATTGCCAATTTTTACAACAGTGTTTAGATCAGTGTTTTTATCAACAAAAGCTTCCTTTCTTTTCGTCATGTGGTTAGAACAACCACTATCAATCAACCATTCTCCCTTCTCGACATTTCCTTCATTTCCACAAAACTTGACAATTGAAGCTTGATTTTCTGGTTGGTGCAAGGTCTCCACTACAAACAGACTTTCTTCAGCCATTGGCTTTTCAGTTGGCTTGGTTGGTAGAGAAGGTCTAGGTTGTGTGTTTGAGTTCGGCTGAGAGGTAAATTGAGAAGTTAGGCAAATTTCTGAAGAGGTTTGAGTGGCTTGAGAGGTGTTTTGTGGCATTTGTGACAATTGGTTTGAGGTTGGGATGTGCATTGGTTGGTAAAGGTTCGGTTGGGACATATATGGATGGTTCATTTGTGGTTGAATTGATTGATGAGGGGTCATTTGAGGCTGGTGTTGATAAGGCTGTGGAATATGTGGCTTTCCCAAGCTACTAACATGGTGTGTTTGATGCATATGATGTTCAAGGAAGTTGTGGTAAGGTCTGGTCTGATTTGGCATTGGATTGGGAGAGGTGTTTTGTCTTTGGAAAGGATGGATTGGGGGAGGTTTTCCATAGATAGAGCTGTGTGGATTTTGCTGTTCGGATTGCCATCTTGCATAACATACTCTTCGTGAATGTCCCCTCTTTCCACAATGAACACAATCAGCATGCTCATTCCAAAAGCACTCCTCAGCTCCATGGTTAGTTTTTCCACAAAATTTACAGCTAGGAAACATACCCCATCTTGACATTCTTGCTCCACTTGACATCTGATTTGTATTGCCAGAATAATGATTCATGGTTTGACGGTTTGGATAAAGTATAGGTGGTTGTAGTTGAGGTTGAGGATAAGGTCGAGGTTCTTGATTTTGCATTTGAGGTTTATATGGTTGCTGCTGTGGAAAGGTTGGAGTTTGGAACTGATTTTGGTGATGTTGAGGGAAGGTTTGTGGTAAATGCTGGGTTTGAGGAAGCATCGGATCTGGTTCAAGGTGGTTTGGAATCTGGTTTCTTGTTTGGGTTTGGATAGGTGGATTTTCGGGTACCTTGAACCTTTCAGCTTTCAAGGCAAATTCCTCACCTTCTCTTCTCACTCCATGCCTCTCTTCATGCATTTCTAAAACGTTAAAAACTTGCTCCAAAGTAACAGAATCAGGATCATTACTAAATTGCCATTCAACAGGAGCTATACTAGCTTCAAACCTTAAAGGCAATCTACTCAGAAATTTGTCAACTAACCTTTCCGGACTTGTGTTTTCACCAAACTCCTTCAGTTGTTGGACCAGCCCCATGAATCTCATCTTTGCCGCAGCTACATTCTCTTCATCTTTCATGGAGAAATTCTCAAAGCTTCTCATAACGGCTTGCTTCTTTAGTCTCAAAGATTGCGCTGAACCTACATGCTCCAGCTTTAAGGTTTCCCACAGCTCCTTGGAGTTCTTGCATCCGGCATGCCTCAATAGGATAGTTTCGCTCACCACCGATCTTAGAAAAATAAGAGCTTTGAAGTCTTTGTCTTTGTCTTGTCTCATCCTCACCATTTTTTGTTCTGTCATGTCTGCCTCTTCTCCAAAGTTAGCGACTCCTTCACTAACTACATCCCAGCACTCACAAATCCTGAGGCAATCTTCAACTCTAAGTGCCCACGCCTTGTAGTTTTCTCCGGTTAAAACGGGTATGTTAGCTTGGATACTTTGCAAGCTCATCGTCGGAATGCTTGTCCCTGCCATGCTTCGGATTCGTCCAGGTTAGATGAACCGTGTCGCTTTGATACCACTCTTGAAGATGCCCCATTGACTAATTGAAGATAGCACCTTCAGACCAAAATCTGTCAAGCCTTCAGTCTGGTTGCAGCAAAATGTCAAACAATTGGTGTACTGTTCACGCAAGCCTTCAGCAGACAACAATTGCAGATTTGATCTCCTCTGCTTTGTAATATGATTGTAGGAAGCTCCTTAAAAAAAACTAGCTCAAGTCTCTCACAGATCAGGGAATGAATGGTGTTTGGTTTTGTGTGTAATGGAAAATGTATGTGGCTCACTCTATTGTTCACGTCAGCTTACAAGGAATGAATACTGAAAGTTTGATTTTTCAATCTGAAATGCTCCACTCAAAATGTAAAAGAAACTCAACTTCTGAATTAATATGTTTGTATGAATTTGACAGGTATGTGAAAATTTCACTTCCAATGGAAAACCCAAAACTACTTCACTTTTGCAAATTTCTGGTTTTTTTTCCAAATGTGCTACTTCTGCTATTCAACTTAAAGCTTGGCTTTTGTAAAACAGAAAATATTCGAGCAACACTAGAGCAAGAGGATTGAACTTAAAACTTGATGAAGTAAGCCTGAAACTGAACACAGCAAAAACTTGTGTATTGAAATTTTCGAACTCAAACTAACACTCAACCTGCTTCAGATTTTCAACAGCAAAACAGAGGTTTTCAACTACTACTACTACAGCTCAACTTCTGAAAATTGAAAAATAAGACAAGCACAACATTAACAAACTTGAAACTTGATCTGAACCTTTTGTATTGATGTTTTCTGGTTTTTTCAATACATGCACTTTCTCTCTTGCAAAAAAATGAAAACAAGAGCTTCATATATGCTCCAAAGACATCTGATGCGATTCTCTAAAATTGCTAAAGGGTAAAAACAAAAACTGACAGTTATAACTAGTCTAGTACACCCATTTCTTCATTTGGCTAAGCACTAAAGTATCCAATTTGTCTTCTTTCCTAAAACAGAAAGTTGACATCTTCAACAGCCTTTAATGCTTCAGCCAACAAAATCCTGACATCCAAATTTGATTTTCAGACATGAAAGTGAAATGCTTGGTAGGTTGAACTTGCTGCACTTTTGCTTAACTTTAACAACTCTTGATTATGCTAATTAATTTCCTTGATTTGCTTCTGAATTTTGCTACTTTCCAGCTCTGAAATTCTTCCTCTGGT
>JANIHZ010000002.1:4820802-4835356 GCA_027478365.1 Erythroxylum rufum
TAAAATTTTCCTGTTTACTTATATATTTGTGACTCACTTGACAAATTTTTAGAATATAATCATAGATCTATCATTTTATGAGTTTGTTGGGATAACATTATAGGTCTTCTAATCTTCTTTACGTGCATGACTCTCGTAGTGAACCTACACTCTTTAACTTATAATGTCCATAATCGAGTAATCAAATTTAAACTTTTAACTATAAACTTAATTTATACTTAATTCGAATCTCAGTTGAAACTAAGAAACTATATATTGAATGAGTGTGTTGTTCTTTCAAGAATAACAATGGTTCAATCATCCGAGCATGTTGCTTACTCTGCCAAAGGACATTCAGAGAAGAAGTTTCTGATCCAGTATGTGAAAAAGGTCTGGTTAATTATTTTCCAAGTTTATGTTAGACTTCATAGGTGTAGCTTTCTGTTTATATAATTTCAGCGTATATCACTGAATACGATAAAATAATCGTTTACATGTGCTGTGTGAAACAATAATGCCCCTAAAGTAGCGTTGTCAAACGTAGCCTCTGGCCTCTTGCAGGATGTTTCAAGACACCCTCCTGGAACTTGTAGGAACAATTGTCGAACGAAATTCACGAGCTTCTGAAAGCTGATCATATTATTTTTAGTCCATTGTCAACGAACTCATTGCTCCGGAATCGTAGGAGACGCAAAATTCACAATGTATAAGGATTTCCACATGACCTTTGATAAAATGTCCCACGAGGACAAGAAATAATTGTAGTAGAATCCACGTTTTTTGTATTCGTCTTCCTGGCAACAAGATTTTGAATTGCGAAGGATACGCCGTGGACCGGCCGGTATTGCCAGATCAATGCTAGGCCTCAAGTGGACCTATTTAGTCGGTGACTCGGTGGAGATGGATGGCCCTGTATATCATAAAATCCAAACCGACGAATGAGATACAAACTCCCGCAACCTGTTGATGTCTACTTTCTGTATGTCTCAGATTTCTGATTTCTTAAATTGTGGGATTAGAGCAATTAAACAAGAATTCCAACCTCCTACCTTCCTTTTAATATCCATCTAAAAAGAATTTAGAAAAGTCTCGTGACATTTTCAAAATCACCGTTCCATGTTAGCAATTATAAAATACTGATTCTCATGTTGTTGATGCCCCAGCTGACGTGCTTATACAGTCATTCTTACGAATGACGTGATTATAATCAAGCAACTGTCTCACCTAGGAATAATAGTCTGACTATGCAATCCATATTCATAACTAGCTACTAAATTCCCACAAGTAACGTATATCTTGTAACAGAGTGTAACTTTGAAATGGATCGTTCAAAGTTTCAACAATGAGCATATGCCTGACTTTGACAATAAGTCACCTTTTTCAGAATTTAGTTGGCTAATAGACTCTTCAAAAGTTTCCCAACAGCGACAGCTAAGTTGGGCAAGTAAAGCTTTCTCCGACAACTTTAGTTGTAAATGTACACTAAATGGAACCCCTAACTTTTATAAGTAATAATCTTTATTGTAGCCCTCCGTCCAGGGCCCATCTTATATGCTGCTATGCACCGTCTTGCGGTAAGAGGAAGGCGGTTCCATGAACGACCCCTTACCTTACAAAAGCACTTGAAAAACAAAGTGAACTTTTAGACAGTGACATGTGGCGCGAAAGTTTGTACAATCACAGCAGAAGAATTGAAAGAGCTAGCACCGCGTAATACAGATGTTATCACACGGATTGTGGTTTGGATCAGAAACCGTGTGAAACCATGCTTAAAAAAAGACCATTGTTCGATGCTACTTTGCATGTACAGGCAGCGTACTGAGCTTTTTCTTGGTAATGAGTTACGTAATAAGCACATGAGTCTGTGTAAAGTCAAAATGGAACAGCGCCTCGTGTATGTGTTCGAAGTCTCAATTGTTTTACGAATTTGTAATATAAATATGTGTCCAAGGGCCAACTGATCACTCAAACAACCTTCCAAGGATTCGAAGAGCCAAAGAAAAGGCAGGAGCTAAGCAGAGAACACTGAAATTCAGGTTGAGATGTCGATGATGAAGCGTCTTTGCGTTATGTTAACCCTAGTGGTACTTGTAGTTTCGATGCAGCTCAGTGTTGTCCATTGTCGAGCTCTTCGTTCGACGACTGGAGCGGATATTGCTGGATGTCAGCAAGTAGAAGCTCATCAATCGCTTGGTATGGCTTCAATCGCTGTTTCTTCGAACAACTCGAGCACTCGTTCTTCAGTAAGAAGCATGATGTTTAAACTGGCTTCCGGCCCTAGCAAAAGAGGCCCTGGTCATTAGAACACCGATCAGACGTCTGTAACTCTTAATTTCTTTTCTTGGTAAATCAGGGTTAATCTTTTTTCTTCCTTCATATACGACTGTATTTGATAGGAACTGCTTATATGGTAGATCGATGTAATTTGTTAGTCATATAGATAAAGGAATTTAGTGACACACGTTCAATACATATTTTACCATTGTAAGTGTTGACTTCATATATGAATGCAAATATCAAATCACCAACTCTGACTGATCCTGCCTTTGGAAGGATAAATGCAAGATACACTTTGAACATGCACTGATACGATACGAAGGAAATTCATCAAAAGGTGACACATTAACTTATCTGGTGTTTTCTAATAATGTGCCAGCTGAAACAACCATACTATGGAGAGGCCATATTCAAACTCTCTGTCACCAGCATATTAGTGCAACCGATCTCAATTAATAAAAAGAAGATCAATTTCCAGCAAGGGGAAGAGAAACATGGTATAGGGTACCAATTATAAGTTTATAACTTAAATATTGAAGGAACACACAAGGACTTAAGGATAGACCCGTTTACTCTATAGGGAGAATAAATAGTCCCTTTAATTTGTTCTAATCGTTAAACGTTTATTTCTTAGAGACCTGTTTTCAAATTACAGTGTGCTGAACGAAGCATATGAATACGATGAGACACAAACAAGTTGGCCTGTAATTGTTCGTTTCACATTCGTATCTGTTTGATTTAGACCACAAATGTCAAATCTGCAGCTGACTTCCTCGTAGTGTGAAATTTCACTCTGGCATAAATTCAATCCTTGTAAATGTCAAACATTCCCTCAGTCAACATGAGGTAAAGGTAAACGGATGACCTCACCGAAGGCTTTCTAATAGTCGACCTACCTCTCGTTGAATTCTAAGCAACGGAAAGCTATTATTAAAAATCAAACACCAACCAATGCCAAATTTCTAGTCAAACACTTGGGGCAGTTGATTAAATTAATCGAACATGTGCTCAAGAATTTGGAAAGCCATCTTAGTTGATCGTGGAGGAATCATTCGCCATTGTCAAATTCGACTCAAAGAAAGAATTGCTTGCCATTCATACAGCAATACATTTTAGACACAAAGTTTGTATAAGTTGTATTTTACCAAGGAGTGGATCGACTAACATTGGAGTGGCTGGGGTGGTCCAACTAATAGGACTTGTCCCCATCTGTCTACTGGATAAGTTGCTTGACACAGATGGAAGATTGATGACGATCCAAAACAAAATTATTATTTATTTAATAATTTATTTAAAATATGCAATTACCAATTAATATACATATCTAATTATTTCTTCAATATACATGCACGTATAAAGAGAAGAACAGAGATCACAAATTTTACCTTTATAAAAAATAATATTTATATATTGGAGAGTTAATACTCTTTGGTGTATAGAAAAGTAACATGCCTTACTTAGACATTGGACAATGTTTGGAACTTGGAAGTCAAGAACTGTTGTTGATGTTATTAACGGGACTTAAGTAATTACTAAAAGCTACTAGATTTTAGTTAAATCTATAGTTAGTTTAGTTTTTCTTTTTGGATCCAGGCCAAGGCAAATTTTAGATGAAGTTCCCATTTTTTCCAGCCCGACGGCAGCATAGCAGAATATATATATAAACCAACCTCCTTTTAGTATCAATATGCCCACTAAGATTATGTTTGGTTAGACGTAAACTTTTTAATGAAATAGAATTGAATGATTTATAATGAAATAGAACATATATGAATGTAATATTAAAAAATTATTATTTGAAAAGGATGAAAAAATTCATCATATAATATAATAAAATGTTGTTTAACTGAAGGGTTTATAATGTAATATAGTATATCATTCTACATTCTATTCTAAATCCCTCAAATTGAAAATTTTTCATTTTCACTATTTAGGATGAAATGAAATATAATATGAAACCCTCCTCTTTTATCCAATCTCATTTCATTCTATTTTAAACTATTTTCCTAAACGATAAAATAATATTACATTTCATTAATAAACCCTAAACCAAACAGACCCTAAGATCTGTTTACCAAATTAGATGTAATGGAAAAAAAAAAACTTTCAGCCATGAACCATTTGGCTTAGAAGATATAGCTCTGACATAAATTGTATACAACGAACCAACAAAAAGGAGTATAAGCGTAATGCAACAGTTTTAATTTGACACAGCAAAGTTAAAAACCTTACAATTTAAGCTGTCACATTAAATTTCACCAGTGGATATAACATTCTATATAAGCTACTCGCACAGTGAAAGAGAATTCACTAACCTGAAGCAAATAGCTCATAAACTTCATACAAGTCGTACGAGATGCTGTACGATTAGATAATATTGTGAGAAATGTACTTTACAGAAAATGAAAGCACAGTACCATCAGATAAGTTCTGTTAAGAAGATCCTTTGAAAGAGATGCAGAACTCAAAAAATAAGATACTGCAAACACCAGAGCTACAAATAGTATTAGGGGAATGACAAACTAATCAATCAAATGAAGGAACAGTCAACATTTAAAATCGTAGGACTTGATAATTGTATCTGAAATTAAGCTCCAAAGGAAGACAGAAGCTTAATTGTATACGATATTGCACAATATGATATAGGCAGAGTTGCATGTTTTTTGCCAGAGCATAATTAGATTTACAATGTAACGCTCTCGTGTAAAAGTAAGCTTTCCCCTCTTTATACGATCATCAGCTAAGTCAGTGCACAAGGATTGGTGAGGTAACCAAATGCAATACACATCTATGCCAACCTACATCCTGCATGGGCCTCATTTAAGGGGGATCACAAAACCTTGGTTATGTTTCCACCGAGAGAATAAGCAAATGAACTAGCCAACAAACAAGCAATGTCAAACCAAGAATGGTCTGGCATCAATTTTCAAATGATAACACATGAAGTGGGAGTTGATGATCAAATGTCACATGTAACGAGTGAACTTCACCTGTATATTCCCCTCAGTTTCCTTATTTATGTTTTGATTCAGTAATGCATTCAAAATCTTAAGACTAATTAACCTCTCCTTTGGCTGAGGTACCTAATTTATAATATACCCAGACAAAAGATGCTCAACCAATGTTCATTCAAGATAAAACATGCCCAGTTAATTAATCAAAATCCAAGTAGAACAGCAATTAAAGGAATTAAAGATAGGACCAACGAAACCCTATATAACAATATTACAAAATTACCATCATATACTCAGTAAAAGTTCCATAATTTAATACAATCAGATCTTAGCATATTAAACATCAAAAACCAAAGAACCCAAAACTCATACCACATGAAGCTTATACGGCCTAATAAAGAAAGATCAAGATTCAGTTACAACGGAGTTCGACTCCTCCTCCAACATCTCCGATGCACTATTTTCCACCGCCGGACCCGGCCCGACCCGAGACTTGACAGTATCGAGCATGCGCTTGCTGATCTCCTTGGAATAAAGCTGAAGGATCTCGAGACCATCTTCCTCGGAAGAAGCGGCGGCGTTTGCGACGGCGTAAGCCTCCTCCTCGATGCGGCGGGCGGCGGTCGAGGCCTCGTCTTCAGGAACGGTCCCGTACCGCTTGGACAGGACAGAGGAAGTGGATAGGGTTTCGATTAAGCGCGTAATGACAGCATCGCGTGTGCGCTCCTTCGGGGGCCAAATGCTGAAAGTAATGCCGCTGCTAGGAGGTTTTTTTGGCTCTTGTTGGAGAAGCTGGGCCGGAGACGAGTCGTGCTCCGCAGGAGGTGCGGTGACAGTATCGGATTCGGACATGGTATTGAAGGTTAGAGAAACTCGTAGATTTTGGTTCGTGAAAGGTCGAGACTTTCTGGGATGGTTAAATAAGGGACAAAAAGAGGTTTTTATTATTGGTGAGGAATAGCGATGGTTCACCTTAGATCTTGCGGTTACATTTGTTAGTAGAAACGGTGTCGTGTATTTGCAAAGCTAAGCAACGTAATATTAATATGAACCATATTCGTATTTCCTAATGTAACATATCTGAGTTAAAATCTCTGAATCTTATTTTTCATATGATCCATCATCGTACCAACTAAAAAGTCTAAAAAGCAGACAGGTGAAAGACAGACAGAACAACAAAAGAACAAAAGAACAAACTTAGAGAATAGCAATTATAGTAGAATGATCTTTAGGCCATGGCTTCGGATCAGCGAGAAGGGCAGGAAATTTCTGTCCGGCTGTCCCTTCTGTACCAATTACCTATTCTAGGCCATCCATTGAATCAGTGGAGCCTAAGTACACGAGCCAACTGCCAACTTGCAAGCTTAATGGGTGTAAAAAAAACTATAAAAAGAAGTCAAAAAGTAAATGAATAATGCCTATAATTGAGCAGACGAGATTTTCTGTCTAACTTTACTCTGTCTATTCGAAAAAATATTGTCATTTTTACTTAAATTTTACAAATTTTGTTAATCTTCCAAAATTCATAGCTTATGAGCTAAGCCGATCTTAGTCAACATCCTCCTCAGCTTCATTTTTATTATCACAAAATAAATTTTTTTAGACATTCTCTTTCTTTTCAACGTTAAAGAAGCTCATATTCCTTCACTTTCGCTAATCTTCAAATCCCTAAAAGACCATCGCTAATTGGAATTCCTCTCACTGTCTCGTCTCTCTTCGCTCCCTTCGTACGCCTTATAATACTTAGATTCCCGAATCTCAACCACATCAAAGTGTGCGACTTTTATAGACGAGTCCATTATTAAGCTAATTTCCTCATAGACAAGTCCATTATTAAGCTAAATGTCTTGCCATATGACAAATTGAAAGGGTTAAACGAGCAGATGAGGGATGTATTTTTTGATTTCAAGTCATTCTTGATAATGGTAATTTACTTCAGAGGTCCATGTATCTTTTATCTAGGCATCTACTTAATCTTCAAAAGATGATGTGATACAATTTTGCCATTATTTAATCACATTGTGGTTGTAACTTCAGAAATCTTGATGTGTTAAATGCCTTGCCATATCTTTTTTGAAGGTTCACTCTGTGATTGAAGGAAATTGTAGCAGTTCAGCTCATGTAGACTCTCCAAGAAAAGTGAATGTTCGATCTTCTCATTTTTCCAACAAACAGAGGCATAGTTCTACAATTTTCCCATGTAGAATTTGATATTTTCTTTAATGAATGATTTTTTAATTACCTTAGAAATGTTCTTTTCTCCATATCCTAATTTCAATAGCCATCCATCCCTCCTTTTGTTGCGTTAAAAAATCAATGTGTATCTTATGATGTCTGCATCTTATGTAGAAGCACTTAGTAATGCAAATAATTTTGCAATGCGTTTAGTAGATAGGGATGATTTTTGTTTGTTTGTATTTGGAAGACCGAAATAAGTTAGAAAGTGGAGTGCTCTCTTTATCTTCATTGTATCTTATGCTCCCTCTTTTGGTATTTTAACACTTCTTATTATTATTGTCTAGTTCACTAGAATCTTGTCTTTTTCTTTTTCATTTTTTTCTTTTTTTTTCTTCTTGATAAAGTTCCCAATCTTTTCTTATGCTTTATCATTGTCAAAGCTGCGAGGTCATGTAGGATCACAAAACTAGTCGCTTGAAAGGATATGGCTTTGTTTCTTTCCACAATCAATAGGTTGCTACACTTTATAAGGTTGACAGGAGAGCTTTTGGTTACGAATTATATTTTTCTCTCACCATGATGGACCGAAATTACCATAATCGCATGTCACTCGAAGAAGCTATTGATTTGGTCCACAAGTGCATAATGGAGATTCGATCCAGATTGGTTGTTGCCCCACCTGATCAAGATCATTGATAAAGACGGAGCAAGGGAATATGCTTGGCGTGAATCTGTCAAGGAGGTTGCTTCTACCTGAGGATTGTTTTGTTATATGTCCTTTTTCCTTTCTGGATGTTTAATTTACAAAAGGCCTATGAATGCAATACTAATTTACTAGTTAGATATTGATTGGATTTATTATGTAGAAACAAAAAACTATTATTTAGCCTATTAATGCTATTATAATCACCTGAGCAACTCACTAACCTATATTTTTCCTCTTCTACAAATACAAAACATGAAGATAATGATTTGGCAACAAGGATTTCACGCCACAAAATATGATTTTGGGAAGTGGCAAGTTGAGATGATTGGAATACAGTAGATTAGAAGGTTTCTAAGGAACTTAAAAGAAATAATCTTTGAAACAAAGAAATAACTTTCCTCAAGAATTTCAATATATGACCATTTAGTGGATACTCCTGCCTGTTCACAGAATAGAACCTATAGATCAAGTGCTTTCACTTTTCCTCTTAAGAGTTTGCCTTGGTTATGGTTGTTTATTTTCTCAAAGTTTGTGGATGTGATTTCTAATCTCATAATCATTCAAAGCAATAAACTCATGCAGTGAATTAAATTAAATTAATTTTTTTTGTAAATATTAATTTAATCAACTATATCAATTTGATTAAAGCTAATTCAAAACTTTCAAATTCAAATCTAATCTAAAACCTAACCTAATCAAGACTAGACTTGTTGATTTAAGAAGGGCCAAGCCAGTTTTGCCAACCCTAAAATCAAGCAACATGGCAATATAATTCCAAGTTCTTGAAGTTTGATTCTCATATTTACAGGAATCTTTCAACAACATGAGTCAACGTTGTTGTAAAATGTCACATGATTCATATCTATTGTTTGTCTTACTCAGAAGATTAATAATTTTATAAGTCAGACTAATTCACTTCAATGATTAACATTAAATAAGGTGAACTAATCCATGGAAAAACAACTTTAACTCCAATAATTCAAGTTATTTAATGTTGCAGCTGCTATGCGAAGGCTTACTTAAAATCATTAACAATCATCATATTAGTATTGAATAAACCTTTGGGTACACAAAATTACCTGTTAACCTCGTAACTTTTAACTTGGACAATCTCATATTGATATGTCAATCTTGAATCAAGATAAGTTTAATGCATAAATCAATTTAGAGTTGAAGAAAACAACTTATTCTTAATCATATTAAGAGACTGAGACAACAGAAGTATATATTAAACAAGTATGAGTTCAGTAGTACCGGTCTAAATGAACGTAAAATTTCATTATTCGTACGTTTTAGTGAATTTTGTGCAGTCGACTTTCATTTAAGGAAAAGCTAGGTTCAAGCATAAAAGATTTCAAATGAAATCTCGGAACCAAAGTTTGGAGACCCTTCTCATTAAAGCTAATGGTGCATAAAGCTCTGAAATCTATAAGCAAGAAACATAAATTTAACCCAAAAAGAGCAATTCTTAATGGGAAAGTATAGTAGAGTTGATTTGTAAAATGAAGATATTCATCACCTTAAGCTGTGTTTATTAGCCAAAATTGATTCCGTGTGTTAACGGTAATTCACTCCCATAATTGATTTTGCTGCAAAAAAGACCAACCAAGAAATTCAGAATTAAAATGGCAATATCAACAAACGAATATTTCTCTCTGCAAACCAGAGATGTGAGATTCAGAAATGTCAGAATATATGCAAATCCACTAATGAAGCTAATTAGATGTAGAAAATGTCTTTACTAGGTGGAGCGTTGCATGTACTGCTTCCAAGAATCACTTCCTGCTTCATGGCCACCCTCTGTAGCCTTTTCACCTTTGAAAGCACCACCAATTTCAGCACCATTTATTGGAATATTTACATTTACAATTCCACAATCACTTTCATGCGGTCTGCATTATATGTAACCATGTAAGCTCTTGACCGGAAAATAGTAGAGTACTCTAGAGGAAGACAAATTCATGATATGACAGAAGAAAGTTCCAATCTTGGGCAATATCATACATTCAAGGCTATTAAACATTTGGAAAGCAAGTAATGGACTTCATACAAGTTTGTGGCGCTTACCCAAACCACTTGAAGATAACTCCAGGATTGTGGGTGAAGATAGAACGGCTTAATCCTTGAGGGACTGAATTGTTTATTTCAATAACTTCTTGTAAAGTATAGAGAAGAGTCCAGTTTTCAAGAGTTAGGTTAATTACAAAGCAGATAAACAAAAGAAATTATATAACCCAGAGCTATATGGCAACAACAATTTTCTTTTAAGCCATCATATAAGTCAGACCTATAAGGCAACCACGATACTCTTTTTAAACTATCAATAATAAAAACTTGTACATATAATCATCCCAACCAAACAAAATGTTCCTAGAGAATGAACAACCTGAAATTTCATCATGTAAAGAGTAGGAGCAAATATCTCTTCCTTCATAACATCTACTTTAAAAGAAATCTCAACTATAGTGGGTTGCACTTAACTCCCCTCAAACTCTACAGTTGAGCCACCTGTTAGATCTTACCTCCCTAAAAAATATCAGTGAAAACTAATTGTTGAATAACTTCAGGAAATATATTTTTAGCCAAACAATAAATCAAACATGCAGCCATGATTGAAAAGTCCTAACTATGCAACTAAAACAGCTTCATGACTTTACAAATATGGTGTTATGGAAGAAGAAATCTCTTAGCCATTCCAGGGAAGGTATCTTGCTCAAAATCTTAACCTTTTCATTTTAATACCATCTACAATCTTAACATAGACACAAATCCATTTTATATGATTTAGAGAAAGATATACCAAGGTGACCATACCTGGGAATTGATGATCTCTATTCCCTTCTCAACATTCTTTCTTGATTCAAAAGTATGCGATGGCCCAAACAAGGTACCTTTCTCTAATGGATCCTTAATTTTAACTTGTTTGTATACATCAAGTAATTGATCAAGAACAATATCATATTTACTTCCTATTCACGGCTGTGCGTCACATCCCCGTGACTCCTTAGTCCCATAACTCCCTAGTGGGTGTTATGCCGCCTATACCAACGTAGCCAAATATGCCTCCAAGAATGAAACAACCCAGACTTCCCTCTGGTCTCCACCACAAGAACCAAATTCAGGTATCCTGTGCCTCAACTTTCAAACTGGAGAGCACCAATAAAGGTATGTCTTTTTTAAAGATCGTCAAATTATTTTGAATAGATTTTTAAATTCTCAAGTACTTATAAAATTAGAAATATTTGATCGAGTCTACGAGTTTATATGAAATATAAGCTGGGAAGAATTTTTTGAATTTAGGATAAATTCATATGTGGAATTAACATTAGAGTTTCTGAGCACTTAGAATTAGTTCATAAAACTAATGCTAGGGACATTGTTGGGAGTCTTAAATTTCAATTAATGAATGCACATCAAGCGATCACTTGCTAAATGTTATTTTTGGCTTTCCAAATAGTGATTTTATGAAGATCCTGACGATTTTGTGGCTAGCGACTTTTGGTCCTAAGTGACCAATTCTAGGAAAGTGTTTTCCCCCAGTCAGTCTAAATCATCTACCATCGTGGACCCTACCCTTCGCTATCTCCATCAATTTTTAACTTTTACATTATTCGGTAGAGGAGATAGCAATGAGGCAATTTCTAAAACTGAATTATTTATTTTGTGGTGTATATTACACGTCAGACCCTTTAATGCCGCTAGTTGGTTAAGTGTGCATTTAAATGAAGTGGCTCAATCTAGTGCAGGTAAAATAATAGTTGGGGCATTTGTGACCCAAATTGCAAAACATCTTGGCTTGCTAACTGAGAGAACACCTATGCAGCTAGTTTCAGGCAACTCGCCTCTCAACTTGAAATATTTGGTGTCAATTAAGGTTATCAGGCGACAAGGCGATCGCTATGATCTTATCCATGATGACATGGGGGAAGTTTCGAGCAGCAAGCGAGCTCAAGTTATAGAAATAAAAGCTGCACAAGAAGATGATGTTCCACCGCCCGAAGAAATGCATCATACTTCTTCAACTACTTTTGTGGAGTACCAATCACTGCTAAATCAATTGATAGCATTTGAATGACAAACAAATGATAGGCTCCACAACATTGAGGCTAACATGGCAGAGATGCGAACCTTCATGGCCGATTTGAATGCTCGCTTTGGACAACCTCCACCCCAATCTTAGTATTGTGTTTCTATCCTTTTCCTTTCTATTCGTTGTTGTTTTAATTTCTTTTCGTTTACATCTTTTTCCATGCTTTCGTTTTTTTTCCTCTTAGATCCATCTTTCATTTTCTTATCACATCGAGGGCAAAGTGATACTCAAGTGCCACGGGAGTATTAGTTAAAAAAAAGAAAAAATGATTATTTGTGTCTTGTGTGTTTGTTTTCCCATTTAGTAGTTAGAGATGCATGATTATTAAATGAACTCAATCTGAATTAGAAATGCATAATATGAGTGAATAAGTATACTTGCATGCTTAGACTAATTGACTTGGATTTCGGTTAAAAGGACATAAGCTTGTTGTGATAGATGAATGACACCTTTCATTTGGTAAGATTTTGAGCCTTTTTGAAATATTAAACACCAAATTTTGTAATTCTTTGTTAAGACTATTCTTTCATGACTAAGGAACTCTAGAACTTGCTTGTAAATACTAGTTGAGGTCACACAATCTTATGCAAATGTTGAAGGCAATTAGGATTTACCCATTTTGCTTAAAAGGCCACCATAATGTTACCTTTAGGAAATGCCATTTTAGCTTAACATGAAACCTTTTCTTTCTTTAAACCAAAATATAAGCCTTGACCTTGATTATTTATCCTCTTTGTTGTACCTACCATAAGGCAAGTTGAGCATTTGAATGGGTATAATTGGGTTTAGGGAATAAGTGTGGGGGGACATAAAATATAGTTGGCTGTTGCATTAGGGATGTGTATGGTTGTGGATATTTTTAATTCTATATATTTCTCTTCTCTTAATTTCCTTGTTTTAGATTCATAAATAAAATAAATAAATAAATGAAAAATATAGTAAAAAATAAGAAGAAAAAAATAAAAAAAGAGGGGAAAAGAAGAAAAGAATAGAAAAGAAAAGGAAGGAAGAGAAGATGACCATAAAATGAAAAGAAGAGGAAAGAAAAGTAAAAATGGAAGGTGTTAATTTTGTTAAGTGAGGGGAAAGAATTGAGTGTTTTATGGTCATTGTTTTGTATTATTTTAAATGCTCAATTTATGTTGTAGTTTTAAACTACAATTTTCCTTTTTCCTACCCTTATCTCAGCCCTATTACAACCTAAATAAAGACCTTCGGATTGATGCTTGCGTTTGATATGAGTGGTGGAGATTGGATTGGTAAGCAAGCTTATAGTAGATGCCTTACATGAAATGAACGATGAGTAAATACATATCCCACCTTTAAATACTTGAGAGGATGGAGAGTGGAGTGAGTATCTATCACACTTATTGATGGTTCTTTGAATTGAACGCTTGTTGATTTTGGCTAAATATGCGAAGAATAGCTTGTTCATAGAGTATTATGACTTTCAACTTCTTAGGTTGTGTTTATTGAAATGATCATTGATATCTTTAACTATTATTTAGGAAAATTGTTGTTTCTATTATTTGTTTTTATAGTCTAGCATTCTTTATTTTGGTTGAGTAAAAAAGCAGGGGAATTGTTGTGTTGAATTTAGTTTGATTGTGTGATTGCAATTTGAATAAATATGAATTGAGTGAACTCGGCTAGGATGATGCATGAATGTTAATTGGATTAATTTGTGAATGTGGAGTTAAATTAAACAAGAAGAATTGTGCTTGAAAATGGCCATTATATAGTTCATATTTTGACCATGTCACGGTTTCATGACTTAACCAACCACTGCATGGCCATGCAATTTAAGTCAAGGCCGTGCACGTTAAGTCATGGTTGTGACTTACGTAAAGAAAACAAATTCTTTCATTTAACCGTCAAAATCCCAAAATACTAATAAACACAATAACATGTAACATGTTGTTTTCTTAACATTCTGCACTAAATGAATGACCTTCTCCCTGGGTTTCTGAACAATAAGATTCACAGTTTGAGTTAACATTGCATGAGAATTTGACTCCTCTAATATACGAAAAATGTCATTTGGACATAGAGCTATATACAGTAACTCATTAACTGTTATTTCCTCTTTTACAAATACAAAACTTTTCACCAAGGCATGGAAGAGAACAACCACAAATTTCATTGCAAATACCAACTCCCAAATTGTCAAAACCAAATATTTGTTGTGCCTATCAATAAAAATGCATTTTTAATTAATATTATTAATAAAATATAACATTAACATGAAATCAATGTTATGAATACCATACCGGGCTCGGTACCGGATTGGGCTCTAGAACGAAACTGTACTGGTACCGGTTGGTACCGGTTGGTACCAGGTACTGTTTCGGGATATTTTTTAATTTTATA